>JACGWL010000014.1:8973367-9287266 GCA_034509725.1 Sesamum angolense | reverse complement strand
TGGAATCGTCATATGGAAGCTCCTTAAGGCTTGATTGGTATGACTGGGATTTTCAGTTCCAATAATATGAGATTAGTCCTCGGATTTGAGAAATCATGATGGTCGCGTGCATACGATGACTACATATTGGATATGACGAGCGGTGGTTGTGTCGTAAGACATGATCATCATAAGCTTTATCCAGTATAGTCGGAGAATGTAGCGAGGACAGTGGATTCTAAGAAAGCATTTGTCCCCTGTCAGTATATGACAGAGAGTTTTCCTATGCGCTCTATGATGGTTTAGATTCTAAAAGTCTTTCTCCAAAATGAGTGATCGACCAGGGATAGGTTTCCTAAATCGGATCAGTAGAGTAAACGCGTCTTGAGTATCAAGCATAGTTGCCTAGTAAAAAATGAGAACTGACACCCAATTCCATACTTTAAACAAAGGTCGGGAGACGGTTGATTGTAGGACTGTACTCGTATGAACTCGAAACCTAAATGTTCATGTCACTATTCACCTAGTCATTAGTGCCATAGACTGTTGTTAAACGGCCACCCATGGCAACGTGCTAATTTCAGTTATGAGATGATTGAAAATAAATAATTAATTTAAATTTAATTAATTGTGATGATCACACATGTCCAAATCTAGTTGAGGGTGAACTAAAGAGTCACACCGTACCACTACAATGAGATAGAATTACTTTTTAATTATTCTAGAAGAGTCAAATTAATTTAATTGGATTAAATTAATTTTTAAAAAAATAAATAATTGAATCATTTATTTAAGACCAATCAATTGGATGGACGTTTTGAAATTTAATTAATTGAATTAGTTAGAATTTTAAGTTAGCCATTAAAATTAATTGAATTAATTTTATTGGGCTTGATCCAATTTATAAATTAGATTTATAAATTGAAAGAGAGAGCATGGGCTTGGATCTTTTAGTTAGATTAAAAGATGAGGAGTTTATTGTTGGTTTATAATTAAATTAGATTTAATTAAAGTCCGTTAGACGTGGGCTTGACTTAATTTTAATTAATTGAGCTTGGTCCATTAAGTACAAGCCCAAGGCCTTGGTTAGACCTTGGCTAAGTTAAAGAAGATAATTTTGGAGAGTCTTGGCTGATTTTGGAGGCTCCAATTTCGTGCTTAAGGTGGTTTCTAGGGTTAGGATGATCTTTTGGAGCCTAACTAGGTTAGGGCTCCTTGTCGCCGTCCTCGCGGGAGGTGGTCCGTTGCTGCCGTCGCTGGAGTCGCCGCTGTCGCTGGAGGTTGTCATCGCCGTCGTCGCTGGAGCTGCTGGCGCTGACTGGGTGATGACGGGGCGTGGCTGCTGACTGGGCGGCTATGGGCTGACTGGGCGACTGTGTGGCTGCTGACTGGACGACTTGCGTGGAGGCTGACTGGGTGGCTGCGTGGCTGCTGACTGGGTGGCAGCGTGGAGGCTGACTGGGTGGTAGAGGCTGACTGGGCGGGTTGACTGAATTGACTGAGTTGGCAGATTTTGACCGATTTTGACCGCATTGACTGCTTTGGACTGATTTTGACTGAATTGACTGCATTGACTGATTTTGACCGCATTGGCTGCTTTGGACTGATTTTGACCGTATGGCCACTATGGCTGGGGGTTCGTCGCCCCCATTGCGCTCTTACTGAGATGCGGTAGCCGGTGTAGCGGTGCGTCCTCCGCCGCCGCTGGTGTCATTTGACACGGCCTCCTTCCGGCCTATGGAGATGTTCACGCGGGACAAGGGAATGAAGGTCCTGCGATTTTCTTCAGAGGAAATAGCTCATTTATCTCAGCCTTTCAGTACCCTGTGCTTGGGAAGTTTTCGCATGGATATCCGTCCATGCAGCACCTTCGGCGCTGGATGCTCGCCCAAGGATTTCGAGGAGATTTCTCCGTAGGGGCCATAAATGCTCGCCATGTCTTCATAAAGTTTGCCCTAGAGGAGGATTATACAAAACTCTGGATTAAGTTTATATGGTTCGTGGATGGATTCCCCATGCGTGTCTTTAAGTGGACACCTACGTTTAATCCAATGGAGGAGTCTCCCATCGTTCCTGTTTGGGTTCGCTTGCCGGAATTGCCCATTCAGTTTTTTGACCGGGAGGCCCTATTCAGTATTGCCCGATTATTGGGGATGCCGCTTCAGATGGACGTCTCGACGGCCACTTTGGTGCGTCCTAGTGTGGCGCGGGTCTGTATCGAGATTAACTTGCTTGAGCCGCTACAGATGGAGATTGGCCTGGGCTTTGGGACTGAGATGATTATCCAGCCGGTGGTTTATGAGCGGCTGCCGAAATACTGTGCGACTTGTAAGCATTTGGGGCATGATGATGATGAATGCTACGAGAAAATTAAGAACCGAGGGCCAGTTCGGCCGGTTGAGGGGGAGGATCAGAGGGCGTCTGATCACGCGAACCTTCGGGAAAAGTTGGATGCGCAGAGGGCGCAACAGGAATTACATACACGTCGAAAAAGCAAACGTGTAGTGTTCGAAGATGTTGATAGGCGCTCTGAGGCCAGTAGTAGTGGTGCTAAGGGGGCTGAGGATGGCAGTGTTGCGATGAAGTTGCAGGACAAGGTGCATGAGCCTGAGCCTGAGCCTGAGCCTCTGTTCTATGAGGAGGCTGTGGATGGCAGGACGGAGAAGGATATGCCAATTTTGCAGAGTCCACCGGATGTCTGTCAGGGGATTGCGGACGTGGCTACTTGTCCGTTAGAGCCGACAGTTCCTGAGGAGCCATTGCCTTAGGATGATTCGCCAGTGTGTGTTGAGCCACATCCTGACACAGAGGATGTGGCATTATGCCCGTCAGGAGAGAGTGCACTTTAGTCTGATACCGAGGATGTTACTAAATGTTTAGCTCGTCACCGGTGGGAGAGGTCGTTGGGAGACGAGCATGAGGCTCATTCGGCTTCCCCGGACCGTGGGAAGGTGGTATCGCCGCCTCGTCGGATTGTTACACGGAGTGTAGTCTGGTCTACTCTTCCTTGAATGAGAGGTCTATTTTTGAATGTTAGAGGGGTTGGGAATGCTCCTACACAGCGGATTCTGAATCGGGTTCGAAAGCAGAATCATTTGGATTTCCTAGCCATCATGGAGCCTATGGTTCCCCTCGACGGGCGATTTATGGCGAAGCGGCTAGGATTTTTGGATGTGGTATCGAATTGTGGGAATCAGATTTGGTTCCTCTGGGGGCCAGATGTGAGGTGTCAGGTTTTGGTTGATCATGAGCACCTTTTGCACGTCCGGTTGGAGTCAAATAAGTGGCCTAAACCATTATTTGTGACGGCGGTGTATGCTAAGTGTGATACAATTGAGCGGCGTGCACTTTGGGATGCCCTTCGCGCCGTTTCAGTTGGTGTTTCCCCTTGGATTGTGGGCGGTGACTTTAATACTGTTATGAGCCCCGATGAGCGTTCGGGGGGCTAGCCCCGAGTGGTATTGCGATGTCTGTTTTCCATGATGCCATTGCAGATTGTGCTCTTGTAGATGCAGGGTTTGTAAGGAGCCCGTACACCTGGTATAGTCGCCGCCTGCGTCAGTGGTTAGACCGGGTCCTTATTTCTAGCTGTTGGATGACTGTCTTCCCCAAGATGCAGGTAGCTCACCTTGAGCTTTCCCAGTCAGACCATCGTGGTTTATTGGTTGAGGCCGAGTGCACTGTGGAGCAGAAGGTTTCGTCTTTTCATTTCCAACATATGTGGACCACGCATTCCGAGTTTCTTGGAGTGGTCTGTCGGAATTGGCAGTACCCGACGATAGGCAGCGGTATGATGCGACTTCAGTAGAAATTAACTTGTCTGAATCATTGTCTTAAGGTATGGAATAAGACGGTCTTCGGGAATGTGTTTGATAATGTGGCCGCGGGGGAGCGGGGGCTCAAGGAGGCTGATGAGGCATATGATTAGGATCCTTGTGACCGCACGCTTGTGGAGAGCAACCGGTGTTCTGCTGAGTTGGTTCGGGTTTTGGCCCAGGAGGAGACTTTTTGGAGGCAGAAGGCGGGTATTAGATGGGCCAAAGATGGGGAGCGAAACACGCGATATTTCCACTCTTTGGTACAGAAGCGGCGATTTCGAGGTACCATTTTTGGGATCCAACATGAAGGAGAGTATTTGACAGATCCAATTGCGATTAAGGATTCGGCGGTCTCTTTTATCCAGCGGCTTCTGACAGCAGAGCCGGTATTTCTAGAGGAGATGGATAGTGAGCATTTGGAGGATGGCCTCACAGATGAGGATCGACGGTCTTTGTGCATCATGCCGACTTTGGAGGAGGTTCGGGAGGCAATGTTCAGTATTGATCCGGATAGTGTTGCGGGCCTAGATGGGTTTGGGGCAGTCTTTTTTCATACTTGTTGGGAGATCATTTTCGAGGATGTTTTCGGCGCAGTGACTGAGTTTTTCCGTGGGGTGAAGATGCCGAAAGGCTTTACTGCTACTACCATCTCTCTCATTCCAAAGACGGCCAGCCCAACTTGCTGGAGTGAATACCGGCCGATTAGCTTATGTAATGTGACAAACAAAATCTGCACGAAACTGATGACTATTCGGCTTGGGCATGTCTTACCGAAGGTGATATCACTGTCACAGAGTGGTTTTGTGCCGGGCTGATTGTTGAGTGATAATGTTCTTTTGGCCCAAGAGTTAGTTCACTCCCTTGAATCCCGTCGGCCGGATGCTAATGTGGTTTTCAAGCTTGATATGGCCAAGGCCTATGATCGGGTCAGTTGGGAGTTCCTCTGTCAAGTCTTGCGGCGAAAGGGTTTCCCACAACGCTGGATTGGTTTGGTGGCTAATGCCATTTCACACTGCTGGTTTTCGATCTTGGTGAACGGTGAGCATGCGGGGTTTTTCACTCGACCCGTGGGTTACGACAAGGGGATCCTCTCTCTCCGGCTCTGTTTATACTCGCTGCTGATTATCTATCGCGAGGCTTGGAGCGGCTCTTTGCAGCGCACCCGATGATGTTTTATCAGGCACCTGGTCTGATTCGGGTATCCCACCTGGCATATGCAGATGATTTGATGATTTTTACTACCACGTGCCGTCAAAATATGGAGCTGTTACGTGACTTTTTGCGGGCGTATGAGCGGGTCTCGGGCCAATTGATTAATGGTTTGAAGAGTTCCTTTATTGTGGGCCGCCAAGCTTCCTCCCTACAGACGCAGGCAGTGCAGGATGTGTTGGGCTATCAGTTGAAACATCTACCAGTCACGTATTTGGGGGTTCCTTTGTATGAAGGAAACAGAAAGGAATGTCTGTTTGACCCCATCATCTCCCGGCTGCGAGATTTGCTCCAGGGTTAGGCAATGACGAATCTCTCCCATGGAGGGAGGTTGGCCTTGATTCGAAGTGTGTTGCAGACCACTCCATTGCATCTGCTTCAGGTGATTCACCCGCCCAAGTCAGTCTTGATCACCATTGAGCGCATTTTCAGTGGTTTTTTCTGGGCTCGTATAATGGGCGTAAACACATTCAATGGTCTTCTTGGGCAAATGCATGTTTTCCGGTGGCGGAAGGTGGATTGGGTATCCGTAGTTTGGCAGACTATGTTCGGGCATTTTCTATGAAGTTGTGGTGGCAGTTTCGGGGCAAGTCATCCTTATGGTCGGAATACTTGCATGGTCGCTACTGTCAAAATTTGCATCCGACTATTGTGCCTTATAATCGTAATCATTCCTCGATTTGGCATCGCCTCTGTCGTATTCGAGATGTGGCCGAACCTTTTATCTTATGGACCTTGGGTGAAGGTTTTGTATCTTTTTGGCACGATAATTGTTTGGCGAGAAGCCCCTAGCCCAGCTCCTGCACAGGGATACCTATATTATGGAGTCGGTACGCTATTATTGGCATGAGGGTGATTGGAATGTCCCCAGGATTCTTCGGATTATACCCATGCCTTTTGCACAGACCATCTGCCAGATTCCTATTGCAGCAGGCCAGGGGGATAAAATTGTGTGGACGGAGTCTAGTACGGGGGATTTCTCGATGAAATCTGCATGGGAAGCTATTCGACAAGCTTCGCCTCGGCGGCAGCTACTTGCTGATGTCTGGCACCGTTCCTTGCAGCCAACTATTTCAGTTTTCTTGTGGCGGCTTTTTCAAGATAGAATTCCAGTAGACGCGCGAATGCGACAAAAGGGGTTCAGTTTTCCATCTAAATGTCAGTGTTGTGAGGCAGAGGAGACAGTTTCCTATCTGTTCATTGAGAGCGCAGCGGTGCAGGGCGTGTGGCAGCACTTTGCTGCCATTTTTGGGCTCTGCCTCTGTGATACGGGGAGCCTCACCCATATGGTGCACTTCTGGCGATATTCCCCATTCCATTCGGATCTTCACATTCGGACGCTGATACCTTTCCTGATCCTTTGGTTTACATAGACGCAGCGGAATGCTGCGAAGTATCATGGGGTACCGTTCTCGACCGATGGTATTATTCTTGAGGTCCAGCGCCATCTCCGCACACTGTATGCAGCACAGACCTTGATGAGGACACAGTGGGAGGGAAATTTACATCAGGCTGCCGTAATGGGTTTCATATTTCGCCAGCAAGTTCCTCGAGCCCCCAGTATTGTGCGATGGCATGCGCCGTCCCCATCTTGGTTTAAGCTCAATACAGACGGCTTCTCCCTTGGGAATCCAGGCCTGGCAGGAGCAGCGGGCATCATTAGGGATTCGGCAGGCCATGTACATCTTGCTTATCAGTTTGCATTGGGCACAGGGACCAGTGTGCTGGCAGAACTCACAGCTGTCTGGCAGGGGATGGAGCTTGCCCTGACCCACGGTCTTGCCCCCTTGGTGGTGGAGGTGGATGCCACGATCGTGATCTCGCTCTTAAAGTCCCGTGCTTCTGGGAAGTGGGAGGTTCAACACCTGATTATGCGAATTGTATGCCTCCAACAGTTGCTCGTGGCGGATGTTCAATATGTTTTTAGAGAGGCGAATGGTGCAGCTGACCATCTTGCGAAGGAAACTGCTTCTTTACAGTTGACTGAGGTGCTCCACCATGATGATATCACGGGTATTCTCCGCGGCATTCTTTGCCTTGACAGACAGGGAGTCCCTCACCTTCGCCGAGGGTGATGATGGTTTCAAGACTTGGCCCAGTAATTTTTTCGAGGAGATTTTGTGGCTGGCTTTGGTGTAATGAGCACAACATGTGGGAACAATGCATAGTATAGGTATTTTCTCTCTTTTTGTAAACGGAGTAAGTACTCCTTCTTTCCAGCTTTCTCATTGTACATGATTTAAACTCTTTTTTGGTAATAAACAGGTAGGGGTCCGCCAAACCCCCCGCCTAGGCTTAGGCGGCTTTCTTAAAAATAAAAAAATATACTAGGTTAGGGCTCCTTGTATATGTGTGACTAGATCATATATATACCTACATTAAACCCTTTAACATATCATCCTCTCCAAAATTTCTCTCTCTCTCTCTCTCTCTCTCTCTCTCTCTCTCTCTCTCTCTCTCGCTTGCTCGCTCGCTCTCTTGTTCTCATGCTCTCTATCTTTTAGTTTTTCTTTTCATCTTAGAGATTAAAGAAAAGCAAAAGGAGATTAAAACACGTTAACAAATTGCGGTTTTTTTACCTCCACTCTTTCGTTTTCATTCTTACTAGTACGAGAAGACCATGTCTTTATAGTGGGAGGGTGGACGATTTTAGAGGGTCTCGTTGCTGAGATCTATCTGTGAACGGATCCGGAAAGGAGTTGGTGGACGAAAGAACCAACACTTGAAGTCGTACGAAGAAAAACTATACGGATAATCTCTTTTTCATTGTACACCGAACGTCCGGAAAAGATAAAGGGTACACCCCTTGATCGGGATATTATATACTTTTAATTGTTATTTTTTTATTTTTCGCACTTCCGACATGCTTTCCGGGCCAATCCGCTCCTTCAAATTAACCATTTATTTATTTTTTCTTTTCATGAATTAATTTAATCCAAATATATTAATTCATTTCTTTTAGAATTAATTTCAAATTAATTACATCATTTCCACAATGATTTGTGTGTGCCTCTTTAAGTTCAACTTCAGCTAGACTTGGGTTTGTGACCAACAAAATTAATTAAATCTAATTTAATTAATTATTTCTATTATCCCATAACCAGAAATGCCGTTACCATGGGCAGTCGTCTAGAAACGGTCCATGGCACTAGAGACTAGGTGAATATTGGCATGAACATTTAGGTTATGAGTTCTATATGGTAAGGTCTTATTGTCAACCATCTCCCAGCCTTAGTCTAAAGCCTGGAACCAGGCGTCGGTTCCCATCCTTGACTAGAGAACTATGCTTCATACTCGAAATGTGTTTACTCTATTGATCTAATTTAGAAAACCCATTCCTAATCTATCAATCGCTTTGGCCAAAGACTTTCGGAGCTTAAATTATTTCAGAGCGTATAGGAGATCTCATTATCACATACTGAAAGGGAACAGATCTTTTTTTGAAATCCATCGTGGTCGCTACATACTCTAATTACACTGGATAGTGCTTATGATAACCATGTCCTGCAGCACAGTCACCACTCCCAGATCCAAGATACAGTATGTGTATGCTTGTGATTGTCATGTTCCTCGAGTCCGAGGAGAAATCCCATACTATCGGATCAAGGAATTTCAGTTATACCGATCAAGTCTTCAAGGCTTTCATATGACGATTCTCGCGAGTCAGTTCAGTCGGTCGACTACCTTGTCAACCAACCCATTAAAATTGCATAGGCGACCTACGTTTTCTGTCAATGAAACGTACTTAGTGCAAGTCTCTATAGGAATCTTGATGTCCTGCCGTAAAAGTCCTCGACTTGAAATGTTTCAAACTAACCAAATAATATTAGCAAAGCTAATTGAAAAATAAGAACAATTTATTTGTATTCTCCACTCTATTTATAATTGATATAATATTGATCCAATTAAAATTAGTTAAACTTAATTTATTTATCATTTGTAGGTATATAATTTATACCTTCTGCAAATCAAGAATAATAACAAACTTTTTATCTCAAATAATATCAAAAGTAACTATTCTTAAATTTACTTATAAATGTTCAATTCAGAAGTGCAATTGAAAAATACTATTCACTAAAATATTATTAGAACAATTAGATAATTTTTCATTAAATATTAAGATTCAAGATATGTGTAATTAACTAGTTGCAATTAGTTAATGTAAGCATCCCAACAATCAATAATTATTGACTTAACTTGCAATTAATCATTTAACTAAACGACTAGGGATTAAACAATTAACCAAAGGTTAACTAATTAAATAAATTGTAAATCCTATCAATTAAAATTAACGTCAAAGAAAGAAACAGAATGATACAGAAATGGAGATTAAGAAAAAGACAAAGAACCTCTACCTATTTCTTTCACCTCCAGTTTTGATAAGAAGAAACATATTGGTGTGGTAAATTATATATATATATATATATATATATATATATATATATATATATATATATAATATATCAATAATGCACGAACACTCCAAAAAATTACTCAATGCAATGTCGGACACGTGTCGAACATGGACACGGATTGAACACGCCTCAGACACGAACTGGACACGGCATCGGCGTATCCAAAAATTAAAAAAAGAAAGAAAAAAAGGATACATCACACCACCTTGAGTTCCAAAACGGCCAGAAAAGTTATACTTTCTCTCAACTATACCTCTAGGGGCTCTCCAAACCATTTTTCTTGGACATACGCCCATGACCAGGGGACTCGAGAACTTGGTTCTTCTGCTTCTTTTGTTTGATTTGATCATTGGATTTCTTGATAGTTGGAGTGATAGAAAGTCTCACATTAAGTGATGTGGGTTTTCTTGAACTCAATATCCGTAAACAAGTTGGTTGTGTCTGAAGGTTGAAACTGTACAAATTTTCAGAATTATGGTGAAAGAGAGGAACCTCCTAATATTGAAGACGAAAAGCCATCTTTATTGTAAAATTCAGATTGAAAAAGGGTGATTACTTAGATTGAAGAATAGTAGGCCGTCTTAGCTCAGCTGGTAGACCGCATGGCTTTTAACCATGTGGTCATGGGTTTGATTCCCATAGACGGCGTTTCTTGCTTTTTAACATTCATGTTGGCTTGTTTCTTAACTGGGAACCCCACAAGCTTTAACTGTAAGAGAAAATAAAGGCATTATGGCATTAAGATTTCCAAGGTTTAGGCAACGGTTAGCTCAGGACCCCACTACTCATCGTATTTGATTTGGTATTGCGGTATATTATGTTTTTTTGGTAAATCACCGCCACCTCCAATGTAATTTTGTAGGGGTAATTATAATTGTAGTCCCTACACTTAACTATTTATATGATTTTAGTCCCCAAACTATCAGAAGTGACACTTTCAATCCTTCAATTTTAAACCAAAAATGACGAAAAAATTAGTCCATTAACTTAGTTTTTGTTCAATTCTGGTCCACTAACTATGATAATTATCACATTTGGTACACTAACTTTGAAAAATGCTTCAATTAGGTATTTCAATGGCTGATTTGTCCAATTTTGGCCGAAAATTAATGATGTGTCGGACAAATAAGCAATTACATGACACATCATTAATTTTGGGCCAAAATTGGACAAATCAGCCACTAGAGTACCCAATTGAAGCATTTTTTAAAATTAGTGTACAAAATATGATAATTATCATAATTAGTGGATTAAAATTGAATGAGAATCAAGTTAATGGACTAAAAAATTTCCCACCAAAATGATAGTTCAAGTCCTTTTGACCAAATTTAGACAATTTTACCCCTTCCCAAAAATAATAATTTGAGTACCTTAATAGGTCGTCTTAACTCGATCAGTAGAGCGCATGGCTTTTAACCATGTGAATAGAAAAAATCAACCCAAACGACAGGCCGACATCCAGGCACGCGCGCGCAGGCACCCCTACCTGTCGCACGTGCGAGCGAGGAGCCTACTTGCGCACAGAAGCGCGTGTGTGCCCGCCTTCGCGCTTGCCAGCCAGCCAGCAGGCAACAGCACTATGTTGCCCTTCTTTGATTTTTTCTATTTTTTTTCTCTGTAATTTTTTAAACAATAAGAAAAAATTAAATTTCAGAAATTCCAAATTTCAAAAAAATACTCATGCCCAAAATTAAATGCAAATGTAAAACACATAAGCCTTAGATCTAAATATGCAATTAAAATAAAAAAATTATACTTCCAAAGTCGACTTAAATATGTTATCGTACAAATACACATTAAACATTTTAGATTATAGGCTTATACACTGAACTGGGCTCTAATACCACTTGTAGGAAGTGGATCAACTTGAGAAACACGGTGAAAGTGCAAAAAAAGAAAAAACCTATCAAACAAATAAAATCCAATCAAGAGGTGTACTCTTGTTATTTTCCCGAGCACTAGGTGTAAAAAATTAACACATAGGCCATAAAAAAAATACAAGAAGACAATAAGCATAATTGTAGAAGGATTTACCTCGTCGTCTTTCTTGTTTGGCTATAAGCGTTGTCTCATTTTTGT
The DNA here is from genome assembly GCA_034509725.1 of Sesamum angolense. Classification (NCBI taxonomy): domain Eukaryota; kingdom Viridiplantae; phylum Streptophyta; class Magnoliopsida; order Lamiales; family Pedaliaceae; genus Sesamum; species Sesamum angolense. The sequence goes on along the minus strand of JACGWL010000014.1, from coordinate 9,275,766 downwards.
TTCCATTTTCGTATCCGTCCATAGAGAGATCTCAATCTTGAGACCCTCCTAAGAATGACACACCACCACTAAATAATATTAAGATTTCATGCTAGCAAAATCTTCATAAAAGAGATGGAGATCAAAACAATCGCTATGGATTAACGTGTTTTGATCTGTCTTTTATTTTTCTTTGATCTCTAAGACCAAGAGAAAAACCTAAAGGGTGGAAAACATATGAGAGAGAGAGAGGCACAAAATTTTGAGAGTTTGAAAAGGCTTGTGTGTGTTGTGTGTGTGGCTAAGGTGAGATGTAAGTCTAGTCATATATATAGAAGGAATCTTAACCTAGTTAGACTCCAAAACATCAACCTAACCCTAGCAACACCCTAGATCATGAAAATAGGCCTCTAAAATCAGCTGAAAACTCTCCAAAATTATCCTCCTTAACTTAGCCAAGGTCTAACCAAGGCCTTGGGCTTGTATTTTAATCGACTGGACTTGGTTAGTTAAAATTAAATCAAGCACATGTCTTATAAATTTTTAAATCAAACCTAGGTTAATTTATAAGCCCAACATTAAAATATCCTTTAATCCAATTAAATGATCCAAGCCTTTTATTTATCTCTCCTTCAATTTATAAATTCAAATCATAAATCGGACCAAGCCCAATAAAATTAATCCAATTAATTTTAATAGCTAACTTGTGCCTTTTTGCAATTGGGCGATGCTTCAACTAGTGATTTTAGTTTTTGATTAGAAATAGATCCATTCAACAGCAACACCATCTGTGATGTTAACTTCAATTCTTGTCGTGTTTACAAACTTTGTAACCTCCTTATGCTCTTCTTTCAATTCGTACAAATTATTCTCATGAAAATTTCTATGCAATTTTCTTTGGGAGCTTTACACTTGGCTAAATTTGCATTGTTAGTTCCAAGGATATTAATGTTATCAACTGCAAATATGTCATGCTCATTCTTATGCAGATATTTCAAAGGTTTAAACATATAAAAGACTACATGTTCATCACTAACTCTAAGAGTGATTTGACCTTTTTGCACACCAATCAATGCTCTACTCATGGAAACAAAAGGACTTCCTAGAATTAATGATATAATAATATCTCTTCCATATCTAGCACAATGAAATCAATAGGGATGATGAACTTTCCTACTTTGACCAACACATCTCCTCCACTATTCCCCTAGGATACTTAATGCTTCTGCAAAGTGATTATACGGGAGTAAACTCATGCATTTCAAGTTTCTCAAAAATAGAATATGGCATCAAATTAACACTAGCACCTAGATCACATAAAGCATTATCAAAATCGGTATTTCCTATAGTGTAAGAGATAGAAAAACTCCCTGGATCTTTGAGCTTGGGTGGTAGCTTGTTTTGTAGGATTGTTGAGCACTCCTCATTAAGCTTCACAGTTTCACCTCCTTCCCACTTTCTCTTGTTAGAGACCACTTCCTTCAAAAAATTTCATAACTTGGTATCTGCGGAAGAGCATCAATTAGAGGGATGTTAATATGAATCTTTTTTAATATCTCTAAAAAAATTTCAAACTATTTATCCAAGTTAGCTTTAAGAATTCTCTTAGGATATGGGATATGGTGGCGAATAGCATCTAAATTAAGTTTAGGAGGACTCCCTCTTATCTCATCTTGAGTTTTCTGTTTTTTTTTTTTTTTTTTAACTTGTGTTTCCTCCACTTGCTCCTTTAATAGCTTATCTCCAATGGTATTTTTCATTTTTTCAAGGTAATAGCATTGACTTGTTCTATCGGATTTTTCTCTGTGTTACTTGAAAGTTGTTCCTCTTTTCTACTCAAAAATATGCTTCCCAATTGTTCCATTGGAACCTCCAAATTCCGGATTGATGCATCCTGATTTTGGAATCGGGTGTTTGCTCTTGTGATGAAATTGGAAAGCATGTCTTCTAGATTGCTCTTCTTTTCTTGCGAGGTTTGTTGATGGGTTGTTGGTATCTCAGTGGTCCTTGCTATTGATTATTACTCCACGAAAAATTGGGGTGGCTACGCCATCCCGGATTGTATTTGTTGGAGTATGAATTGAAAATAAACATGCCACTATGAGAAACAAAGTTAGTATCTTCATGAATGGAAAATTGACTCCATACCTTGCAGTTTTAACTTAGGTGCCCTATTTGACCACATGCATCGTAGGGTCCTATGGGTGCACCATTCCATATAGCAGTCGTAAGGTTTTCAAGTTTTTTTGTTAGTGCAGCCATCTGAACAGAGAATGCAGTTATTGCATCGACACTATGGACACAGGTTACTCTTTTCTCGATTCTCTCTTGCCATATGAGTATAGATTAGTTGCTATCTCATTAGTGATGTTGAATGCTTCTGATGACAGTTTTTTCATGATAGTGTCACCTGCAGCTGCATCAATGGTAGCTTGATTAGCCAAAGTGAGACTATTGTAAAAAGTTTGTATCTGTCTCCACATGGGCAATTCATGATGAGGACATCTTCTAAGCATGTTTCTTGAAACGTTTCCATGCATCATATAATGATTCCTATCAAACTGCGTAAAAGAAATAATGTCATTTAACATATTAGCAGTTTTAACGGGAGGAAAGTATTTAACAAGGAACTTCTGAGTTAATGAAACCCATGTAGTGATACTACCGCAGGTAAGGACTGAAGCCAATCCTTGGCATTATCACATAATGAGAATGAAAAAATCCTAATTCAAACAGCATCATCGCTAACACCATTAAACTTAAAAGTATCACATATCTCAAAATACCTGGCAAACCAAAGAATTGCACACTTGACCGAATGATTTGAATGATAGTTAGCTTGATCTCAAAATTATTGGCTTTGATGGTAGGCTTGAGGATGCTAGAGATTATCCCATCAGTTGTTGGGATCGAATACTCCATTATTGGTCTTTCTAAGGCTCCCATGTGTGTTGGAATGGGTGACCAAAAGCCAATTGGATTGGTTGTTTGTCATTCGTCAATTTTTATCAAATAATATTAGATTGATGAATACAGTAAGAATTCATCAAGTTGGAAGTGTGTTTTATTGTGCTTACCAATGATACTGAACGGGGTTTCAATGTCACAACGAAATGCCCATTGACCGAAAGGTTAAACCCCTTAAGTTGGGCGACGCATAGGTTTGGCAGCCATGAAACCAACTCTTGAGGTTCTTCTTGAAATGTTCCAAGTCGAGGACCTCAAGATAGGGCATTGAGGGTCATGTAGAGACTTGCACTAAATATTGCATTTGTGTTTCATCGGCAGGAGACGTAGGTCGTCTATGCAATTTAGGTGGGTTGCTTGGCAAGGTAGTCGACTGACTTAATTGACTCATGGAAATCGCCATATGGAAGCCTCTTAAGGCTTGGTCGGTATGACTAAGATTCCTGATTCTAATAGTAAGATAGTTCTTTGACTTGATAAATCATGGCAGTCACGTGCATAGGAAGATTTTATCTCGGATTGGCGAGTGATGGCTGTGTCGTGAGGCATGATCATCATAAGTCTTATCCCGTGCACTCAGAGTATGTAGCGAGGACAGTGGATTCACAGAGAGGATATGTCCCCTATCAGCATATGACAGAGAGTTCTCCTATGCACTCTGAGATGGTTCAAAATCTAAAAGTCTTTGGCAAATGCAATTGATTGATCAATGATAGATTTCCTAGATCGGATCAGTAGAGTAAACGCGTCTCGAGTATTAAGCATAGTTACCTAGTCACGGATGGGAACCGGTACCCAATTCCATGCCCTAGACTAAGGTCAGGAGACGATTGACAGTAGGACCGTAGTATGGATTCGAAGCCTAAATGTTCACGCTAACATTCACCTAGTCTTTAGTGCGGTGGACAATTGCTAGACGGTCACCCATGGTAACGGGTGATTTCTGGTTATTGGATAATAAAAAATAATTAATTAAATTGAATTAAATTAACTGTGTTGGTCACACACGCCCAAGTATAACTAAAGGTGAACTTAAAGGGTCACACACAAATCATTGTGGAAGTGATGGAATTAATTTGGAATCAATTCTAGAAGAAATGAATTAATTTAATTGGATTAAATTAATTCGTGAAGAAGAGAAAACAAATGATTGGATCATTTATCTGAAATAATCCATTGGATGGATAGCCAAGAATTTAATTAATTGAATTAATTAATTTTTTGGGTTTAGCATTTTAAATTAATTGGATTAATTTGAAATTGCTTAAGCTAATTAATTTATGGATTTGATACATTAATTAATTAGTAGATGGGCTTGTTTAATTAATGGATTGGATTTATTAATTAATGGAGATGGCTTAAAATTAATTAGTTGAACTAATTAATTGTTTGAGCTTGATTAATAAATTGGATTTGTTAATTGAGTATATTTGGGCTTGTGTATATTTAATTAAATTAAATATTCACATAAGTTTTTTATTGGGTATTTATTTAATTGGATTAAATAATAAGCCCAATAAACAAAAATATTAGAGCCCACAATTGGAGAGAGTCATTGACAAATTGGATACATCACCATAATTGAGGGTGAGAGTTTTGATTTTAGAGAATGCAATTGTTGCATTTTATTATTTGTTAAAAATTAATATATCTTTTATTAATATATTTAATTATAAAAATATTTAAAAAATTCAAAATATTATAAAATTCAAAATTATAAGTATTAATTAGTTAAATTAATATATTATTCTTAATAAAACAATTAATAGAAATATAAAGAATATGGCCCAAGTCGTTAGTAGCACTAACGACTTCCCTTAGTTTTGCAATTCCCCCAATTTTGCAGTATACTTGTAATTTTTTTATATATTTAAATAAATAACTGGTTTATACTCATATCAAAAAGTTGTTCAAGTAAATTTGTATATGATTTATGCTAGTATCAAGGAATTTTTTATTTGAACTTTTTTGAATTTATAGATAGTTTATACTCATATTACGGAGTTCTTAACTTGAACTTGTTCGAATCTGTTGATAGTTTTTACTCTTTTTGATAACTAAGTTGAGAGATCCCACGGCTTCCGCAGCAACGGCCTTCCCATCGCCTAGCCTCAGAATCATCTCATCTTTACTTAGTTTTTTGCTTCTTTCCAGGACCTGCAAGTTATTGCAGATGTGAGCTCTACAGCCGGTATCCAATATCCAAGAAGCAACATTAGTTGTCATATTCACTTCAATCACAAATATACCTGGGTTGGAGAGGAGTTGAGGACACTCCCTCTTCCAATACTCATTTCCTTGGCAATATATGCAGACATCATTTGCCTTCGAGCGCTGAGAACCTCCAACCTTTTCTTTCCCTTTGCCCTTTCCACTAGAGGCAGCAGGAGCGCCCTCGGGGCTAGCAGTGGTTGTGGTGACCTTTCCCTTTCCCTTCTTCCACTTCCAGCATCCAGCCCTCTTGCCTTTTGCTTTGGAGGTTGAAGCCTCTCCTACCAATACTGTCGGCGCAGACTTGTGGGTCGTTCCCTCGTATTGGACCAGCATATTAATTAACTCATGAATAGACTTCTCAAGTCCGTTCATGTTGTAGTTAATAATAAACGGGTCGTAGGATGGAGGAAGTGATATTTACGTGGAACAAGTGACATTGGACTATTTTTTGAACCGCATGAGGATGCCAAAACAACCAATTTAGTTGGCTATTCAGATGCGGGGTATTTGTCTGATCCACATAAAGTCATATCTCAATCTGGATATGTATTCACGTATGGTGGAACTGCTATTTCATGGCGTTCAATCAAACAGACTTTGGTAGCCACATCATCAAATCATGAAGAGTTAATTGCACTGTACGAGGCTGGGCGTGAATGTGTATGGCTTAGATCAATCATACATTGTGTTCGTGAATGGTGTGGACTATAATCAATCGAGAAAAGTCCTACAGTAATATATGAAGATAATGCAGCGTGCATTGCCCAGATCAAGGATGGTTATATTAAAGGCGACAGAACAAAGCACATATCACCAAAAAATTTCTCCACACACGAGCTTCAAGTGGAAGGCAAAATTAATGTTAAGCAGATTCCATCAAGTCAGAACTTAGCAGATTTGTTTACGAAGGCATTACCAACAAAGATGTTCAAGCAACTTGTACATGAGATTGGCATGCGACACCTGAAAGATATCTGCTTAAATTGAGGGGGACATTATGTAACTGTACTCTTTTTCCTTAGCCTTGGTTTCTGTCCCATTGGGTTTTTTCAGGCAACGTTTTTAACGAGACAAGATATATATGATAAGAGGTATGCATTCAAGGGGAGTATTGTGAATATATGCATATATGAATTCATACACCTCTTCGTACTCCATCATAATGCCTAATACCCTTTTGTATCCCCATGAGTATTGTAATTATAATAGTTATTAGTGTAGTTTGTAACAACAATTTTGGTGGTCTATAAATACCACCATGTAATTCATTTGTAAATAAGTTTTTGGAAGAATAAGAAAGTGGTTTGGTGGAGAATACATATATTATTTTCTTTATATTCTATTAGGACTAATAAGCTAATAAACTTAAAATTTCTCTAAGTTTATAACAATTACGATTTTTTTTACTCTCATCTTCTCTGTATTAATTTTTCTTACAAGCTTCCATATTTTAGCAAACTTACAATTATAATTTATTTTTCTTTCTTACTTTACCCAATATTTTTTTTTCTTACGTACGGGTTTTTTTTTTTTTTTTATCTCATCACTCACTACGTTTGTGTCCTTTTATATATTTTTTTTTGTTTATCTTACACTATAATTTTTTTTATGCTTGCAGGAACCGCTTACAACAACAACCAGTCTTAGTCTTTATAAATTTAAAGAGTTTAATGTACTTTAATTTATCTCACTTTATATTATAGTACAAAATAGCATATATTAAAAATTCTAGAAGATATTAGACATACCTAGTTACCTATATCTTTGTCTCTCTATCTCTTAAAAAAGAACCTTAAAAATAGAACCAAACAAAATCTCGCAAAGATATTTCTCCAATTCTAATAGTCCTCAAAACAAAGAAACTGAAAACACATAAACAGAGAAGCAAGAAACATCTAAGTAAAAAGAGCAATGGCATTCCCATGTTTATTTATCTGAAAGTGAAGGATAAATTACGATGTGCTTTCTTGATATTTGATATTATTATGAATATTCTTTTATTATTTAAAAATTATCAATAACTTCTAATTTTAACGAGCGTCTAACAACTGGTCAATCTCTCAATATCCATCACATTTCCAGCTATTTTTTGCAATTAAATGACCAAAATCCCTATTAATGTAAATTATGATCTTATTTACTCCTTTTGAATTTCTTTTGTAGACTAAGTGAACAGTTTTTTTCACAAACTTTTATTTTTTTAATCCACCTCGTCCAATTTTTTTTCCAATGTTTCAATTTTTAAATCCACCTAGTGCAATCTTTTTAAAAAATTTAATTTTTCTAAAAGAAAAGAAAGATATACAATAACAATAATGTTGACAATTCCAGATATCCATCCAAAAATTACATAATTTCATCAACATTCATCAGGGAATATTGATAATTTTTCAAAAAAAAAAAGATATTCATAATTATACAAAACCTCAAGAAAAATCATTGTAATTAACCCAAAACGAAAATATTAGCAAAACAACCTTCAAACTTGCATGAATAATCTCCAAAGAACCTCAACTTCTAACATTAGGATACCACAAGCACATCAATAGTCCTAGTGGCTTCTTTAGTACCTTATCTGAATCAAATGGCTCCAAGGTTGCTGCTTTCTGGACCACCTAGAAAATAAAACTGCACCTTTGTCTTTCCACAGACTCGCAATTTAACTCGACACCACATTTTTATGAGGTTGCTATGTTAAATTATCAATCTTCAATAGGAACGAAACCAAATTATGCAAGAAATTAGAAGGAAACATCGGCAGGCCAGGCGTCAGACTCCTTCAAGCTCACATTGGTATCCAACTGATTAAATTCAGGGCAGATGCAAGCACTGGAGGCATAGAAAAACCTAAAGACAAAGTAAACGTAACAATATTCAGATTTTTTTCTGTAACCAAATGTGTCTTATTGCATCTGGTTAAAAGGTAATTATCAACAATAAATGAACACAAAACAAATACTAAGATTATGCATACTAGATATCGAGTAGCACCTTAGCAAAATATTATAGCAACACTCGGGGGAAAAGGAGATATTCAAGGTTCCTTTGGTGTCAAACCACCATTTAATTTAGTTGAGTTATCCTTCTTTCCTTGCAACAGCGACAGTAGGCAGTAGCACACAAGAAAGAATAGTCAATTCATTTTCCCTTGCCTCCACCCAGCGAAAATTCTTGAACTTTGATAGTTGATGTTTTAACTTTTACATTGTTTGAAAAGAATTACTCATTAAAGATGCAAATAGGAGTCTTCGAGAACGATAAGTTTACAATCAGTGTATTTGTTAACAGAAGTAAACAACCATCAACGTTCAGCGTTGTCTGATTATGCTTTGTAGTGCTCAGTTTTCATGCACACGCGTCATTAGATATATGGTACACCACTGCTCGTATCAGTATCCCTTTACAAATCCAAATGCTGCAATGCTTATAAATGCACATACGGGAAAGTAGGACAGAAGGTTTAACTTTAACAGAAAAGTACCTCTTAACACAATTAATCCTTGCACCCTCGATCATGTTAAAGCTGATCATTGTATTGTTATACATATTGAGAGAATGGTTAGACTGAATGAAGCCCATCCCTCCCATATCTGCAGCAAGATTGAAACACGTGGTCGACTCCTTTGGTAACTTTTAAACAGTTATCCATCACCCTCAGATCAACGAGATGGAACTCATGACAGAACATATCCTCGGTCATGTGCTCGTTTTTCTTCCAGTTCCGAAGCAATAATATAATGGCACTCACTCTTCAAACGCCTGGGAATGTGAGAAGCAATAAATCCACCAGCTCCTGTAATGGAAATCCGGAGCTTTTCTTACGGCCAGTAGGGTGCCTTTTCGAGGTTTTCATATGTGTATGCCCCATAGTTGGTGTCACCAGCGCTTCCCATTATGCTACCAACGGGCACAAAAATTTCAGAATGTGACGAACAAAAAGAATTAACAAAGAGATTAATCTACACTGGACTTGGACTGAAAAAGGCCGGGAAAATCAAATAAGCCAACATTAACCACAGAATTAGCATCCACTGGTTACTAAGAAGCATAATCTGAAAGCATATCAAGAACTAGTGAAACAGCCGACGCAAGGATAAACTAAATATACAATTAAATGAAACCAACCATTATTTAGATATGTCAAACCAAGGTAACTAAAAGAGAAAATTACGGAAATATAAGTAGAACTATAATATTTGTTCTAAAATACAAAATAACCTCTAGAAACACATACATTCTCAGCCACCTAATAAAGAAACCAAATAATGAAAAATGGAAAGGGGTACAATTCTAATACTCTATGTACTCAAAAACACAAAACAGAGCAAAGAAGCTTGTACAATATGATTCAAGAACTGCAGAAAAGTATGCAAAACCATAAGGAGTGAAATTGAACATTAACAGTTTGCATACATAATTCAAACAAATAAGCTGTCAAGAAATAGGCCTTTTAGATTATAACGAACAGAGCATATACAAACATAACCTCACTCATCCCTCCAAGTTCAGTAATCAAAATCAACAAAAACCCAAAAACTATTCCAAGTAACAGAGCACATACAACCGGAAATGCTAACTTAGCACTCTAAAATTCCAGGAAAAATGAAACAAGTCACAAACTTTAACAAAACACAAGTTGGAAAACCAACGGTTTAAACAAACCCCAAACACGCCCTCCATCATACACATGAATTTCCAGCATAATCTCAAGAAAACAAGGTGAAACAACACTCACAAACACGTGCGCGCGCACACACACACATATATATATATATAATTTTTCATTTTTCTTGAAGGAAATGAAAAGAAGATTCACTCACCTCAGAAAGTTTTGATTCTTGGAAAGAGAGAAATGCACACGATCGACGTACGATAAATAGATTCTACAGTGGCCTCTCTTCTTTTGAGTAGATCTCTTCTCCTCGTGTGTTGTGTATATCTATACACATATATACTGTTGTCTCCTTAGCTGGCTTTATCCTTCCTTTTTTTGAATACATATTTCCTTTTGTGAGAAAAGAAGGCTAGACTCAACACAAGCATTAACTAGACATCATCATCTGTAACATCATTGTCCATGTCCACGACAGAAGAAAGGGTTGAAGTCCATGCTTGGAGGCCCCTTTCCGTGTCCTCCTTCCTAATCAGTTCAAGCTTCTCGATAGCATTCTTTGGAACTCCACATTTCAGGAGAATAATGCTGAGTGATTTGAATGTAGAGTCATCGGGTTGGATGAGAGATTTCAGCATCTCATCAAAAGTGGCTACTGCCTCCTTATATCTCCCGTCCGATGCGTACAATCCGAGCACGTGATTGTAACTCAACAAGTCTCTCATAAGTCCTAGTTCTCTCATCTTTCTTGCAATACAAAATGCTTCCACAAACATTCCGTTCCTCTTGTACATACACAACATCATAGCATATGTAAATTCATTTGCGTCTCCATTTTGCTTCAAAGTCTTGAAAATCTCTTCCGCTTCTGATACCATGGACCGTTCACTATAGAGATCAATCATACAATTTGATGAGAACACATCAAGCCCCCCCTCAAATGACCGAAGCGTCTCGTATGCTTGTTGCGCTTCTTTCAAGTATCCTACTTTTGTATATAGCTTGATTAACGACTTACATATTACACCATTCATTGGCAAGCCCAGATTTCTCATGGCATCAACATAATATGTTGCTTCCTTTACGCTTCCAGTGTCAGCAAAAGCATTGATTAGGACACCAAAAACAATGATATCAGGCACTATGCCGTGACCAATCATTTCCTCGTATAATCCAACTGCCATGTCCATCTGACCCAACTTTGCATAACCTGAGATCACAGCACAATATGGAACACAATCAATCACCAAGCCAACTTCCTGCATTTTCCTTAGATAAAATGTTGCCTTTTGCGGCAGGTCTGCACTCGCAAGCATTTGTACCAGTGAATTATAGCTGCATCTATCAGGAATTTAAATCATGTTCTTCCATGCTATCAAATATGCAGCAAGCCTGCTCAAATTCCTTGCTAATGCCATAAGCTTTGATCATCACATTGAACTCAAGAATAGTCATTTTTTTACTTGTTGGCAACAGTTGAAAACTTTCTGGGCTTCCAAAATATACCCTCTCTCCCCAAAAGCATCAATATTTGCAGAGTAGCACTCGGAAGTCATATTCCCTCCAAGATGAAACCTTTGGAACCATGACCAAGACTTTTCCAACATCCCAGATTCTATGTACATTCTAGTCAAAGAAGACTGGGTAAATTCATCAATCTCCATTCCTCTTTTCATCCATCTCTGAAATCAGCTTCTCTGCTTCAGCAACCATATGCCTTATTGAGAATGCATACAGGAGAGTCCGATAACTCACAGCATCGGGTTCAAGAGAAGCTTCCTTCATTTTAGTCAAGTATCTTGCTGCCAATTCTATATCATTGTGCTTAGCGTGCAAGGATATGAGAATGTTGTAAGTTCGGGTATCAGGAGAGCATTTAGCTTTCTCCATTCTCTGCATCAGTGAAGCAACTTCATCTAGCTGGCCATTATTTCCGAACATGTGTATCATAGTATTAAAAGTCACCGTAGTAGGCAATATACCTTTCTGCAGCATTCTTTCAAAAGTCTCACTAGCTTCTTGCAGCTTGCCAGCTTTTCCATATGTGTCGATTAAAGTATTATATGTGTACGTGCTCAAACAAACATTTGTTGAAGAATCACCACTAGCATCTACTTCGCTCCTTGCTATAGCACTTGCACGCTCATCCACCACAGAGTTGCTCCATGACCACTTCTTGAAAAACTCTTCAGCTCTCTTAAAATCCCCTGCCTTTTATACATCTGAACTACAATCCCATGGTCACCTCGTCAGGCTCCATCCCACTTTCATTCATCAATTCTAGCCATTTCATGGCTATGTCCCTGAATCCTCCTTTGCAATAGACATCAATCAAAGTACCATAAGTTGAATTTATTGGCTTAATCCCCCTCTTCCACATCTCACCCCACAACCTCTCGACCTCACACCATCGCCGAGCTCTCCCAAGAATCCTAAACATTATATTATAGTGAATTACATTCACTTCATAACATCCTTTCGTCTTAAACCACTCAAAAATCTCCAGTGCCCTTTCCCACCCCAGCTGCTCCTTCAATAATATGCTCCTTTCCTTATTAGTCAAGGTCCTTTCCCAAGGTTTCAAAGCCTGATCCAAATCATTAACGGTCTCCAGAGCTTCCAACATGGCGGGAATACACCCCCCATATCTGGCCCATTTCGTCGAACACTTGGTCTTCATGTCCTCAACCACACTCCCCCACCTCACGTCACCCTTATTTTTACCATAATTCTCAACAGACCTACCTAATTTTCTGTCATAACAATTTCTCTTCCCCTTTTCTTTCCTATAAACACCATTTTCTCCACCTTCAGCCAAAGAACTACCTGTACGAAATTCCTCCGCCACACCATTAACCCCACTTGCATAACTCAAATTCACTTCAACGCACTGATTTTTCTGAACCCTACTATCTGGGCTGACCAAGAAACCATCCGTAGTCACGTTTTCTTTCTCAAGAACCCGACCTCCGCCATTAAAGCCACCACCTTGAGTTCCAAATCGGCCAGAAAAGCTGTACTTTCTCTCAACTCTACCTCCAGGGACTCTCTCCAAACCATTTTTCTTGGACATATACCCATGACCAAGACACTCGAGAACTTGGTTCTGCTTCTTTTGTTTGATTTGATCATTGGATTTCTTGACAGGTGGTGTGACAGAAAGCCCCACAATAAGTGATGCGGGTTTTGTTGAACTCAATATGTGTAAACAATTGGTTGTGTCTGAAGTATGAATCTGTACAAACATTTTCAGAATTATCGTGAAATTGAGGAGCCTCCTGATATGGAAGAAGAAAAGCCACCTGTTACAATAAAATACAGATTGAAAAAGGTAATTACTAGGATTGAGACTTCGACTCGAATTCAACTCATTACACCTTACGTATGAGACGAAGAGTGGGTGTCAACGAGTCGAGCTCGACCATTTTTTGTCAGCTCGAGCTCGATTTTTTTTTCTTTGGCTCGAGCTCGAGCTCGACAAGCCCTTAAGATTTAAGCTCGAGCTCAATCTGACGAGCTCGAGCAATGGAGGCAGTGAATGGTGGTGGTTTGAGTAGGGAGAAGCGGTGGAGGGGTGGGAGAGGTGGCGATGAGAAGCCATTATTGGAGCCGTACCTGCCGTCGCGCCGCTGCTGCTGTTGCTGTCGCCGCCCGCCGCTGCTGCTGCTGCTCTCGCCGGCCGCCGCGACGCTGCTGCTGCCCCCGCCGCCGCGCCGTCCCTGTTGGGGTTGGGGTTGGGGTTGGGGTTTGGGGGAGAATGGTGATGGTGAGATTTGGATTTGGATTTGGATTTGGGGTTAGGGTTGGATTTTGTGGGTGAATGGTGATTGTATTAGGTATATTGTTATAATAAAATGTTGATTTTTATATTTTTTTAATAAAATTATATATTATAAATAATACTAAATATTATTATATTAATTATAAAAAATATTAGATATATAGTATAATATTTTATGTATTGTTATAAATATAATTAATTAGTTTAGTAATAGTATAATTAGTAAAACTATATAAATTTATATAACATTAAATTATTAAAATATTTTTACATAATTTTGTATAGTTATTAATATTATTTAAAAATAAATATAATTTATTTTTTAAAAATTATTGATCTCATTATATACAAAAAAGAATAATAATAATAAATAAGAGATGAACTTCTTAAATCAAAGTACAAAATATTGATTGATCTCATTATATAAATAATAAAATAACAATAAAAATAATTAAATTTATTGAAAATATCATTAATTACTACTTCTTATTATTATTTTTAGATATTTGATAGTTGAAATTTATATATGTTCACAATCTGTAATAAATTTGGATATTTGTAAATATTAGTATTATATTGATGTAACTATCATCTTACATTGTTGAACAACGTAGGTTAATCGGGCCGTCAAAATTCAGATAAAATCGTTAGATATGATCAAACATACAGAAAAATACGTTTGGTAAAGTTTTAGACTTATTGGTATACAGATGTTGAGATATCATACTCGGAAGAAAAGAATAATCGTTTAAGACTGTATATCGTTGAATCAGACCATATGATTTTAAATCTACCGTCAGATATGATCTAATGAACACAAACTTATATATATTAACATTTGGTATGAATCGGGTAGCTAAATTTTAAGATATTATAATTATTAATTAAGCTTTTGATCTCATTATATATTAATATATATAATAAAATAATAATAAAAATTGATTAAATTTATTTTTGTATAAAGATTAAATGTATAAATAAAAGTACCATAATTTATTATTATTCAAAATATATAATATTGATTAATAATTACAATATATGGTCAATTTTGAGTATAAAATTGATAAAGTATTGAACATTAAATTAAATATATAATTTTTTTTTAAAATAAAACTATATAAAAAAAACAAAAAAAAGGCTTCAGCTCGCGATTCGCTGGCGAGCTGAGCGAATAGAGGGGAATTAGCTCGAGCTCGATCTGGCTCAACTTGAGCTCGTGTCGAGCTAAAACTCGAGCCGGCTTGCGAAGCTCGCGAGCCGGCTTGACTTGACTGCCACCCATAATGAGACCTATAATTTTATTATTTTGAGCTATCGAACGAGTACACTTATTAAACCACTCGTACATCGACAAGTTGTTAAAACACAATCGATTAAATGTAACATCAAATACAGTATAAATAAACTAGTAAAATACACGCGCATTGAATATGATGCATAGTTTTTAATTTTTTTAATATCTTTCTCTATCCTTAGATAATGTGAAAAATAAGAAAAATATTTTATTGAAAAGATTTTAAAAAAGATATGGATACTGAACCTTGGTTATAAAATATGAACTGCAACAACCTAATACTTATACATTTTCCTTTTTGAATGGACGGTGAAGATTAATATTAATGGTGTGCTAAGAAGCTTCCGGGAACTCTTTCAAAAATATTTTTAAATATTATAAAATTTTCCAAACTTGTATATAAAACTTTCTTAAAACTTCTTTGAACTTTTATATTTGTCCAAAAACTTGCATCCACAAACTTCCGTATATATATTAAATAATCTCAATTTTTTTAATATTTTTAATTTCATATTGCATTTAGTGATGTTAATATTAACCTCTATACCTTCGTCGACACTATTAAAACATATGCGATTTTGAAAGTTGAGCATATGTACATCTCTAGATATTTCCACGAAATAAAAAGGAGATTTTAAATATCCTATAATTTCAAGAAATTTAAAATTCAAAAATATTGAGCAATATTCATAGTGTAAAAGAGGGAGATGACATTCATTACTCAGGTATAAGTTATATTAAGTATTCATGATAGTAAGATAATGAGATAAGTTTTCATCAAAATTTGGATAAAAATTCAAAGCAACTGTTCTGTTTTATAAAACAGTAACTGTATATAAAACAATAACTAGTTATCTATACTAATTATAAAAAGAAACCTTCTTTTTGTGTCTGATGTAGAAGTTATAATGTGTTTTTTACATAATTTGCCCATTACTTCTGTATAATCTCCTCATTCTTTTTTTCTTGCAAAATGAATTTAGTAATTTATAAAGGATAAAAATAGAAATTTTACATATTAAGGTAGTTCTCATACCAATTTATTAAACTATCAAAAATACCCCACATCAACACCCCCCCCCCCCCCCCATCTCTCCAATTTTAGTTATAAATACAACAAATGCTTTGAGAGTGAGAAAAGAATTACTTGAATAGAAGTATAGGATAATATTTCATAAAATATTATTCACACTAATAAGTCTATTTTGCTAATTATATATATTTTTGTTGAATGAAAATACAAAAAAAATTGGATGAAAATACTTTTGTTTTGGTATGATCTCATCAATTTTGTTACACCGCGTTACAATTAAACTACTTTCTCGAATAAATATGGTTGGCTTCGACAAAACGCATATATATGTGGTTGTTATAAATCAACTAAATCTCAATACGTTGACATAAAAAACTAAATAAAAAAATAAATAATGAATGAAGAGACAATAGTACTAAATATCACCTTGATAAAGGGACATAAAGGAGAAATGCAAAGATGATAAATATCTTTTCAAACCTGGAACTCAATGAAACTTTGAAAGAACTCGAAGAAGGTAGCTTCAACTTGTACTTTTGCTGATCAACTCGCACCCCACTAAAATGGTTAACAAATTATAAGCATTTTTTCTATATTTTTCACAAATGTGCACATATTGAAGATAACGTTAGATATTCGAAGTTAAAAATTATGGCTAGAATGTCTCATAAACTCATACAATAAAGCCAAAGTCTAAACAATAATACGCAAAAAAAAAACAGAGCATCAAGAAAATCAACAACCATAACCACCACAATGCACATATGCTATTTACAATTGAAGACCACAAAAGTTCCATTTTTAGCAAAATTGCAAAATCATCAGTAAAGTGTTTAATCACAAATAACAAAATGCAAATTTCAAAAGTTAGGCATAGATAAAAATAACCGGTGAAATAAGGATGAATGGTAAATTAAAATTATTATTGTCTGTCCAAGATGTGGTAATATATATAAAAGGTTAAATCACCTGTACTTTTTGGGTTTCTGAAATGGCTTATAGCTGCAACGGGATTCAAAGAACAACTAATTGGAAGCAAAGTAGAAATTTCAGCTTAAATACTCCGAGCAATACCCTGTGTTCCAAACTTGGGAAAAGAGAAAACACCAAACAAAAAAAACCTTCAAAATCATCCCAACCCACCAAAGATTTCAAAATTTTCAAGGTCATACCCAACTCCTATAAGCAAAACACACAAAATCTAAAATCAGAAAAGCTTGCAACCATTATTCAGAAACAACACTACTCCTAAGCCCACAAAATTAAAGGAAAAAACAAAAGGGTAAAAACTGACCATGGTGAAGAAACATATATCTTCAGCCATTATACCTCCAAAGAAAGAAAGAAAATGCACAAGGGACCTTCCCAAATACCTTTCATCAAATTCATAACAAATAGCATCAACCCACGTGTAAGTATGTGTGCATCGCCCGCCCATATTCTAATAAACAACAATGAGAAAGAAAAAAATAGAAAAATAGTTTCCAAGCCAGCAACAGAAGAGTGGGGAGTGGGAGCAAAGTTCATCGTTATGAACAAAGGCAATAGAGGGGGGCGCTCTTCCCACTTCCCTCTATCTACTATCTTCTTCCTCATTCTTTTTGCTATTCTTTTTCCTAATATTCCATCTACTTCTTTACTATTTCTTCTTTTTTATTTAATTAATATAATAATAATATACACTGAATTGAGATATTTCAGAAGTTTCCCTTTATTTTTTAATTATAAATTTAAATGAATTTTAATTTCTTGGTTAGGTAGATTTACTAGTTTTTTTTTTTTTTTTTCCTTTCTTTGAATTGAAGATGGAAGAGCATAAATCCACTATAATTTAGGCACCCCAAACGGTAAAGCTGAGTACATTAATTGGCTAAATAAAGTGACCCATCTTGATCAACACTACAAACTAATGACGAATTCATAGTGCCAAGAAAATATTCAACAAAAGACTCAAAATTTTTAATCAACAAATAATCAAAAAAATCAGAATATTACATGGGATTGAAAACCTATGAGAAATGAAAATTGGCATTCCAGAAGTCACTCTTGACTCTTCTATTATCAACAACATCAATTTTAGTTGTTCTGACTACCCATGAACCACAATTACCGCCTTATTTAGTTCAGCAAATTGTTTAGTTCAAGCCCCACCGTACACCCTAACAGTCTCCTCTTCACATATCAAATCAGTTCATATCCATCTTCATTTCATGAAGCACCAAACCAACACAGAAAATTCAAATTGGTGTATAAGAATAATATTCTAGCATTCAAGAATTAAATATATCTCCAATAACAAAGATTTAACAATGATGAACTTTAAATATATGTTCAAAACCCAAAAAAAAAGTGTTGATTGTAGATTTTTATTTTTATTCTTGAGCCCAAAAGGGTTTTTCCAGAATAACTCGAAATGCAATTGGAGATTTTTGGAGAATTCAATAATATGAATTACTGCTGATTGTAAACAAAAATATTGACAAGTATAAAAAGACTGGAACAACAACACGAAAATTAAAGAACCATTTTCTCCTCATAGGCTCCGCCCACAAAAACACAAGCCGACGGTGAGACCAAGACTATGAGATGTAATGGCAAACTTGTTCGGGCTTCTTACTTGGTCGCCACGAGAGCAATTGCCTTCCTCGTTGCCGATGGTAGATGGATTGGGGCTTGTAGTCGTTGGTTTGGGGTAGGGTTTTAGCCTGTAGGATTTTAGATTTGGAAATTGGGGAGAAAAAACAGAAAAGAAAAGAAAAAGAGTGGGAAGAAATGAGGAGAGTGGGAAGAAATGAGGAGAGTGAGAACCTTTTTGCATGAACTCCATTGTAGACATCTTCAAATCCTCTTTAAATTTGGAAGAAACCCACTTCAAAGAAGGCTATGATGAGGGCTACGCAGACGGGCTGATCTCAGGAAAGCAAGAGGGCGAAACAAGTAGACCTTGAAACCGGGTTTCTAAGTGAGTGAGGAATTGGAGCGAATTGCATATTTGGTACCACAGTTTAGGCCCTTTTGCATCTGTTATATTAATGTTTTTCAGTTGACTAATTTTGATACTATACTAACGGGACGTTTTGCAAAGTACATACCACCGTTAATTTTTGAACGGAAATGACATGTGAGTTGCACGTGAGCCGTTAACTAGTGTGTATTAGGCGGGAAAAAGTAGCTGCTGGTGCATTTTGGAGGGAAATTGCAAATTTATAAGGCATTGTATATAATAAGGCTTTTTTTGTATTTTTTTTTTTTTTGGGGTATTTGTAAGATATTTTATTTTTTAGAAGGCTCCAAATAATGTCTTCCTCAACAACTTCAAGGCTCACATATTTTTGTGGAAAATTTGCTAGGTTAAAAACATCATGGACTACAGAAAATCTGGGTAGGAGGTTTCATTGTTGTGAAAAATACATAAGTGGTGATGGATGTGGCTTTTTTGAGTGGGAAGATAGGCCAATATGTGCAAGATCAAGAGCTATCATACCTAGTTTGCTTCGACGAATCAACAAAATGGAAGATAAAATTGTAGAATTCCAAAAAAAATGAAGCTAAGGTCAACAAATTGAAGGAGGTGATTGCCATATTAAGAAGGACAAATACTATTTTGATGGGCTTATTAATAGTATCAAGGTTTCCTGTTATCATTAAGGTAATCTTGTAATGGTAGTTAATTTGTATGTTTTTATGTAATCAATGGTTTTTTAGGCCAATTTTTGGTATCTAATATAATATAATATAATTTGTTGTTTCTGAAAGAAGATTTTATTTATGCAAAGCCAAACAAAAAAAATAATTTAAAGCATGAACTCAATTGGAATTGATGCAAAGCCAAAAAAATATGTCATTGATATTGACAAAATAAGAGAAGTTTGTCAATACATCCAAAAAGTGTTGTAGTCACCAAAACACCAACAGTGTATTTTTACCAAAACATCAACAATATATGCACCAAAACACTTTAATCATCAAAAACACCAATAGTATATTCACCAAAAAATTGACAACCCAACCAATTTTTGCACTATGACACTGCAGAAATCAATCAAGTAGGCTTTTTCCCTTCCTTGGTTTGCATCTTGGCCTTTGAAGATGATGACAGAACTCCAGGCAAGTCTGATACCTTAACAAATTTTTTTCCATCTTTAATGAAAGGTGTAGATGTAGGTGGCTTCATAGATGGGTTGGACACAAAAGTATGTTGAATTGGAGCCATTGGTGCATGTGTGGGTGCAAATACAGACTGCAAATACATAAGCATCCACCAAAAAATATATAAGCTAAACAGATACCTTACAGTTCAACACACAACAAGAAGTTCATGTGAAACTTACAGTTCACCTTGAGAATGCTCATTGCTTGTGTTTCCACTTTTGTTTGAACTTCTTGTAATCCCTCTTTTCCTGTTTTAGATTCATTACAATTGCAATAAGTTAATAGAACTAAAATGATTTTCAAATTTAGAATTCATTACTTACTGTTGTACAAACTGCTTGGTGTTTGTTGTCCTTGACAACTTTACATTAGTCCTCTTCCTTGCATGTAAGTAAAGTACATATTGAGATTAACACATAATACATAACAGAAAATCTAAACAGAAAAACTGACAGTCATCTTAGGTTGTGATTGTGGGATTGAGATAGGTTGGTTATCAGGTTGAGACAGTGGGGGCACATCTAACTGTTGTGCCAACTCTTCTGCAACTGGTTGTTATTGTTGTGGCAGGGGAATATCCTGATCTTCAGGTGGGAACTCTTCTACAAATTTTCTCCAAGTGCATCCCTTTTTGTTGTGGCCTGATTCTCCACAGAACTTGCAAACAACAGTATAATGTTGCATCTTCATTTTCAGTACTCCTTTTGGTTCCTTTCTTCTTCTTCTTTGGTTCTTCATCAGTTGATGGCTTCCTTGATCTTTTTGGTCTTTCTCTCTTCTTTCCAAAATCATGAGGTAATGGAGGGATATAACATGTCGTTTCCCACATTGAAGCTCCATCCATGGGCATCATACAAGGCTCATAAACCTTTGTATAAGTTTGCACTTGATAGCAAGAATGTACAAAGTCCACAGGATCCAGTTGGGCACAGATAGCACTCATCCCATGCTTGCATGGAATGCCAGTTAACTCCCATTTTCTACATGAACATGTATGTGCCACCAAGTTCACTGTACCTAACGCCTTCATAGCATGAGATCTCATAGTTCCAATCATTTGCCTTAATTGGAATACAGTCTGCAGCTTTGTCCACATTCTTATCCATAATTTTTTTAATTTTAGGACAAATTTTCTTATCACCCCATCTCTTTGCTGCTCTATCTCTATTTTGCTGCATTTTCACCATGAAATACTTTCTAATCCACTCTAGCATGGTCAAGATTGGCTTCTCTCTTGCTTCTAATATGCTGCTATTAAAGCTTTCACAAAGGTTATTTAACAAAATATCACACTTTGAATAACCCTTTTAAAGTGTGATATTGACCATTGAGAATGTGGTTTGTCACTGAGCCATTCTAAAGCCTTCACATCCAACACTCCTATTTCTTTCATTACTCTGTCAAACTCAGCATTTGTAGTTGCCCTGGCTGCAGCCCATAAAGCTCTCTTAAAGGCTAGTCCTTTAAACCCAGTAGTGTTCATATTTCCATGTAGGTGTCTGACACAAAACCTATTGTCAGCACCTGGAAACACAGTTTCAAAGGCCGGTATCAATCATTTTTGTTTGTCTGATATAAAAGTGTAGATATCATCCCTTTCAATGCACAAGTCCTCTTTCAGGTTCATTAAAAACCACTCCCATGATTGATCATCAAAATGCCCTTCAATTTGTTTTAATGCTTTTTCTTTGCCCTATAAGCTTGGAAAGGGGATATATGACACCTAATATCCCTTATAGCCTCATTTCTGAACCCCTTTACATTCTTTTTAGGATCAACCCTAAATGCATCAACATACTTTTTTGAAAGCCACACAGAATTTACATTTTTGACATGATAAGATATCCCACATTTGATGATTTTGGTCATACTTTCTTATCTGAAAAGCAGATTCATTTTTTATCTTTAGTGCATTAATATGCCACCCACAACTATCTTGCCCACACTTAGCATACATTCTTCTCTTGTCATTGCTTGTTATTTTCAAATTCCTTTTTGTTCTAATTTTATCTAATTGCATGAGAGTGAATTGCATCCTTAAACTCATTTTTAGTACTAAAAATCACACCAATCTCAAAAATGGGATGAAATGTTTCAGAAGGGTTGAAAACAGGATAAGATGGCTCCTTGTTATCCTCTTCGGACCCTAAATCTGAATCAAAGTCATCACCACTAATTTCTATTCCATTTTCCCCTGAAGAGTCTGAAGAAGATGTGTTCATATCATCCACAAGATCTATGTTTTCATCAAAGTTGTTGTCATCACTATCATCATCAGAATCAAAATCAAAATCCACATTGTAATCACTATCTGAAAAGCCACTATCCTCTTCAATTATATTGTTCATTAATGCATCATTTTCATCATTGACTACAACCACAGGAGCCTTTCCCTTATCAATTTCATTAGGTGTCTTCCCCACATCATCAGTATTTTTTTTTAGAATCACAAAGTGTAGAGTCTAAATATACACAAACATCCCTTTCATGGCTATCAAATAATTAAAACACATCAGTTTCAAATAGCAGCAGTCTGAATTTTCTTAACATGTCGATTCTGTACAAACTCTTCAACCCTATGTATCCCAGTTGTTCACACATTTTCCCAATAGAACTTAGAGAAACAGTATCTATATCCACAAAGTCAAAAATACTAATTCTTCCACCCTTATAGTGTGCACTAGGACTATGCACAAATTCACCCCGATGAAATATTCTAACTGTTGCAAAATCTTATGTTCACCTGGGGAATTTAAAAAAATATATATTTTTTAGCATACAGTACAAATAAGGACCACAAAGGCAGTACATTGGACCACAAAAGTTGTACATTGGACCACAAAATCTTTACATAAAGTGCAAAGAAAACATCAAAATACTCAAATAATAAAAAAAAATAGCACTAAAGCAGAGGGATAGCAACATCAAGACGACCATTTACAGACCATAAAAAATTTGACCCAACTCAACCCCAACATCTGACATCGAACCCACCATTTTAAAGTTAAAAAATACTACAAATCACTAAATACAAGACAAAAAAAACACAAGAGTACTATTTCAAAAGAAACAGAAAATAAAGCTCTTAAAAACATACCATAGTCCACTCTCCCAACATCATTTAAATGCTTTGGGCGTAGCATTTTTCTAACGATCCAACACCACCAGTCTTTCTTCTAAGCGCACACGAATTCTTAGGTTTGTGATTTACAAGCAAGATTATACAATTTTATCGGTTGATTTTGGAGAAATTAGGGATTAGGGCAGAAGAAAATGGGAAGTCAAATTTGGGGGAGAAAGTAATTCTTTTTGCTGCAGTGAAAAGGTGAAAAGATTTCACCTCATACCCCATGCCAAGCATGTGCACTTTTAGACGGGACCAGGTTGAGCTAACGTTCACGTGCCAATCACGTGATAATTCCGTCCAAAAATTAACGGTGGTATGTACTATGCAAAATGTCCCGTTAATACAGTGTCAAAATTGGTCAACTGAGAAACATTGGTATGACGGCTGCAAATGAGCCTAAATTGTGGTACCAAATATCCAATTCCCTCCGAGGAATTGGCTTAATTATTTGGATAAATTACATCCATCCTCCCTATAGTTTGTCATAATTAGCGATACCACCCTGTTGTTTCAAAAATTGCCAATACCCCTAGGATTAAAAATAATTATGTAATCAATTGATAATTGTAGAAAATATCAATATTACCCTTAGCGGTAAATTAAATCCCCCTCCCTATAGTTTGCCATAATTACCGATACCACCCTATTGTTTCCAAAATTATCAATAGTCCCCTAAAACTAACAGTTGTCTCACATGAGCTCCCCTTTCATCATAATTTTGTAGTGAATTGCCAAAATTGACATCCGGATTGTTGGAAATTGAATTTTAGTTTTTATCTTATTCTTAGGGACAAAAATACCCTTATAAATTAAAATATAAGAATTTTATGTATAATGTATGTAAATATTGAGTTTGTACTTTTTTTAGTACCACTCTATAAAATATTATTTTATATGTAAATATAATATGTTAATATTAATATAATATTATTAAAAATATAATTAAATTAGTTAGTTTTTTTAAAAGGCAGAGGCTGCGAAGCCGTCGGTGTTGCATGGGAGGGCGCGGCCGCCCCCTCAGCCCTAGGCGACAGTGGTCGCCCTCGTCCTGAAATTGGTCTGGGCGACCACGTTGGCGTTGCTCACTGTCGCTTCTCTATGGGGGGTAGCGGGGGCCGGGGGTGGGTCGCCCAGAAGTCAAGGGCGACGTTTTCACCCATTGCGCCGTCGTCCTCGCAGCGATGGACGACAGTGATCGTCCTCACTGTTGGGCGAGCGCCTTTGCCCAGGGGTGAGGGGGTGATGGAGGGTGCGATCGTGCCCTCCCCTGCAACAGTGGCTTCGTCGGCTTCATTGCTGTTGTCTTTCTTTTCTTTTTTTTTAAAAAAAAACTAATTAATTTAATTATATTTTTAATAATATTATATTAATATAATTATATTTACATATAAATAATATTTTATAGGGTGGTATTAAAAAAAAGTACAAACTCAACATTTACATACATAACACTTTAAAATTATTATATTTTAATCTATAAGGGCAATTTTATCCCTACAAATAAGATATAACTTATTAGTTTTTAAACAATAAGGTGGTTTCAGTAATTATTATGACAAACCATAGGTGGGATGGATGTAATTTACCCTAATTATTTTTTATTACCCAATGTTTTTTATAAAATTAATATTTTTAAAAGTATAACTTATTTATGTCGTGGATAATATCCACGATTCAAATAAAATAATATTTTTTTAAAAAAATCGTGAGTATCCACGACTTGGAGTTGTGGCACGGTCCACGACAACAAAAGTAAATTTTTTTATGCCAGTCTTTTGCTGACACAAAAGGCTGGTGTCAGCCATTATATATATATAATAATAATATATAATAATAGATAATATAATGTATAATATTAAAAACATAATAAAAATATATAACATAATAAATTTATGGTATAAATTTAATTAATTTACTAAAAATGTAATAATCATTATCAATTGAAGAGATATTCAGTATCAGCTTTTGAGTTGACGTGTATCTAAATTTTATATATATTATTTTTTAAAATAATATTATATATATATATATATATAATTAAATAATATTATTTTAATATTATAATAAATATAAATATTAATTTTTTTTAAAAAAATATTATATATTATTATAAATATTATATATGTTGTAATTATTTTATTATAAATTTATATATATTTTCAAATTATAACTAATGTGAAAAATCTATTAATATATATAATATTTTTAAAAATTGCATCAATAATAATTAATTTACATCAATGATATTTGTATTTAAATTTATTAATATTATATTGATGTAAGTTAATTAATCTAAGTTATTTTAATATTATTGATTATAAATTTATAAATTCTATAATTTCAATATTGAAAAGTTATTAATTAAAAATATTATAAGTAATTGTAATTATAATTAATATAACAGTTGATTCTGATTTTTTTAATTATTAATCGAGCAGATATTCACTATCAGCTTTTGAGATGATGCGTGTCCGCACAAATTTTATATATTAATTTTTAAAAAATAATATTATAATATATAATATTGAATAATATTATTTTGAGGTTATAATAAGTACATATATTATTTATGATGTAGAATCTTGTCTAGACATTGAAGCAAATTAATTATCATTCTTATAATGATGCATTTTTTTCCTTTTAAATATTATATGTTGTAATTATTAGATTATAAATTTATATATTTTTTAATTAAATTATAAAATTATATCATAAATTTATTATATTATTTATTATAATATTATTTTAAAAAAATAATATATATATATATATATATATATATAACTTAGATACGCGTCAGCTCAAAAGTTGATAGTGAATATCTCTTTGATTGATAATGATTATTAAGATTTTAGTAAATTAATTAAAATTACATTATAAATTTACTATGTTATATACTTTTATTATGTTTTAGTATTATATATTATCTATTATTATGTATTTATATATTATTATTATTATTATTATTATTATACTACTATTATAATACATATATCTATACTAATATCTATACTATATACTCACATCAGTTGCGGCAATAGAAGAGGAAAACAAAGAGGAACAGGCATGTGGTTGAGACCGACAAGGCGTGTTCACTTATTTTCATTGGCTTTTTGTAATTCTTTTTATGAATGTTTTTTTCCCTGATTTTCTGTAACTTTTTGAATTTTTAACCATGAAAATACATTCATTTGTAATGGGTCTTTTTTTTATTAAATTGATGAAGATTACCTGTACAAGTAAAAGCCTCAATGTTGACAGGGAAGAACAAAGTCCCTCCCCACGGAGAAAAGTCCCTGCTTACAGCCTCATAATCCTTCTTCGTTTCTTCTTTTTACTCACTACCTTCACAGCTCGGGTAAAGGTATTTTAATTAGTATATCCTGCTTTATTCAATGTAAGTTATATATGTTTATGTTTTTTAATTTGCTGTTTCTATAATATTCATTCCGCTTTTGTGTTTGTCTATTGGTGTTTCTGTTGATCTGATCAATGGAGAATTGGAGAAATGAGATAATAATTGGCTATTGGTGAAACTCATTTCTAGAGATTTTTGCATTGATTTACTCCTTTTTTTTTTTCTTGAACTAGTCGTGGTGGCACGCCGTTCTTGCGTACATATAATAAATAATTTTTTATATTTTAAAATATATTATAAATAAGAGCAAAATATACAAATCAATACATGATACTAAAAAAGAAAATTAATTTATTAGTTAATGTATAATTTAGAATGTGGAATGAGTTAATTATCTTTTTACTTGAAGAGCATTTTTGACTTTATAAAAATTGGTGCGACGGTGTCACTAACCGCCGTTTGTGAGTGTATAACCCCTTTCCTTTTTATATTAGTATAGATGGGCAGACATGCAATCTATACCTATACTAAGGATTGAGCTTAGTTAGAAGCAGTCGGTTGTTGTCGCGGGCTAAGCTTGATTACAGCAAACGCAAGTTTTGTCTATTGAAACTTCACCTTCATGTTTTGGACCATGGATTTTTTCAGAATTCAAACTTTATCTTTATCACTTATATATATATTTTTTAGTTTTTTAAAATTCCAACGAAATTTACATTCAAATTTGTTATCATTTCCAAGACCTTCATCTAAATATCTACTTAAAACGAAAAGAAAAGAATAAAAGAATTCCATTTGTGATGTGTTTTTTATGAGAATTACTGGTTATTTGTGAGCTTCAAAAAAGGAATATTGAATATTTTTCTATTGTTATATTAAAAATTATATCATAACGATTACGATTAATATACTTTTTACGATATGTAGGTGAGAGACCAATCCATCTTCGGAGTGAGTAAAACTGCAAATTGGATTGGCTCATGAATGGAAGGATCTAATTTTTAAATAATTTCACGGGTAACTCCAACACAATTCTATTGTTGTTTATTTCGTTACGGTAAATGTGACTTTTGTATGAATGGTTATTTCATAGAAATTATTTTGCCTCTCATTTGTTATTGACGTGTGCCTATTTTCTAATCAATTTGAAAAATATGGATAATCTTGATGTTGGTTTCAATTTTAATTAAAAACAATAGTATAAATGATGGGCTTCGTGAATATAAATGAGATAATTTAGTTAATGCCTATAATTTTTAATTATTAACTCTGTATTGGAAATGTTGTCGGCTTCACTCAATGCAGTTTTGAATTCTTGCCAACTATAACTGAAAATAATGGAAACTATGCTATGGTATGAAATTGAATTGGAGAAAATAAAAAAGGTGGACGTAAAAAGTAGAGACTAACTGAATCATTATACTATTGGTAGAAAGTTTAGTTGGGCGTTTGAGCTTATGTTAATTAGTATCAATTTTTTTTTTCCGTTGATTTCTGGTTCTTAATCATAGGTTATAGATCAATTTCAAAACGATGACGGTGACAAGCCAATACAATTTGTAGTTGATTCTTCACGGATAGATAGTCATGTTGTTGTTATTAGGTAGTGAATATGTGATTTTATCTTATGCATTAGAAGTATGCTTTGTTTTTTGATGTTATTTAGTATCTATACCTTTATATTAAGGGAGAGCACCTAATTGGTATCTCTCTTTTTATGGTCTGTCATTTTATTTATTTTTTAAATTATTTACAATTTTTTTCCGGCAACCTCCAACTCTCTCTCTCTCTCTCTTCCTCCACTATTCTCTCAATAACTTTCCACAATATTTATTTATTTTTTATTTTTGTATGTTTAATTAATATATATTTTTGCATTTAAATATTTTTAATTTTTAAATTTATTTTTAAAAATATAAAGTAATATTTTTTTAATTTTTATTTAATTATGCACACTCATTTGAGTATGCCATACACCAGTTGAATACTATTAGACGCTATAACATGTCATATTAATAATACAAGCGGGGTACTACATAAGCTCATGAACACATTTATGCCATGCTTTTCTGTCATTGGAGTACTCCTTATAGGAGTATTACCAATCTTCGACTTTTCAGAATTTGAATATTTTGAGTGTGATTCAACAGCTGCTTTGAAAGCACCACCGCCTAGAGTCATTGTCAATCTACAAGTGAGTATTCCTTGCCTAAAGACAGCAACCAAAGCTGAACTCAATTATGAAGCTAAATGCAACCCTAGTGGCCTATTGTTCTTGGATGTTAGGTATGTGTTAATATGGGAATGATTTTTCTGTTATTTCATTTTCTTTAAGATACACTTGGCTTTCTTTGTGGTTTAGAGCATCGAGTTTGGTGTTGCAGTAATATGGTTGTTGGCGTTCTTTGATGTGGGCTTTGAGGGGATATGTACAAGTTTGTTTCATGCTTTAGTGTTGCTTCTGCTGCTCATTTTGGCTTCTGAATAATTCATTAGAAAGAAATCGTGTCGGGTGGTAGCTCTTTCAATTGCTGCTCAGATGTAGTACCTAACAATCTATTTGAACAAAAATGAAATGTAAAAGAAAACTAGGACCTTAAATTTTGGTTACTTGGAAATGGAAAAAAATTTTGGTCTGTATTTTCCTACAAGTTGTACTTTGTATATGTTTTCCAATAGTTGTACAACTTTGTTAATGCCTATAGAATTTTATATATATATAAGAATGAGGTAACTTAGTTAATGTCTAATATAGTTTTTCTTGCAGGTAGACATGCATATATATTTTTTTACCTTTCATCTATTTGTCTTCGGAGCACCTGTTTACTTGTTTCATTGGTATTATTGTCCATACTAGATAGATTCACATAATATATTTCACTTATTAGATAGACAGCACTTTTTTTCCCCAATCAATGAAAAAATTATGTTATTTTGATCAGTGAGTTTTGGATAAATGTTAAAATATAATTATATATAAATGATTTTACAGAATTAATTGATTTTCCCATCTAATTATTTGAGTTTTGCAGAGCTACAATCTTCTATCACTCATCAACTCAAGGAAAGTTCAATAACTTTTTTATATTTATAAAATATTATTGTGCATTATATTTCTAATGTTAAAATATGTAGGTGAAAGTGAATCTAGTTGGAAGCAACAACTATAAATTGGATTAATTCGTGTGTAAGAATTAAATCTATGAAAAAAAATTCATTTTAGTTTTACTCTATTGTCTTTCATTTTAGATTAAATTTTTTGTAAGAACGATATTTTAATGAAATTGTTTTGTTCTGGTCGATATATATTGAATTTTTTGATCAATTTAAGAAAATATAGATAATTCTCGCGTTGCATCAAATAAAATTATATGCACAGAAACCGCGTGCCACCGTTGTTAGTATATATCTATACTTTATTATTAAGGGAGAGCACCTTGGTGTCTCTCCCTTTTTGTGGTCTGGTTTTTTAATTTTATTTATTTATCTCATAACTTCCCACTCCCCCACTACTTTTTTTATTTACTTCTTCCTTCTTTTTTTTTTCCCATAAATCTCTTTTTAACACTATTTTATTATACATTTAATATTAATTTATCAATTTATATATATTTTATTTAATAATAACTTTTAAAAAAATTAAATAGTATTATAAAATTTACAAACTATGTGTGTGTGCCACAAATACTAGTATATATAATGGCTGACACCAGCCTTTAACCAAGAGGCTGGCATGGCTTGATTTAAGAAAAATAAAATAAAAATTATTACACTTTTCTTCTAGTGGACAGTATCCATGACTCGACACAAATAAATTATACTATTTTTTAAAATATCAATTTTACAAAAAGAAAATTTGGGTAATAAAAACATAATTAAGCCGCGAGGAATTGGGCTTCTACAGGGGCTGCGTCGATGTTTCGAACTCCGCAATTCGGGTCGACCCGAATTTTGTCTCTACCAGAATTCAGAAATCAATCAAGCAGATGGATGACCTGCTTCAGAAGTACCCGATGTCTGAGCTGGAGAACGAGTCTGTTTCCGATATAATGGATTGATTGAGGCTTGAATTTAGGGCTATTTGTGCTAGTTTGAATGTCAAGTTGGAGTACAATGGGTGCCGACGGGCATCTGATGGTGGAAAGCGGGTTGGGATTGTTTGTGGGTGTAAACTGTTTGCTTATTGTTCTAAGAGAGAATGTTATGATCGTTTATTTCTTGGGCTGGTGCTCAACTTGACTTTTTCTGCTCACTGATGAAGAAAAAATATTCAGCGTAAAAAGAAAAGGAGTGAGAAAGAATTTGGGGTTTTAAAATTTAGAGTTGTGAGAAAGAAAGAGAAAGAGAGAATGTATATTGTTTTAATAAAATTAGTACTCGCTGCACGCGATTTTCACGAGTATAAAAAAAATGATGTTGAGATTAAGAACAAAGAAATTTCGTAAAAACAATAATGACGACTTGAGAATGAGAAAAAAAAAAAAAAAAAAAGCCTATTAGAGAAAAGAAACGTGTGGTAAAAGAGAAAAAATATATTATAATTGTCAATTTAATAAAAATAAAAAAATTATAAGTAAAAGAAATATAGAACGGTTTGATGTGGGAGAAATAATGGAGTAGTAGGTGAGAAAAAAAATATATGTAATTGTAAAATACTTAAAAAAAATTAAAATTACTATTGTAATCAATTTTTTTTAAACAAAAAGTGAACGAAGGGTAAAATTGGGCATTCTAAAATTGGTATGCCAAGTGGATTTTCTTTTATATAGTAGATAGATTTGGTGATATTTAAAATTGATGGATTGTATATTTTTATTGGATTTAAAATTGCTGGATTGTATATTTTTTTAATAAAATTATGTTGTTATAAATAAATAATATTAAATATTATTCTCTATACTATTATAAAATAGAACTCATTGAGCGTACTAATTTTAGAATATACAAATTGCCCTTTGAAATTGACTTTAATAGTAATTTTAATATTTTTTAATAATTCTATAATAATAATATTTTTTCTTACCCAACCACTACTCCATGTCTTCTCCACGTTTCTTTTCTCAAAAACTACCTCTTCTCACAAACTTCATCCTCCTTCCCCTCAATCCGATTTCTCATTATTTCTTTGCTCACAAATTCCCTCTCTCCAGATTTTCTCCCTGACACATTGCCTATTCAAACTACTCCAAATCACATGGCAAAAAAAAAAAAAAAAGGAAGGAATAATCTATACTATAATAAATCAAAGGCGTCTTATAGATACAAAAAGGTAGTTATCACCTTACACCAAGTTTTTTAAACACCAAAAATGTCATTCCATTGATAGAACCTCTTTAATTTTCCAATTCATATTGAATTGATTATTCAATCATGTCCCTTTAAAAAATTAATTTCATGCAATTACTGCACTCACAGATTAAATTAATCATTTTTATTTAATTTTATTATTAATTAAATTAAAAATAACATATTAGTATTTATTTTGCATGAAAATATAATCATCACTACGTACAAAGTTTAAAATTTTAATTTATTGACAACTAATGTATTAAAAAAGTTTAAAATTTTAATTTATTGACAACTAATGTATCACTACTATAATATATATTGTACAAAGTTTAAAATTTTAATTTATTGACAACTAATGTATTAAAAAAGTTTAAAATTTAATTTATTGACAACTAATGTATCACTACTATAATATATATTGTACAAAGTTTAAAATTTTAATTTATTGACAACTAATGTATTAAAAAAGTTATAAGTAGCTTGTGCATGTGAGGTTATAAAGCAAATGATAAACTTTAATATACGAGAATAAATTAGTTATGAGTCTTAATAAAATAAAAATATTAATAAAATTATGCGCGCAGGTACTGCGTGCCACGGTGTCTAAACACCAAACATTGTTGATCTTATTACATCCATCAATGTTATAAAAAAAAGAACTACTAAATATAATATATGTAATATAATTCGTAAAAATTTTTAAAAAATATATATACATCAAGTCATCATTATACTTGCATATAATTTTGCAAAGTTATTAATATTAATAAAAAAAAAACTAAACATAAGTTATTTTTTAAAAATTGTCAATCTTATTACATACAAAAATAAAATAAAACTAAGAGACAAATTTTTTAATTCAAAATACAAATTATTAATTAATCTCATTATTTATAATAAAATAATGATTAAAATAATCAAATTGTTCAACCACCATCATCATCATCATCATCATCATCATCATCATAATCTTTAGGTTAATTTATAGGAATCATCAAATTTTGGCATAAATTAACAAGTAATAAAATAGATTGCACACTATATATCTTGAGATAAATATAAATTCACAAATAGATATAAAAAATTATAAAATAATTGTTAGGGCTTGTCAATTAAAAAAAATTAAGAGATTATAAATAGATATTAAAATATAACTTAAAATTTATATGTGTTTGTTAAATAGTATTTTAAAAAAATATTAAACTTACTAAATTATTGATTTAGTTTGTTGATCTCATTATACACAAAAAAAAAATAAATAAATAAAAATTAAGAGATGAAATTTTTAAACCAAAGTACAAAATAGTAATTGACCTCATTGTATGTATAATAAAAGAACAATAAAAATAATTAAAATTATTCAACTACCACCACTACCACCATCATCATCATCATTATTATTTTTATTATCTTTAGATTAATTCATGGAAATCACCAAATTTTAAAATAAATTTATAAATATTAAAATAGGTTGCATACTGTGTATTTTTATAAATATAAAACTCACAGATAGATATAAAAAATTATAAGTTAATTGTTATGACTTGTCAATTTTAAAAAGTATAAGAGATTATAAATAGATATTAAACTATAAAATAAAATTTATATGTTTCATATTAAATAATCATTTAAAAAATATAAAAATTTACTTAATTGTTTATTAATCTTGTTTTTGTATAAAAATTAAATATATAAATAAAAACACCATAGTTTATTATTATCTAAAATTAAAATATATGATATGATTAATAATTATAATATATGATCAATTTTGAGTATAAAGTCGAATATGAAATTAGACATATAAATATTTTAAAAATAAACATATATATAAAAAAATAAAAAAAGCTCGCAAGCTAGGAACATAGGAAATTAAGCCAACTCAACTCATCTGTCACCCCTAATGAGAACTACCAAAAGTGGTGTAAGTTGTCATTTATATCCTCTACAAATTCATCAATTCATTTTGTATTGATAAGTCGATGAATGAATTACTCAAAAAGTACAGGGTAAATTATGTAAAAGTCACAAAATAACTTCCAAATATGACACAAAATGATGTTTTCTTTTATAATTAACTAGATACGGTGGCACGCAGTACCTGCACACGTAATTTTTAATAATATTTTTATTTATAAAGCTCATAATTTGTTTATTTATTTTTAATTTTGTCATTACCGTACAACCTCACGTATAAAAACTCTAGTAACTTTTTTAATACATTAGTTACCAATACGTATTTTACTCTTCCTAGAATATATACTATATACAATACATATTAAATAAAAAATTGATTCTTTCTATAATATATATTATATTGATAATGATTATTATATATACATGCAAAATAAGTACTAATACATTTTCTCAATTTCAACTAATATAAATTTAAATAAAATGGGAGTAAATTAATTTTTGAGTTCATGTCATTGTATGAAATTAATTTTCTAAATGAACTTAATTGAATTGTGATTTGACATGAGTTGGGAAGTTGAAGGGCATTTTTGGCATTTAATAAATTTGGTGTAGTGGTATGAGAACTACCAGTTTGAGTCTATAAATCCTCTTCCCTTTATAATAGTATAGATACAGATACTAAGAAAGTTTTAGGTTAAACAAAGTTGGTACTATAATTCTTAAAAGGGTAAAATGCAGACACCTCCCAAAGCATGGGGTCATTTACAGTTTGCCCCCAACCATTTTTTTTTACACTTCCCCACCCAACCTTTGGATTTCGTTGTGCTTTACATTTTTTGGGGAATAATAATGGAATATTCAATCCGCGTGTGACATGTGCCTAAAGTTAAATGCAGATAGCCCCTCAACGTATGCCATCATTTGCACTTTGTCCCCCAACCTTTTTACATAAAAAAAATAATAATAAACTTAAAAAATTAGAAAAAATATGGAGAAAAGTTTCAAAAAATGGAGAAAAAAAGGAAAAAAAATCAGAAAATCTAATGTTTGATCTGCAGTTAAACCACTCCATGTTACAAGCCAAATCTAATGTTGGCACGGATTGAAATATACACATATGCTTGATGGTGACGCCAATAGAAATACACGATTTTTTTCCTTTATTTTTTTGATTTGATTTTTTCTCTTTTTGTAGATTAGTAGTGCATTTGATTTTATTATGAAGTTACACTCTTTCATGATTTTTTCATTTAAGTTATTGAAATTCAATCTTTTCATTTGGGTCCCTGAATTTTTCTTATTTTCTCATTTGAATTTTTTTCAATCTTTGTGATCTTCTGCCGATTTTACATAGAGAAAAAAAAACCTAAATGAGAAAATAAGAAAAACTCAACGACCCAAAAAAATCGTGTATTTCTATCGACGCCACCATCAAGCATATGTGTATATTTTAATCCGTGCCAATATTAGATTTGGCTTGTAATGTGAAGTGGTTTATCTGCAGATCAAACATTAAATTTTTGATTTTTTTCTCCATTTCTTGAAACTTTTCTCCATATATTTTAAATTTTATTTTATGTTTTTTTGTTCTGTAAAAAGGTTAGGAGACAAAGTATAAATGATAACATACGTTGGGGGGCTATCTGCATTTAACCTTAGGCGCACGTCACACGCAGACGGAATATTCTATTATTATTTCCCAAAAAGTGTAAAGTGCAATAAAATTAAAAATTGAGTGGGGAAGTGTAAAGAAAAAACGATTAGAGAACCAAGTGCAAATGACCCCATACATTGGGGGTGTCTGCATTTTATCCTTCTTAAAAATTGAGAGAATCTTTTACTGACTGCTTGAATTTAATCCTTCTTGTAAGTTTTGGAGGTAAGGGGTTGGGCCGTTAAGGCTGGGCTTCAATCTTATGTATACCTTACTGGATTAGACCTAAAATTTCTATTGGGCCTATTTGAAGGCCTAACAACTAATTCGGCTCATTAACTGACCAGCCCCATTATGTAAGGCCCAACAGTATTTATCTTTACATTTTTTTTTTGAGAAAATTATACTTTTAGTTCCTTTTAATATTTTTAATCCTTCACTTCATTGAACTTTTAAATCAGTCAAAAGAATAAAATATTCAACACATTTAGTCATCTTTTTTACGAAATTTTTTAAAATGGATTTAGAATTAAAAAAACTCGATATATTTAGTCAGTTACTTTAGGAAATATATGAAATTAAATGCGTTGAGTTTTTCTAATTTTTTAACATATTTTGAATATCCCTTGAAGTATAGGATTAAATATATTGAGCTTTTTTAATTTTAAGATTATTTTGAAAATTTTATCAAATTTAGGACTAAAACTATTGAACCCTATTCTATGGCACTAAAAGTGTACTTTCACCAAAATTTTATTGTTTATTGGGATAATTACACTCTCATCCCTTAAAATTTGATATAATTACACATAAATCCGAGTTTGAAAAATTAAATGTAGCACTCTTGAGGTTTGCTTCCGTCTAGCAAATAAGTCTATCTGTTAGTCAAAATTTACCGAATTTATTGATATTAACAAAAAAAATCGAAAAAAAATATATATATATATATCTCCAATTTATTTATTACTGACTTATTATAAGTCTAATAAATCTTTTTATAACTAAATTACCCTCATACGTCTTCACACATTAATGCATATGAGACTGTATATTTTCACTGTTATAAGGGTAGTTTCGTTCAAAAAAAATTATTTGACTTGCAATAAATTAGTAATAAGTTAATCAAACATAAATATAAAATTTTATATTTAATTTATTTTTGCTAATATCAATAAATTTAGTAAATTTTAATTAATAGAGGACCTTATTTATTAGATAAAAATAAATCTAAAAAATATTAGATGTAATTTTTAAAATTATAAGAAGTGTATGTTTAATTATACCAAATCTTGTGAGAGTTGAGTGTAATTATCCCCTTTTATTTTTTTCTTCTGTTGTGCTCACTTTCACGAAATTATGCTCAACTTCAGGTTTGAATTCCGCCAGAGCCGGCCACCATTCCGAGCTAGGATTCCGGTGACGAGCGCACCACCGGAACTGCCATCAACGATGTCATCTTTCAAGGTAGGCTCTCTACCACCTTCAACCTTCGGCATCACAAAAGAAAAAAAACTACTGTTCATGAGCATAAACTATTAGAGATCTTGTGAGTCTCTTTCATGTGAGCTGAATTTAGAAAGAATTCCACCAGCTAGTTGTGATGCGTATATGGAATTAGATTAATGTGAATGAAACTGGTAAAAATCTATTTGAGGATTTGGTTTTCTCTAGGTTTTAGTTTGTTTAGGAGTAAATTCCACTTTACTCCGGTAGTATTGTTTCCCTCTATCCTCAATTTTACACCTTATAGTCTTCAGTTTGGTTTAACTGTAGGCTTCTGGTAATGCTTATACAAACCATTAGGTAATTGTTGTGGTTTACCAAGAGGTCACCCTGTCGTTTACCAAGTGGGCCTGGTTGAATTTCTTTACTTGGACTTTGGTCCTATGGGACGGCGTTGGCTGTAAGCGATATACATGGACTGTATTCAAAGTTGATTTGGATAACTTTCATGGGAATCCCCTTTTTGTTTCTCTCATAATCAAGCAAGCATGAATTATTTGGAGGGATATGATCAGGTTGACGCATTTACCAGAAAATAAATCGATTTGTGTTTATATCTCTCGCTGTGGTATATAATGCCTGATTGAATGTATATCCTTTCTTTAATGTTTTTGTGCTTGTTTTGGAATCTGATATGCCTTAAACTTCAAAGGAACATATTGAATAAAAAGTCATATGTTACGTTTTATTTAGCAAGAGCATGGGGAAAACAAGAAGTAAAGGGCTTTGTAGGGTAGAACCAATGGTTGAGATATGGTGGATGCTGCTAGGGCTGCTGTTCCAGTTTTCATTGGTGGCCAAGCTTTCAGAATCAAGGGATGACATGCTGAGAAGCAACAAATCAAAAGTGCCCTGGGCAGTAAAAAGAGTGCTGATGATGTGTTTGCATGCAAGAGAGTTTGTACATCGAAGAGAATGCTGAAGAAAGTAGGAGCATTTTCCAAGGAGCCAATCCCTGACACATGCGTGACGGTATGTGGTGTTTCTGAACTCAATGCTTGTGCTGATGCCTGTGCTCGAACTGTCTGTGTTAACCAACATCAAGTACCTAACTGGAACGATGTTTGCCTTCAAAGATAGAGTGAATGTCTTAAGCTATCTGCTTCTCACTCTTCATAATACATCTCACCGTTGTATCTGTTTTGTTTATTATGAGCTACGCCAATTGTTTTCAGAATTCAGTATTAGTAAGCCTTCTGATGGATAAAGTATAAACGTCTTATGCTTCTGTTAATTGTCCTGTAGATCTTGCATCAAGCAAATAGATCAATCACAAAACCCGGTCATTCTTTTAACCAGTTTTCAGTGTTGATCCAGTGTAATTACGTCAATTGCAGTTTGGTTATTACCGTACTTAATCAGGTTTCAAACATAAGCAACACTTCTCCATCTACGCACATGCACACAGAATCCAAAGGTACATTTTATTCAACAGAAGCTCACTATTGATTTTGAGTACAAGGGGTGATCACTTGCTGAAGAAGAAAATAACCAAACATCTGGAAGAGCAGATCTGTTAATACAGCATGAGTACATTAAACATAGGCATCAGGGTTTTGAATTAGGAAAGCCTCCACAGCCTTGTACATCGCCAAGACCCTTTCCTTACCTGCCTTGACTTCGTCTTCTTTGAGAGTAAAATCTCCGACAGTGTAGTACTTGCTTGTAACCTTAGAAATGGAGCCGCCATCTGCTGACTGCTCGAATTTAACCTCGTAGGTTATTTTCTCAAGATTGGCCGCCAAAGAATCGCCTTCTATCAACGTGTAACCATATGTGAATGTCTTCTCATTCAACTCGTCCACACGGTACTTCACACACTTAAAAGGGCTACCTGCATGGTTGATGAACTATACTTTTAAAACAATTCATTGATATAGTCTAATTTCTTAGAACTGTGCTGGATGTGTTATCTAGCATTGTGGATTTGGCATCAGCATGTGTTGGTCGTGTGCTCTTCTGCTTGAGCAGAACCAGTGTTGAATACTTAGACTATATTACGTGCTCCGATGGTGCTATGCTGATGGGATTTAGGCATCTAAAATGTTCACGACTTAATATAAAACGTGCTTACCTTCAGCAAAGTTGATCTGCTTGATGCTTCCAGCACTCCCATCGCCTTGGATGATTTCGATGCTTTTGATGGCTTGTGGCATGAGCTTCGGAATCAAGTTGTGAGAATCGATGATGGAGGCCTTAAAGATCCTTGATGGGGGAATTGCGAAGTGTGTTCATCAGTGAATGTGGTGATAGCCATGATTTAATCTAAAAGATATTAGGACTACTTTGGTTAAAGAACTCAATGACTTGGTTGTCTGGAGCTAACTGTATAACAAAGACAATTTATAGGTTGATTCAGGGAGCAGTTTCTTGTTGCTACAATAATTCCAGGTTGCGTCTGTACATGGAAGACGGCCAAACTTACATACCACAGATTCTCCATTTCCCATTTTTGTGTTTGTCACTTGGTTGAAAGGAAGAGAAACAAGTTGTACTTAACATATTTTTGTGAATTGAAGTATTAGTTTTAGAGTTAATTACACTTAAACACCTTTGAGAATATGAAATTACATTTTTCCTAAAAGAAGTTCTAAAATTGCACTTACACTCCCTCCGAAAGTTGACTCTCATTTGTTAGGGTTTGGATGTAGAAATTTTGGCCTAAAAAAAAATATTACTTTAATTTTTAATTTTGCCCCTCATTCAACGTTTGCATGTATATTCTTGTATTTATAAGGGAATAAATATAATATATATATATATATATATATATATATATATATATAGAGAGAGAGAGAGAGAGAGAGAGAGAGAATTATAATTTTAGTATTTTTCGTCCAAATCATAAGGGTCAGGTGTAAATAATGAATTTTTAGAAGGGATGTAAATATAAATTTAAAACTTTTTTTTACGAAAAGTGTAATTTTTATGTTTTTATTTAATTTGGAGTCCCGAATTTTCAGCTAATTTGAGAGTTCAAGGAAAAAGGTTAAAGACAAAGAAGAGGATATCTTGAGCTCTGTCCAGTTGGAAACTCCCTTTGATGATTTCAACTTATTCATCCACAAAAGGAAGATAGAAAGATCTCCACCAAAATTTACAAAATGGGAATACATATTTCACACTCAATTTACGGATATTAAATCACCATTACTCATC
The DNA here is from genome assembly GCA_034509725.1 of Sesamum angolense. Classification (NCBI taxonomy): domain Eukaryota; kingdom Viridiplantae; phylum Streptophyta; class Magnoliopsida; order Lamiales; family Pedaliaceae; genus Sesamum; species Sesamum angolense. The sequence goes on along the minus strand of JACGWL010000014.1, from coordinate 9,235,727 downwards.
TGATTTATCAATAGAATCTCACCCTCTCTCCCTCACATTATTGTGAGGGATAATTACATTATCTCCCCCCCCCCCTAAAAAAGGAAAATTGCATTGTCCACCCCTATGATTAGGTGTTAATTTTTAAATAATTTTTTGTAATTTGAGAAATTATATCTATTACCCCTAATTTTTATTTCTGTTTAACAAATAGATCATTCCATTGGCCAAAATTAACCAAAATTGTTGATATTATCAAAAAGTTGAATGAAAATAAATATTTATACCTAATTGACTTATTACTCACTTATTGTAGGTAAATAAATATTTTTAATCAAAATACCCTTATAAGAATAAAGATATATATCGTGTGTGAAGATGTATAGGTAGTTTGATTAGAAAATATTGGTTTGGTATGCAATCAATGTTTTGAAATTCAAACTGAGATCGAACCGGATAAGTTATTGGGCCACTGAGTCACTAATTTGACTGGTTGGACCTAACTGAAAAAACCAATAGACTCAATTATATTATATATATTAATATATATATATATATATATATATGTAACATATTAATACATATTATACATTAATTAATTAAGAAAAAATATATTTAAATAAAAAGTTTAAAAAAATTTCAAATTGAATTTCATTCAATTAAACAATAATAATAATAATTTTTAAAAAAATAATAAGGAACACAAAAGAAATCTAATAATTTTATAAAATGAATACATATATAAGATGTAATAATTTTATTTTTCATATTTTATAAAAAATGAATTAAAAATAAATTATATTAATAATTAACCAATAACTTTACTAAAAATAATTAACTAATATATATATATATTAATTTATATACATATAAACTAAACTAACACACACACACACACACACACACACACACATATATATATATATTATATATATATATTATACACATGATGCCCTGAAATTATTGGACCAAGCCCACTAGCAAAGCAGGACAACCCAACTATATAAGAGCCCAGTTGGCCCATCAACAGGAAGACAAGGCCCACCAGCATAGAAGCAAGGCCTATAGACTTACCTGCTACTTTATTGAACTGGCAGGCCCAACAAAAGCCAATTCCAACCGGACATGTCACCATACAGCTGGGAGGACACGTCAAACAACTTTCCAACACAGTTGTATATATCACTCTAAAATATTTTCAGGTAGTTCTAGATAAATCGGTAGATAATGAGCTGGAAGATCTAAGGATAACTAACCTCAGGATTTTTAGGCAGATTTGGTAGGGTTTGCGTCCACATGGTATATCTCGATCAATATTTATCCAAATTACTAACGATTTATTGCGGATGATAGCCAATTCAAAAAGCTTTCTAATGACGTACGAAACTTAGTAAATGACTTAGAATCCAACTCTTTATGTGTCTATAAATAGAGGCATTATGCAGACCTTTGGTAACATCTTTGTTCTCAAACTCTCATACTCTAGCTCTATTCTTTCTTGATTCTTGAGCTATTTCAAGCTTATAATTTGCACTCCACATGAGTACTCATTACCTTCAATCATATTTTTATCATTATTCTCACTTTATTTTAAGTTTTCCTTTTTATTTCTTTTTTAATCCATTACTAACTTGAGCATCATAGTACTAACCTCTATTTTGCAAGACTAGTCCTCTAATAATCTCAGGACTTTCTTGAAGATTCTTCGACCCTTGTGGTTAGCCAAATTTTTGGTACGCATCATTGGGACCGTCTGTGGGAACACTTGAGCTTTGACATGAGAAATAGCAATTCCCAATGAAGGCGACCACGGATCTTACAAGGGAGACTCTTCCCTCCCTGCTGCATTTGGACCTATTATTCCACTTACAGATCCTACTGTAGGAGACGTTAACGTTCCCAATCCAGATGCAGCACCAAGAGTTAATGCTCCAGTCTCAGCTCCAGCTCCTGAGCAAGTAGATCGACATATTGTTCTAAACCTGCTCTTCTATGAGCAGCTTCATCAATTCATCATGGAGACCATCAACTCAACCCTCCGTGGTTCTCAAGCTAGCGGAGTAGGACCCCCTTCCCAGCTGGAGAGAGGAGGAACACTAGGAAGTCAAGGTATCGCATCCTATTTGTGTGAGTACTAATGCACTATTGCGAGCTACTTTAGGCAAAATGAAAACCTTAGGAAGAATGATCAAGTGGGCTATCGAGCTCAGTAAATATGATATTTCTTACCAGCCTAGATCAGCCATAAAAGCCCAAGCCTTGGCCGAGTTCATGAATGAGACCACACTTAAGGAAGAGGACGAAGGAAACTGGTAGTTTCATGAGGATGGCTCCTTCACCCTTGCTGGCAGTGAAGTGAAGTGGTGCTCACTAGTTCAGAGGGGGATGAGCTAGAATATGCTTTACAATTTGACTTCAAAGCCTCAAATAATGAGGCCGAATATGAAACCCTTATTACAGGTATCAGGATGGATTTAAATGCAAGAGCTAAAAAACCTAATCGCCTATTCCGATTCTCAGTTGGCGACTAGTCAGGTGGAAGGTAAGTATGAGGTTAAAGAAGAAAGGATGAAGGAATACCTCCAGGAGATAGATGAACTCACCAACCAGTTGAAAAATTTCCAGCTCCACCAAATCGCACGAACAGAAAATACTAAAGTGAACTATTTAGCCAGATTAACCAATTCCCAGGTCGATTGTAACACTTGCACTATCACTGTAAGAACCCTTGTCAAAAGCTCTCTTAAAAATGACATAACTATCCAATTGAGATGGATTGGAGGAAACCCCTCCTGGATTAGCTCGTAGAAGGTATCCTTCCTATTGATGAAATGGAAGCGGTCTGCTTGAAGAGTAGGGCAACCGAGTTTGCTTTATTAGATGGTATCTTATACAAGTGTAGTTTTTTTCAGCCTTATCTTTGATGCCTGCCAGCAGAAGAAAGTAGAAACATATTGTAGGAAATAAATGAAGGTGTTTGCAGATCTCACATAGGTGGGATGGCTTTGGCAAACAAAATTTTGCGACCCGGGTATTTTTGGCCAACCCTAAAAAAGATAAGATAAACTGGGCCAAAAGATGTGAACAATGCCAGAAGCATGCCCCGCTCATCCACGTTCTAGCTGAACCATTTAAGGCCATATCAACACTTATATGTTCTCCCAGTAGGGAATAGGCGTAATCGGACCTTTCCTAACTATAGTAAGATAACATAAATTCCTTCTTATAGCAGTAGATTACTTCAACAAGTGAGTAGAGATAGAGCTCTAGGTCGGATAACTAAAAATGAAGTGATAAAATTTCTTTGAAAAAATATAATTTGTTGGTAGGCTTCCCTGCGTTATTATTTATGACAATGGTCGTCATTTTCAAGGTTGGAATTCAGGATTGGTTTACCGAGTAGGGCATCTAACAACGGTTCACATTCGGTTGCCTATCCCGAAACTAATGGGCAAGTCGAAGTCACTAATTGAATCTTAGGTCAAGGGATCTAAACAAAGTTGACCCAAGCAGGTGGATAGTAGGTAGACGCGTTGCTTCGAGTGTTGTGGTCATACAGGATCACTCCTCGTTCCACCACAGGACAAAGTCCTTTCAGTTTAGTATACAGATCAGAAGCAGTTATACCGGCTGAAGTTAAGCTAGAAACTTTTAGAATCCAACATTATGAGCAGGAGAAACAATGACAACTTGCAATTACCTAACTTGCTTATAGATGAAGTACGAGAAGATGCACGTGCTCGCATAGAAATATATAAGCAGAGAGTAGTCAATGCTTACAACTGACTAGTTAGGAGGAGAGAATTCCAGGTGGGTGACGCAGTACTTTGATGAGCCGACGCTTTTGGGCCGATAAGAAAACTAGCTCTCAACTGGTAAGGACTTTACAAAATCACCCGCATCATCAAATTTGGAGCGTATGAACTTGAAGACATCGATGGCAGAAAACTCTCTCGACCATGGAATACTTGCAATCTCATAAAGTTTTACTCCTGAAGAGTATTTATTTCCTAATCGATTACTAAGTGTACTCAAACATTCCTTTTTGCAAATACAGTTTTTATTTTCTTTCTCATGATACTTGCAGGATGGAATCATAAATAAAGCTAAACTATGCAAACCAACGCTTATCCTTGTTTAAGTCGCCCTGCTAATGCACGCTTTTACTTAAGTCGCCTATTGGCACGCGCTCTTACTTAAGTCGGCTTGTCGGTGCACGCTTACTTAATTCGCTTTGCTGGCGCACGCTTACTTAAGTCACCCCACTAGCGCACACTTTTACTTAAGTCACCTTGTTGGCGCACGCTTATTTAAGTTGCCTTGCTGGCGCACGCTTACTTAATTCACCTTTCTAATGAACGCTTATTTAAGTCGCCCTGCTAGCGCATGCACGCACGCTTACATAAACCGCCTTGCTGGTGCACGTGTATTTCGCCTTTCTGGCGCAAGCTTACTTAATTCGCCTTGACGACGCACATCCTACTTAAGCTGCCTTGCTAGCGCACGCTTGAGTCTCCTTACTGATGCATCATTACCTTACTGAAAATGCCCTGTTGGCGTATGCTAATTTAAACCGCCTGGTTGGCATACATTTTTCCTGAACCATCTTGCTTGAATTATCTTACTGCATACGATCCATTGAAAGCATCTTGCTAGTACATGCTTTACTTAAACACATCACTAGCGACCACTTTATTGGGATATGACTTTCTTAAGTTGACTTGCTAACTTAAGCTTGTCTTACTAAAGTTAATCTTCACCCGTCATTCTGAAGAGACATATTTCAAAGAAAATCTATACCCAGTATTGATCATTTATTCGTTATGAATTCTATAGTATTATGGGACATGAGCTGCCTTATGCAATTTACTAAACAGGAGGAGGATAATTCCACCTACTCCCTCTACTTAAGATTATACTAACCATTGCAAGAAGTCTCACACTTACATGTAGAAAAAATAAGTCTTTTTTAAGATATGAGAATGGAATCACATAACAAGAAAAATTGCAAAAATTCTAGAAAATGATAAAATCGTCCAGAGCCCACAAGCGGGGATTTCGGTAAAACCTCACGCAGGGGAAAAATAATGTTTGTATTAAAAACAGACAAGTAAATTTACTTAGCAGCAAGAGGGGCAACACTATCATCATTAGCAAGGGGGACCACTTTCAAAGATATCGCATATTCCACCATAGGGTCCTCTAGTCTGCTGGAGCCTCAACTTCTGGGGAAACACAGAGCAAGCTCTCTGGAAATTCATAGAGCACTCCCTCCTTGGGCTTAGGTACATCTGCATGTCCTGAATGGATATCTAGAAAGTCGATAGGAGCAGTTAGGGGTGGATAGCCAACGTCAGCAAATTGGGATACACAAGTCTGGTATCCATGATAATAGTACTTCAAAGCACCATCTGCAAGGAGATGCAGAAATTCTTCGGAGTTCTTGAAATCTGCTAGCCAGTTGACCCATAACTCATCAAATTTCTATTTTCTCTCCTCGGTAGAAGGATAATCTTCAAGCTTGAGCACTGCCTACTCCAAGCGATCATGGAGGCTGGATATTTTGGACATCAAGTGAGTGATACTGACCTCATATTTTCTCTCCTTCTTCTGCAACTCCTTTTCCAGCTCTTCCACATTCCTTTGGGCCTCCTTTGCAGCAAGTCCCCCATGCTCTAGCAAAAATCCCCAATCAACAAAAATAGTCTGCAAACAGGTTAAGTAAACCCATCAGGTCAGCACATACTGAAATTTGCACTTTCTTACTCTTTATCTTGCTAGCACATAAAGTTAATGAATTCATGACTTGATCACGAGGAAGAGCCTCCAGGAAAACTTATTTGGGGGAGCCAGGAGTCCCTCCACAAAATCAGTAGCCTGACTGCTCTCACCCTCATCTTTCAACAGGGAGGAAGTTTTGTTAGAGCTCAGTTTCTCGCTCTTGATTTACATAACTGAGGGACGAGGGGTACTGGCATGTATAGAAGGCTTGGGGGCTGCGGAGGAACTAGAGGAAGCTTTAGTTTTCTTGGCAAGGGGCGACAGAGGTTCTGTTTGATGTTTTCCCTTGGGATCGCCAGTGGAGGCTGATCTAACAGGAGTCGAAGAAGGACTCTTATCTAAAGGATGCCTGGAGGAAGATCCAGTCCTAAGAATCTTCCCCTTCCCCAAAGCTTTATCTTGGAACAACATATTAATTGCAGGAAGCATGGAGATATTAATACAATGCAACACAAATCAAGAAAACACATAAATAAGAAATCAAAAATTTATATGAGGGATTATACTAGCATCAGAATCTAGAACAACCTATTTGGAACTGAGCCCATAACAAAAGAGAAGGGTTGGATGAATTAATTCACGAGGATCATAATAGAAAGTATTTAAGCGTTCTAACAGGGCCTGAAATGTAGTAGGATGCATACGAGTGGAATACCCAGGAGAGTCAGGAGCGACTGGAATCCATTCCGTGGAAAAGATCATGGAATAGGAGAAGATATAAAGAGATAATGTCTCTTCCATTTTAACAGATGCATCAGAAGGAAGGAAATGAACATCTCCTCGGGAGGTAAAATAGAATAAGCCAGGACTCACTTTCTTAAGCATGAAAAAGGAATGAAATTGAGTGGCAGAAAAGACTCTCGCCTAAATTCCTCACCAAAATATAAAACTCAATAAGAATACTAAAAGCTTTGGAAATGAGTTAATTTAGAGGAATCTTGAATATGAGTAGAAACTTCAGTAAAGAAAGAGGTATAGGAAACCGTAAACCCAGTCTCCAACTGAGCTACATAGAAGCCTACGAAGCCCTCAGGGGGCGAATGGGGGCGCTTAGAAGGAGTAGGGACCTGAATTAGAAAGTCATCAGGTATCCCAAATCTAGCTCTAGTCACACTTAAATCTCCCTCTTTTATGTAGGAACGTAAAATCCTATAAGAAGTAGCACCAGACGTGACTACTATGTCCTCAATTTTTCTTCTTTCTAACTCTTCCCTAGATATACATTTCCTACTACTAACTTCCTCCTCAACTCTCTCCTCTTCGTGATCGAATTTGAGTTACGAAGAGAGCTGCCAAGTCAATCAGGAAATCCTCAATCGCTTGATCATCTACTTTTTCCTCAGACATAATTTAAAAACTTGTTTTAGAAGGGATAAGAGGCTTACCTACAGATGAAGACACTGCAAGATGGGAAAGAGAAGAAGATATGAGCCTAACGAGATCAAAAGGTTAGAGATTGCCTAGCTTCAAACGTGGAAAAGAGGGAAAAAGGAAATTTTTTTCTCTTTACCTTATGAATGAGGAGGGTAAAAATAGAATTTAAGGGAAGATTCCTTATATATATGATTTATCGTGAACAATCCACCTCACTAAGGAGTTAAGCAAATTGCTGCTTCCTCCCGCCGCCTGCACGAGTCTCCAGGGAAAATAAGATTCTTCTCCTTTCTTTTTCATAATCATTATCATTAATCATTATCTTTCCTTTGCAAGCATAAATTCAAAATTCAAATCATACTTCTACAAGAAAAGGAGGGAACTAAGTAAGTTATATCCACCCTATTGATGAGTAGGGAAAGCATTTCTTTCTTTTTTGTAGGACATCTTACATACTCCAGCAGTCAAACTCTATGACTTGCACTCCTAGAGCGGGAGGTTGGGGGGAGTGATGATGCCCCCTGAAATGATTGGACCTAGCTCACCAGCAAGGCAGGGCAATCCAACTATATAAGAGCTTGGTTGGTCCATCAGCAAGAAGACAAGGCCCATCAGTAGGGAGGCAAGACCCACAGGTTTACCTGCTACTTTACTAAACTGGCAGGCCCAACAAATAAACCCATTCTAGCTGAACACATCACCATACAACTAGAAGGACACGTCATACAGCTTTTCAATACATTTGAACACATCACCCTAAAATATTTTCAGGTGGATCTTGGTAAATTGGTAGATAATGAGATGAAAGATCTAAGAATAACCAACCCCTGGATTTTTAGGTATATTTGGCAGAGTTTTGTCCAACTGGTATATCTAGATAAATATTTATCTAAATTGCTAACGGTTTGTTGCGGATGACAACCAATTCAAAAAAGCTTTCTAATGATGTACAGAACTTAGTAATTGATTTAGAATCCAACTCTCTATGTGTCTATAAATAGAAGCACTGTGTAGACCTTTAGTAACATTGTCTTTATTCTCAAATTCTCATACTCTAACACTATCTTTCTTGAGCTATTTCAAACTTATAATATTTCCTCCACATGAAAACGCATAATTTTCAATCATATTTCACCATTATTCTCACTATATTTTAAGGATTTATTTTTTGTTACTAATTTAAGCATCGGAATACTAACCGCTGTTTTCCAGGGCTAGTCCTTTGATAATCTTAATTTTTTTTTTTAAAATCCATCAACCCTTGTAGTGTGGCCAAATTTCTATTACGCATCAATCCATATATAGACTAATATATATATATATATATATATAATATATATAAAAATTTCGACCAACTACTTTCCTTCCTCACTTCCCCACCTACCCCCTTTCCTTCTTCTCTTCCCCCATCCTCCACCTCAATTTCCTTTTCTTTCCCCCACCCCCACTTCCTTCTTTTTCCCTAACCCCACCAGCACTCTTTCCTTCTCTCTATTCGACATCTGACGTCGTAACTCGCCCACCGAATTATCAGCTTCACTCGCTAGTCTTCCTCTCCCTTATTCTTTTCTCTCTTTATTTTTTATAAATATAAACTGATTTCACCTTTTTTTGAGTTTTGACTGGTTCATACTAGGCTTGACCATCCTAGTTCTTATACACATACCTGGACCGGTCGTAGGTCCGATTCCCTATTGAACTGGTGCAACCGGTTGGTCTGGTTCGACTTTAAAAATATTGCCTATAATAGGCTAGTAATAAATCAATCGAGAGTAAATATAAATTTTCATTCAACTTTTTTGCTACTATTAACAAGTTTGTTGAATATTGACTAATAAGGGAATCTATTTATTAAATGGAAACAAATGTCAGGAATATCAAATCTAATTTTCCAAACCACAACAAATGTACGTAAAAATTGCACTATATAAAAAAAAAATTGCACTATATAGTGTACTTATCCCATAATATTATTTAAACATGACTCTTTTGAATTTTTATATAAAAAAAAAATCATTGCCTCCAAGATGGAACCTTTGGAACCATGACCAAGACTTTTCCAACATCCTAGATTCTATGTACATTCTAGTCAAAGAATACTGGGTAATTCATCAATTTCATTCCTCTTCCGTCCATCCCTCAGGTCAGCTTGTCTACTTCAAAAACCATATGCCTTTTTGAGAATGCATACAGGAGATTCGGATAACTCACAGCATCAGGTTCAAAAGAAGCATCTTTCATCTTAGTCAAGTATCTTGCTGCCAATTCTATTTCATTGTGCTGAGCGTGTAGGGATATGAATATGTTGTGTTTGGGTATCAGGAGAGCATTTAGCTTTCTCCAATCTTTGCATCAGTAAAGCAACTTCATCTAGCTGGCCATTATTTCCAAAAACATGTGTATCATAGTATTTAAAGTTACCGTAGTAAGCAATATACCTTTCTGGAGCATTCTTTCAAAAGTCTGACTAGCTTCTTGTATCTTGCTAGCTTTTTCATATGTGTTGATTAAAGTATTATATGTGTACGTGCTCAGACAAACATTTGCTGAAGAATCACCACTAACATTTGCTTCAATCCTTGCTACCACGCTCACCTACCATAGAGTTACTCCATGACCACTTCTTGAAAAACTCTTCAGCTCTCTTAAAATCTCCTACCTTTTAATACATTTGAACTACAATCCCCCTGGTTACCTCGCTCAGGCTCCACCCCACTTTCATTCATCAATTGTAACCATTTCATGGCTATGTCCCTGAATCCTCCTTTGCAGTACACATCAATCAAAGTACCATAAGTTGAATTTATTAGCTTAATCCCCCTCTTCGACATCTCAACCCACAACCTCTCGACCTCACACCATTGCCGAGCTCTCCCAAGAATCCTAAATGTTATACTATTGTGGATTGCATTCACTTCATAACATCCTTTCATCTTAAACAACTCAAAAATCTCCAGTGCCCTTTCCCACCCCAGCTGCTCTTTCAATAGTATGCTCATTTCCTTATTAGTCAAGGTCAGTTCCCAAGATTTCAAAGCATTATCCAAATCATTAACGGTCTCTAGAGCTTCCAACATGGCGGGAATACACCCCCCCCATATCTAGCCAATTTTGTCGAATACTTGGTCTTCATTTCATCAACCACACTCCCAAACCTCACATCACTCCTATTTTTACCATAATTCTCAACACACCCACTTAATTTTCTCACACAATCATTTTCTTCCCATTTCCTTCCCTTTAAACACCATTTTCTCCCCTTTCAACCAAAAAACTACCTGTACGAGATTCCTTTGCCGCACCATTAACCCCACTTGCAGACCTTAAATTCACTTCAAAACACCTATCTTTCTGAACTCTAATATTTGTGCTCACCAAGAAACCATTCGTAGTCATGTCTTCTTTCTCAAGAACCCGACCTCAGTCATTAAAGACCTTGGTTCTTCTGTTCCTTTTGTTTGATTTGATCATTGAATTTCTTGATAGTTGGATTGAAAAAGCTCTATGTTAAGTGATGCAGGTTTTGTTGAACTCAATATGCATAAACAATTGGTTGTGTTTGAAAACATATTCAGAATTATGGTGAAAGAGGAGCCTCCTGATATTGAAGAAGAAAGACCATTTGTTACAGTAGTTCAAAAACATAATTCCGTAAATTTGGAAACAACAAGCCGTCTTAGCTCAGCCGGTAGAGCGCATGGCTTTTAACCATGTGGTCGTGGGTTCGATTCCCACAGACGGCGTTTTCTACTTTTTAGTATTCACGTTGGCTTGTTTCTTAAATGGATGCCTGCAAGCTTCAACTATAAGAGGAAATAATATTATATTTGTTTTTGGTAAATCGCAACCACCTCCAATGTAATTTTGTATGGGTAATTATAATTTTAGTCCTTATACTTAACTATACAATTTTGGTCCTCAAACTATCAAAAGTAATACTTTCAATCCTTCAATTTTAATGAAAAAGGACAGTTTGAGTCATTTTGACCAAATTTAGATAATTTTACCCATTTCCAATTCTAAAGTGTGCATCTTAGTCCATGTTACCCTTCCATACTGCACGATCAACCAAAATGATATCAGAGCCTAGGTTTTGTTGAAGAAATATTTGTTTATATTACATATAGATATTTTAATAACTAATGAAGGAAAAACTTGAGCTTTAAGAGAGATGCAAAAGACAGTTCAAGGACATAAGTTAATCCACCTACCTATAAAAATAGGCCTCTTTAGCTAAAAGATGGATGAGATCCTTATGATCCTACCAAATTTACACAAGAATCTTACAAATTCAAAAGTCGAAGTTATAGAATTGAAGAGAAACCTCGGGAATACCCTTGAGACATCCAAATTTATCAAAGAGCATATCAAGAATGCTTCAGACCAATACCTCTCCTACATTAAAAGCGAAAGGTAATGGAGACTCAAATCTTCAGACACGGAAGATGTAATCTTTATATCCATCAGATCCATAAAATAATAGAGATATTAAAGGTAGATCCATAAGATCTGCAAGAGTTGGTTGAATCATTTTTCCCAATTTGAGATTGTAGATCTAGCTAACATTCAAACAAACAAAGTCACTCCAGCACTATTATTGTTGGAGGTAAGTACAGGTTCAGATCCCTTATAGGATCATCAAAAGAGAGAAAGCATGGATTTCCACACCAACACCATCCGACGTTCGAGGCAACTAGATTAAGAGAAAATTTAGGACAGAATCCAAGAAAAATGTCTGAAAATGAACCATGGGCAAGGATAATGCTCTAGCCATTGCAACCGTACAACACTATACTTAACCTGGATATTATGGGTTGCAACCATGAAGATAGTAGCAACCACATTGTAACTCGACCAAGAAACTTCATATGGCTATTGGAGTTAAGCTTGGAGGGCTTTGTGAAGTTGAATGGGAAAATGCCTTTGAAGATACCAAAGCAAATACCGCTGGAAAGTCCAAAATCGTGATTGTAGAAAACTCAAAAGCTCATCAAGATACATGCAATTGGAGATGGATACTTTAAAGGAAATAAAATTGAGAAGGCTAGAGAGTATTCACAAGCTCTTTTGTCCTCGAATTAAGGAATAATGTTCAGTAGATGAATATATTTATTGGATCCACGAGTATTTCTTCCAAAGCACAATTGCAATTGAAATAGCTGCCTTTATATTCTTTGCAAAGATTTGCAGTCCATGGAGGGACATATTGATTTAATCATACAAAGTATCCTAAGGATAGCTATTAGTAGTAAGAAGAATGATTTTCCTCAAAGAAAATTGAAGGATTGGTGTTATCAGTATATGTTCAAATGAACAAGAAGAGATTGAGAGGTAAAATTAAAATAACCCCTCTTTGTTGTAATAATAATGATTTTCCAACCATTATAGGAGGTCAAATGAGCAAAGGAAAAGGAATAAGAAGAGAAATGACTCCTACTCCAATAGTTCCAAAAAATCCTCTTTCTGAAGGAGATTATGATGGTTAGAATGAAATGCCAGATCATATAAATTTGAACATAAAGTAGAACTAAAGAGGGCTTTATCTCAAGGATATGCAAGATCTATGGGAAGAACCCGTACAAAGAGAATTTTCAAAGAGCCCATACCAGAGCAAACAAAAGTTTCAAAGATTGAAACTCCTGGATATGCGGAGCAAAAGGGTATATATATCACCAAATTGCCTGCGCAAACATCGTCAATTATGAAAATTGAAGCCACGTACGACATCCTGAATACAGTTTACAATGGTGATTTGGTACATATCTACCAACTTGAAGACCTTCCCTAAGATGAAAACATTTATGAGGAGAAATAAAGAGTAATTCAAATGGATCTTCAACCGTTTAGAGTAATTACAATGATGGAGATAGACTCCAAATCTATGAAAGCCTGTTAGGATTCTTTCTAAGGTGATGGTGTTAAACAAAGTCATGAAAAGAATCATGTGGTAAGATTCTAATATTAGCCGATACGATGGATTTGAGATTCGAGGGATCGTAGAGTCCTTAACCAAATAGGCTAACCAGATAAAGCATTAAATAATCTACAAAGTAAGTTAAAGTGAGTTTGCTATTCCTTTGGGACTTACTGGTGATGTGATGGAAATGCAACTTATTCCTAAAGATAAAAACTTTGAACAATTAAGTAAGCTTAGAGAAGTAGTTGTTACTATGAAATGGATCTACATATGAACTATTGATGTAGTAATAAAAGCAACTGTTAAGAAATGAATTGATTCAAAAATATATTTATCAATATTGGATAGAAGAATGAGAGATTGATGTTTTGGAACAATGATAGAAAATTTGTACGGATGAAAATTAATGTTCAAAATTCACTTTACAACCTAGCAGACCAAGACTTTAGTCGAGTCTTAAACCCTTCATTAGGATTTAAAAAACAAAAAATCTTATGAAAAGAGGAAATAGACCATATTCTCATATAGTGATATGACAAACAATGATGGCAAATTCACAGCCCATATACAAGAGCCAACACAAACGAAAAAATCCCAATGAAGTAGGAGGCCCAAAATGGGCCTCACAAGCCCCACTTAAATATGACCAAAGGGGTAGGGAGTTTGTCAAACCAAGGAGGTTGAGGGCCCAATACCACCTTGTCTGCCAGAAAAGACCTTTGCCTAGTTGGTGGTAAATTATTTGGCAAAAATGATGGGGACACACTCATGGAGCGCAACTAGAATCCAATGAGGCCTCACATGTGGCCAACCACCCCTAGAAATCGAGATATGTCAAGTAGGACCCTATCTTGACTTGATCTCCCTAGCCAAGCTGGACTCCTTTAGACCTCTTCAACCAATATCGGATTTTGAGGAGACCTATCTATACCACCTCTCTTGACTATGGGTATAGAATTAGAATCGATAGGATCAAAGGACATTTTTCCCCACCTATAGGTCCTTAGTAGCATTAACAAGAAGAAAAACACCGATTAAGGGATTCCTCAGTAGCTTGGGAATTCAAGGTGCACAGTGGGCTGGATCTGTCTAGGACGGGCATGAACTATCTCGAAAAAGTCCGATCCAAGACTAACCCATTATTGTTCATGATCGGTCTTGGGGTGGTCCTAGGCCTTTAAATGGGCCCCGATTGGGTTCATTTTTAAATCCAGGACCGACCCATGAATCAGTCTAGTTTGAGGCTAGGACCAACCTAAAATCAACCCAGATCTAATTGGGTCTATTTATTTATTTTTCTCCTTATTTGGGCTGACCAAAATCATAAAAATATGATTTGGGCTTAGCTCAAATTTTATACTATGTTTGGAATCCATCCCCGAATTCATTCATGTCCGAAGAACCAATGATTTGGCCACATATATAAACATATATGCAATTTTGCTTTATCACCACTACTCTAATTGGCTTTTGTTGTTATTATAATTAGATTATTAATGGTTGCTTTGGCATAACTAAAAAGGCACCAATACCACCCATTTAGATTGCAACCAATGTTCATATTTTTAACCGTTGGTTACAATCTATATTAGGGAGAAAGTTTAGGTTTGTTCCCCTCTTTTGCTTGTTAAAATATTGAGCAAATATTGAGCTAAATTGTTGCACTTGGTATAATCAGAATTAAGAATATATAGTGAAGAATTGATAGAAGTTTATAAAAATATTCGCAATTTATATTCAAGAAATATTAGAAAGTTATGCTTGAAAATATTATATTTATTCAAAGAAATATGAGATTTTTTAGATAATTTAGTCTATAATTGTTGTTAAGAGCGGTAACTATAAGAAGATGAGGGGTTTAATGAAATAGGTTCTCATGAGTTAATTGATAAACTATACATACCTTTAGAAAACCTTCATTGTCTAGTTATTAAGAAGAAACGGAACAAAGATTTGTATTTCTAGAAATGAAATATTAAAAGACTGTTGGAAATTGTACGAAATAATATTGAATATTATATTTAAAAATTATGATATTTTTGAAATATTGATTGTGACTTATAACTTATTATAGGATTCAGGGATAAAGTAGAGGATTGAACAACTCCATATTTTCTAATTAAAGCAAATAAGATCAAGGTAAGTAAATAATTAGTATAATCTATATATGTTCCCTTTTTATGTGGTATTATTTTTATATATGTCTGTAATTCGTGTTGAAATGAATTTATCTAGAAATGTATGAGTGGTGGATGATTTAATTTGAATGATTATGTTTTGAAAGAGAAATGAGAAAATGCATTGAGATATTCCATTTGCTATATGTTGTGCTGTGGGTGCCTATAAATGAAAATACGTTGATATGTGGTTTTATGTTATTAGTTGCTTACAAGAATGGTGATACGTGGAAATGAAGAAGTGATGGAAATTGAACATAATTGTGATATGAATACCCCTTCACATTGTTGAATATCCTATGTGGCAAGATGAAATGAAAAGAGTTATGATGTGTGAAATGAGATTGATGAGCCTGTGTGGCGTGTCAAGGGGATTCATTTAAACATTATCTAATAGATGGTGATGTTGAGTTGGTGGGAAAAAAACACTATACACCTTTTGGTAAGCAACTAGGAAAAGAGGAGCTTAATTGATTGTCTTGTTATGAGGTGGTTGTATTATTTAATAAAGTTAATTATGTTTGAATTAAAATGATTTTATTCTACATATGTTGCTTATTTTATCTTGTCTGGATAATATTTGATGTACATGTATAGATGGTGCCAATTAATTAGTTACTGAATTGCATGCTCATTCCTCTGTTCATAGTTTTTAGGAGTAGATCTTGCGGTGTCTACCCATTGAGGGCTAGGTCCAAACCTTGTATTTAAGTCAGGTGTGTGCAATTTCTCCTCAGCTATTGGTGTAAATAGAAATAAGATTTTGGGAATGTGTAGGTGCAAAATTATTTTGTGGGACAAGTGAATTAATTATAATAGTTTTATTTTGTGGTGTCTCATTTGCGCATATACATATATATAGATAATCTTGTGGATGAGAAGTTGATTGTGCTTGTTGTGACGTTAAGATTACGTGTATATATACTTAGTAAGGACTTTATTATGTGCATATCCATGTATAAACAAGGTTTGCTTTAAGTATGATATATAGGGGAGATAGAGCCATAGTGTTGTTAGAGGGTGATACAGCCATAGACTTAAGCGTTTAAACCATCTCAGAGTGTATAGGAGATTTCGTTTTCACAATACTGACTCGACATAGATTCTTTCTTGGAATCCTCCGTGATCGCTACATGCTCCGACTACACTAGACAAGGCTTATGATGACCATATCTCACGATACAGTCATCGCTTGCTAGATTCAAAATTCAGTCTTCGTATGAACGTGACTACCATGATTCCTTAAGTCCGAGGATAATTTCGCACTATTGAAACTGCGAATACCACTCATAACGACCAAGACCTTAAGTCTTTTATATGATAATTCTCGCGAGTCAATTCAGTCAGTCAACTACCTTGCCAACCAACCTACTAAAATTGCATAGATAGCCTATGTCTCCTAACGACGAAACACGACTGCAATACTTAGTGCAAATCTCTATATGACTCTCTATGCCCCGTCTCGAAGTCCTCAACTTGGAATATTTCAAGCGGACCCTTAAAAGTTGGTTTTATAACTGTCAAACCCATGTGCGACCTAACTCTACACGTTTAACCTTTCGGTCTGTGGGCATTTTGTTGTGACACTGAAACACATTCAACGTAAGTGGTAAGTACAAAAAAATACAATGCAAGTATGATAAACTCTTATCATTTTTAACATTTCAGTATTATTTTGATAAAGATTGTTCAATAGAAAACAACCACTTATGTAAGAGTTCATCATACTGGAATTGTGTTTTGTTGTGCTTAAAATTGTTATCGAGCAAAATGTCTTACCAATTGACTTTTTAGTTATCTATTCCAACACATATTTGTTGGTATGTTTTATTATCAATATAAGTCAAAACACTTTGCAGCTTATATTGAATCAGGATTAGGAATTTGTACCGCAAAACCTGGTGTTTTTCCAAAGAAACTATAGAAACCTTACCCGTTATACAAGAAGTGATTTTTCACAAAAAAATTGAGTACTCAGTAAGGGAATACAAGAAATAAAAATCATGATTAGGGAGTATTTGGAACACCTTGGTTCAAGGTAAAAGAGGGCCTCGATCTACTTTCATGATACAAGAGCAGATACTTTGCTAGGTAACAATTTTATCTAGACCTTTGCAAAATATATACATGAAGGTAATTGATCGGCCCGGAAAGTGCGGCGGAAGTGTAAAAATCAAAAAATTCAACAATTAAAGAAAATAAATTTCCGATCAAGGGGTGTACCTTGATATTTTTCGGACGTTCAGTGTGTGTAAAATAATAAATACGTAGGCTATGAATCAAAAGAAAACAAGAAGAGAAAAAAAAATCAAAATTAGAACATTACCGTTGTTGTTTTCTAGTTGGGCTTGAAGCATTGATTCCATTGATCTCCTTCATCCAAGATCTCGATCTGGAGATCCTCTAAAGACTAACACACTACAACTAAGAGGATGTGGTGATTTCGTGCTAGCAAAAACACCACAGAAGCGCAAGAACAAAAAATGCTATTGATTAATGTTTGATTCTTGAATTCTCTTTCGATCTATAAGATATTGAGAGAGTTTTTGCAGAGGGAGAGCATAAAATTTCATGGATAGGAGTGCAACTACTGTTAGGGTTAGGGTTGGAGTATTTTTAGCTATATATATGACCTAGTCATAGTATAGCAAGGAGTCATGACCTAAGAAGATTCCTACACCTAAAAACCACCTTTAAGCAACCATATGGCCAAGTTTAGTGCACCCTAGGCACCAAACTCGGCCACACACACTCCAAGGAGGGGTTAGGCTCCTCCTAAAGCTAGCCATGGTCCAACCAAGGCCATGGACTTGTACTTTAATGGACTGGGTTTGATTAAATAAATTTAAACCAAGTCCATGTCAAATGGACTTTTTATTAAACCTAGTTTAATTTGTAAGTCCAACATTAAAATCCCTTAATCCAATTAAGAGATCCAAGCTCCTTTTAACTCTCCATTAATTTATGAATCCAATTCATAAATTGGACCAAGCCCAATAAAGTTAATCCAAATAATTTTAATGGCCAACTAAGAATTTCCATCCAATGGGTTAGTCTAAATAAATGATCCAATCATTTATCCTCTCCAAGAATTAATTTAATTTAATTAAATTAATCCAGCTCTTCTGGAAATTCCAAATTAATTCCATCCCTATATAATGGTAGGGTGTGACTCTTTAGGTTTACCTTCTGCTAGACTTGGGCGTGTTCCCAGCATAATTTATTAAATCTAATTTAATTAATTATTTCTGATTATCCCATAAGCAGAAATAACCCTTAACCATGGGTGGTCGTCTAACAACAATCCATGACACTAGAGACTAGGTGAATATAGATGAACATTTAGGCAACTGAACGGATAAGGTCCTTTCATCAACCGTTTCCCAGCCTTAGTCTAGGACATGGAATTGGGCGTCGTTTCCCATCCTGGACTAAAAATCTATACGTAATAACTCGAGACTACCCGTTTGCCATACTAAATTATCATGTGGAAACCTATCCCACTTATTCAGTTATTGTGGCCACATATTTTTAGGAAAACGTGTCTTAGAGCGTATGGAAGATCCTACTGTCACGATATTGACAGGGGATGGATTCTTTCTTGGAACACATCATCCTCACTACACATTCTGACTGGACTAGATAAGGCTTATAACATCCGTATCTTTCGACACAGACATTGTTCTCCAGATTTAAGGTACAACCATCATATGCATGTGACTGCCATGGTTCCTCAATTCCGAGGAGTAATCTTGTACTATTAGAGGTGAGAATCCCAGTCATACCGACAAAACCTCAGGAGGCTTCCATATGACGATTCCCGCGAGTTAGTTTAGTCAGTCGACTATCTTGCCAACTAACCCATTAAAACTGCATGGATAACCTACGTCTCATGCCGACAAAACATGGTTATAGTACTTAGTGCAAGTCTCTATAGGACACTCGATGCCCTATCTCGAGGTCCTCGACTTGGAACGTTCCATATCATCGACAGAGGTTGGTTTCATGGCCGCTATCCAATGCATAGCCCAACCCCTTGGACTGGCTCGTTTGGTCTGTGGGCTTTGTCGTGAAGTTAAGTATTAACACAATAAGTAAACATATCAAAGAATCAAGCCATAGTTTGAATATTACCTTTATTCAAAGACATAAATATTATATTACATCAAAATTATCAGGAATAGTTTACAAAAGCCCAATTCGATTGGTTTTCTGTTCACCTATTCTAACAATCTCCCACTTGACCTAAAACTAATCACTCATTTGCCTCAAGCCCATCTTCCCAAGATGTTGTGCATCAGCGATTTGGGACACGGGATTTGTCAGTGGATCTGCTATATTTTTTGCTGAGCTGACTCGGTCCATCTGAACACCACTTCCTCCCACCATCTCTTTGAGTAGATGGTATCGTCTAAGAATATGTTTAGATCAGTGATGAGATCTTGGTTCCTTTGCTTGCGCTATAGCCCTGTTGTTACCACAGAAGATAAATACTAGTTCGGCAATGCTAGACACCACACCCAACTATTGGATATAGTTTTTGATCCAAATCGTCTCCTTAGTCGTTTCTAAAGCCGCTATGTATTCAGCTTCCATGGTGGAATTAGTTGTGGGATCCTGCTTGGAACTCTTCCAAGCCACCACACCACCGTTAAGCTTGAATACGAATCCCGACTGTGATTTTGAATCATAAACGTTCGATTGGAAGCTAGCATCGCTAAAGCCTTCCAATATCGACTCTCCACCGCCGTAGATCAAGAATACATCTTTAGTCCTCCTCAGATACTTAAGTATGGTCTTGACTGCAGTCCAATGTACCTCCCCAGCACACGTCTGATATATGCTCATTACACTCAAAGCGTAGCGATGTCAGGCCTAGTGCACTGCGCAACATACTGAATGCTGCCTACAGCTGATGCATAGGGGATGTCCAACATCCTTTTAAGTTCCTCATCAGTCTTAGGAGACTACTTATTGGACAGCTTAACCCCATGTCTCAGCGAAGGAATTCTCGTTTGGAGTGTTCCATCTTGAACCTTTTCAAGACTTTCTCAACATACGAGTTTTGGGTCATTCCTAATATTCTTTTAGATCTATCCCTAAAGATTTTGATCCCAAGGATGTAGGAAGCCTCACTCAAATCCTTCATGGAGAATTGAGTGGATAACTATGCTTAGTATCCCCCAACATTTTGATATCATTTCCAATGAGCAAAATGTCATCACATAAAGCACTAGGAACACAACACAGCTCCCATTAACCTTCTTTTATACACAAGGATCAAAGTCATTTTTTGCGAAATCATAGCCCCGTATGACTTCATCAAAACGCATGTTCCAGCTTCGGGAAGCTTGCTTTAAGCCATAGATGGATCTTTGAAAGATGGCAGACCTTCTGCTCTTCTCCTATATCGTGAATCCCTCCGGCTGATCCATATAGATCTCTTCCTCAACGAAACCATTATGGAAAGCCGTTTTTACATCCATTTGCCATATTTCACAGTCATACCATGCTTCTATGGCAAGCATAATCCATATGAACTTGTCCATGGCCACGGGCAAAAAGGTTTTCTCAAAATTGACCCCAGGTTGTTGAGTATATCCTTTTGCCACAAGCCTGGTCTTGAAGGTTGTCACCTCCCCATCAGTCCCAATCTTACGTTTATAGAACCACTTACACCCAATGGGTTTAACACCCTTAGGTCGGTCGAGTAACGTCCAGACTTGGTTCGAGCTCATGGAGTCCATTTCGAATTTCATGGCTTCAAGCCACTTTCCCAAATTGATGTCTGACATCGCTTCTCCGTAAGTTTTAGGATCATTATCTAACTGATTGGTCAAGCCTAAAAAACCATACATCTCATAAGGTTGAGGCACTCAAGCTAACCTACAGAGAATTGGAACATTATCAGTGGAAACAGTAAGCGTAGACGATGTCCCTGCATTCGGTTAAGGTGCCTCACTTGATTCCTCAAGGAGCAATTCATTGCGTCGGGTATCAGCTGGAAAACCTCTTTCCAAGAACACTGCATTCCTCGAGACAAATACCTTTTGCTCAGAGGGGTCATAAAAATAATATCCTGCAGTTTCTTTTGGATAACCAATGAACCTGTACAAACTAGAACTTGAATTTAGTTTGTCTCCCACTAGCCTCTTGACGTATGCAGGGCTACCCCACACTCCCAAGTACTTGTAGGAAGCAGGCTTGCCGATCTGATATGGCGTCTGGGCCACTGTCTTAGATGGCGCTATGTTTAACAACCTGGCCGCCGTCTCAAGCGCATAACCCAGAAAGACAAGGGCAGTTCCGTAAAACTCATCGTGGACCGAATCATGTCCAACAGAGTCTGATTCTCCTTTTAGCCACGCCATTTAGCTGAGGCGTCCTGGGAGGTGTCCACTGAGAGATTATATCGTTTTCCTTTAGATAATCTATAAATTCACCACTTAGATACTCTCCACCTCGGTCTGACCGAACGATTTTAATTTTGTGACCAGTTTGGTTCTCAACTTGAAGCCTGAATCTTTAAACCTCACAAAGGCCTCAGACTTGTACCTCATTAGGTAAATATAACCATACCGTGAATGATCATCGGTAAATGTTATGAAGTAGGAGAACCCCCCTTTGGCTTGAGTATTCAGTGGTCCACAGATGTCTGTATAGATCAAATTCAATAGACCATTGGCAAGCGTACTTTGTCTAACAAAGGGCTTCCTAGTCATCTTCCCTTTCAGACAAGACTCATAGGCTGGTAGGTTGTCCAAAGTATCTATTTCTAGACTCTTTGAGTCCACCAACCTCTTCATCCTATCTTGAGAGATGTGTCATAACCTTGCATGCTAAATCTGTGCATTTTCAGAATTGTCTAATTTACATATTTTGAGCAGTCATGATCCAGTCAGACATTTGTTGAATGTAAAGACCATTATTTAACTTATCCACCAGATGAGAAGAACCATCTTTCATCAAATAAAAGCAATTTTTATTAATCAAAAACCCAAAACCAGCATTGTCTAACGACGGAATGGAAATGATGTTTTTGATCATGCTAGGTACAAAATAACAATTCTTTAATTCTAGCCTAACACGATCACTAATAACTAAGTTGATGATTCCTACAGCTTCAGCTGCGACAGCCTTGCCATCGCCAAGCCTAAGAACCACCTCATCTTTATTTAGCTTTTTGCTTCTTTGTAGCACCTGCAAATCATTACATATGTGAGCACCACAAGTGGTATCCAATACCCATGAAGTAGAATTAGTAACCATGTTAACCTCAACAACAAACATACCTTGATTGGGAAATAGATTGGGACAATCCCTCTTTCAATGCCCTTTCTCACGGCAATGGGCGCAGATATCGTTTTCCCTCGACTGCTACTGAGTACCCATCTTTCTTTTTTCTTTGCCATTTCCACTAGAGCAATGGGAGCGCTCTTAGCATCTTTTGCTACGACGACAGTTTTTGCCTTTGCCTTACCCTTCTTCTTTTTCCAGCGTTCGACCCTTTTGCCTTTCACCTTAGAGGTTGAAGCCTCCCTTACCAATATTGACAGTGCAGATTTCTTAATCGTTGCCTTGTATTGTACCAACATATGATCAACTCATTGATAGACTTCTTGAGCTCGTTCATATTGAAGTTGACAATGAATGGATCGTAGGACAGAGGAAGTGACTAAAGGATCACGTCAATGTACGTGTCATTGTCAAGCCCAACTTTTAGGTCCTCGAGCTTTTCCACTGCGGATAGCATCTTGACCCCATGTTCTTGTATAGAGGACTTTTTAGTGGCAACATACCTAGTTTGTCTATCTGGAATCGCATAAACCTCTTTCATGCGTTGCAGAATTGAGGGGACATCGTCCAGCCTATCATACTGCTTCTGCACGTCGTTAGACATGAAAGCCAATATGATGCTTTAGACTTTGCGATGGTCAGCTTGCCATCTTTCAAACGTCTCACACTCTGCAGATGAGGACCCAGTCGGCAATGTCTGAGGAAGTGGCTTATCCATGATGTACCCTTGCTTGAAAGTTCTCAAAATCGAGGACTATCCTCAGATTATGCAGCCAGTACGTATAATTTGTTCTATTAAACTTATTGTTATCCAGTATCACAGTCAATGGATTCTTAGACATTATCTACATAAAATGTAAAAGCAAAAAATTAGCAAACGATTATAATATTTAACACAAGTTAAGGACTTGGACTTAGACATTAACCCTCCCACTTACGAAAGCCCATCACTCTAAAAAATGGGATTTCGGGAAACCTTCCAAGTGGGCTTGGGGTCCACAAGCGAAATTCCCCATGTCCCGCTTTACGATTCACATGAAAATAACATTGTGGGAGGTATCCAATACCATTCTCGTCCAACAAAATCTCCAAGATATTTTGCCTTGCCGTTTCACGTGATTCTGAGGACTCCAAGTGAACTCTGTTATTTGCCGTTAGACCCGACCCATCAATCGAATCATAGCGCAACTTATCGCCCCCCATGACTCGTGAGACAGGGAAATAGAAGTGTATTCACTTTTGCACAATAATAGTGTAGTTTTATTTTAGTCCATGCGTGCCACGTCTCGTGAGACCATGCATGGGTGAAATGAGCTTCTTCACTACATTATTGTGGATGGAAGGCATGAAAAAACAACCCTTTGTTAATTTCTAGTTATTAGGGTCTAATATTTTAACTTGGTCCAATCAAGTGAGAGTTCATTTGATAATGACCGAGACCCCGTCACACATTAATAATATGCATGCTCAATATTCTAAATATTAAAGCATTTAAAAAAAATGCTTCGCATGCAAAATAAAAAAAAACCTGGCACGCCCTTGTTGGATGATTACACGCCCAAAAACCTACGCGACCCACTGAGCCCGCAGTGAATCAATGGTCAGTCTAAGGGTGGGCCTACAATATTACAAGCTTTTAACCCATTGACAATATGGGCCTTGTAACACCTCTTTATTTCCTCCATCTCCGTCATGGACTCCGTCCTTCGGGCCTCTTCTCCATGTATCTCCGTGGGCCAATCCCATGACCTTCTCCATGGGCCTCCATCATGGCCTTACTCTTTACATTTCAAAAAATAAATCCTCTCTACCTATTCTACTCTCATTACAACTTAAAAGAAACCCCAATCCAACGTTGGGGGGGTCCATTAATAGAGAGAAAGCAAGCCCCTTAGAATTCAGGCTAAAAACGATGAGATAAAAAAAATAAGAGACACGCAGGCCCCAATCCAACAAAAATAAACAAACCATCCATAAAGTCTATTGGGCTTTGTGACCATCCATGTTAATCCAATTAACACAACAAGAATGTAATGACTCCAAGTAATCATGCTCAACATATGACATCCAATATCATAAAATTAATTACATATCCAATCCTAAACAATTATATGAAAAATAATGCAACTTAAATGTGGACATAAGTGCAACCCATGCAATAATTAATTCTTATCTGAAAAATTCATTCAAATTAATTTTAGTAATTTAATTTTGGGAAATACCAAAATTCACCCAAAAAATAAATTCACTAAAATCAACCGTTTCAGAAACTATATAGAAAAATCAGAGAAAAAAATAAAATAAAAAAATAGAAAAACATAGAAAATATGTTCTAGCCGATCAATCGACTCGTCAGATGTGCGCGGGCGCGCGCCCCCGGCCGTGCGCCTGCCAGCTAGTGACCGACCGACAGGGCTGTTGCACGTCTGTGCTGTTTTTTTATTTTTCTGAATTTTTTCTTTTCTTTTCCTGCAATTTCTGAAACAACAAGAGAAATAACCAGATCCAGAAATTTAAAATTTCAAAAATCTTCATGTCCAATTTAATGTAAAATTAAAGCATACAAAACTTTAGATCTAGATATGCAATTAAACGATGAGAAATCATTCCATCAAAGCTGATTAAAAAATATGTTATCATGCAAATACACATAAAACATATTAGATTCTAGGGCTATACACCGAACCGTGCTTTGATACCACTTGAAGGCAATGAATCGGCCCGAGAAGCGCGACAGAAGTGCAAAAATAAAAAAAATTCAACAATTAAAGCAAATAAATATCCTATCAAGGGGTGTACCCTTGATCTTTCCCCAGGCGTTCGGTGTAAAATAATAAATACGTAGGCAATGAATTAAAAGAAAACAAGAAGAGAACAATAGAAATTCAAAATCAGAACATTATCATTGTTGTTTTCTAGTTCGGCTTCAAGCGTTGATTCTGTTGGTCTCCTTGATCCAAGATCTCGATCTAAAAATCTTCTAAAGACTAAGACACCACTACTAAGAGGATGTGGTGATTTCATGCAAGCAAAAACACCACAGAAGTGCAAGAACCAAAAACACTATTGATTAAAGTTTGGTTCTTAAATTCTCTTTCGATCTCTAAAATCTTGAGATAGTTTTTAGAGAGAGAGAGAGAGCGAAATTTCGTGGATAGGTGTGCAGCTGCTGTTATGGTTAGCGTTGGAGTGTTTTTAGAGTTGTATATATGACCTAGTCACAGTATAGCAAGGAGTCATGACCTAGCAAGACTCCTATACCTAAAAACCACCTCTAAGCCACCTTATGACCAAGTTTGGTGCACCCTAGGCACCAAACTCGGCCACATACACTCCAAGGAGGGGTTAGGCTCCTCCTAAAGCTAGCCATAGTCCAACCAAGGTCTTGGGCTTGTATTTTAATGGATTGGGTTTGATTAAATAAATTTAAACTAAGCCCATGTCAAATGCACTTTTATTAAACCCAGTTTAATTTGTAAGTCCAACATTAAAATCCCTTAATCCAATTAAGAGATCCAAGCTCCTTTTAACTCTCCATTAATTTATGAATCCAATTCATAAATTGGACCAAACCCAATAAAATTCAATTAATTTTAATGGCCAATTAAGAATTTCAATTAATCCAATTAATTGAATTTCAAGTTATCCATCCAATGAACCGGTCTAAATAAATGATCCAATCATTTATCCTCTCCAAGAATGAATTTAATCCAATTAAATTAATCCAGTTCTTCTAGAGTTAATTCCAAATTAACTCCATCCCTATATAGTAGTAGGGTGTGACTCTTTAGGTTCACCTTCAGCTAGACTTGGGCGTGTTCGCGGTATAATTAATTAAATTTAATTCAATTAATTATTTTTTATTATCCTATACGCAGAAATAACCCGTTACCGTAGGTGGCAGTCTAGCAACAGTCCATGACACTAGAGACTATGTGAATCTAGATGAACGTTTAGGCAACAGAATTCATACGAATAACGTCCTTCCATCAATCGGCTTCCAGCCTTAGTCTAGGGCATGGAATTGGGCGTCAGTTCCCATCCTGGACTAGGCATATATACTTAGTAACTCAAGACTACCCGTTTGCCCTACTCAATTATCATGTGGAAATCTATCCCACTTATTTAGTCACTGTGGCCACAGATTTTTAGGAAAACGTGTCTTAGAGGGTATGGGAGATCCTACTGTCATGATATTGATAGGGGACAGATTCTTTCTTGGCACACATCGTCCTCACTACACATTCTGATCGCACTATATAAGACTTATAACATTCGCATCTTTTGACACAGACATAATTTGCCAGATCTAAGCTACAGCTATCATGTGCATGTGACTGTCATGGTTCCTCAAGTTCGAAGACTAATCTCGTACTATCGGAGCCAGAAATCGCAGTTGTACTGATCAAGCCTTAGGAGGCTTCCATATGATCATTCCCGCGAGTCAGTTCAGTCAGTCGACTACCTTGCCAACTAACCCACTAAAACTGCATGGACGACCTACGTCTCCTACCGATGAAACATGACTGCAGTACTTAGTACAAGTCTCCATAGGATACTCGATGCCCTATCTCAAAGTCCTCGACTTGTAACGTTCGAGACCTATTCACATAGGTTGGTTTCATGGCCACCATCCAATGCGCAGCCCAACCCCTTGGACTTGTTCGTTTGGTTTGTGGGCTTTGCCATGCAGTTAAGTATTAACACAATAAGTAAACACAGCAAAGAATCAAAACATAGTTTGAATATTACCTTTATTCAAATTCATAAATATTATATTACATCAAAATTGTCAGGAATAGTTTTCAAAACCCCAATCCGATTGACTTTCTGATCACCTATTCTAACAATATAGGATAACCATAAAATCTGTTAATTTTTATGACCAACTGTGGTAGAGAGTCTCACTTGACTTAATAGGTTGATTGCATAAATATTGCATGTTTTGTGGAGATTAGGTGTGTGGAAGTTTAAAAGACTAAGTCTTTTGAATAAACTATAGCAGTATCACACAAAACACTCTCCTTATCTGTTTTTGCTCCCTCTCATAGTGCAACCCTAACTCACGAAATTCTCACGAGCTGCCGAACAGAAAGCGAAGAAAATATCGTGCTTATTTTTCTATTTGCCATTTACTTATCCTTTACCATTATCAAATGCTTGTTTATTTTATCATCTCTATTTTTTATTTGCACTGAATGTCTAGAAATGATCAAAGGGTACACCCATTTGATCTAGTTTTTGTTTCATTTAGTTTTTTTACGAATTTTCACGCTTCCCTAGCATTTTGGGCCGATCTGCTGCCTTTCTATGGTACCAGAGCCTGATTTGGTGTTTATAACATTGAATTTAACATGTATTATATGTTTAGAACGTGTTTTACATTTTTTAACTACTTTTGAAAAGTATGATTTAATTGATTTCATGATTATATTGTTAGAATAAGTGACTAGAAAGCTAATTAGATTGACCTGACTGTAGTCTATTTGAAAAACTTGATATAATGTAATATTATTCAATAGATAGAAATGAGTGCTTATTATTGGATTTATTTTTGTTGTTCCAATATATTATGTTCTAACATCACAACAAAGCCCACATCTCATTTAGATAGCAATGCAGTTGTACCGTGCATTGTA
Source organism: Sesamum angolense (assembly GCA_034509725.1). Classification (NCBI taxonomy): domain Eukaryota; kingdom Viridiplantae; phylum Streptophyta; class Magnoliopsida; order Lamiales; family Pedaliaceae; genus Sesamum; species Sesamum angolense. The sequence continues at coordinate 9,207,564 of JACGWL010000014.1, read as the reverse complement.
TGATGGTTATGAAATCAACTGCTAAAGGATTGGGTTTGAAATCTTCCAAGTTAAGAACCTTGAGATTGGGTATCGAGTGTTCTATGGAGATTTGCACTAAGCATCACATTCATTTGATGAGTGTCATATCTCATCGGCGACAGACGTTGGATGTTTATATGATCTTAGTGGGTTGATTGAGTAGGTGTTAGATTGACCGAAAGATCATCATATGAAAAGCTTTTGAGGCTTGGTCGGTATAACTTGGATCCCCGACTCTGATAGTACAGGAGTAGTCCTCAGACTTGAGGAACCACAACAGTCATGTGCATATGATGACTGTATCTTGGGTCTGGTGAGAGGTGATTATGTCACAGGCATGATCATTATAAACCTTGTCTAGTGTAGTCAGAATATGTAGTGAGGACAATTGGTTTAAAAAGGAGGATCCATCCCCTTTCAGTTTGTGATAACGGTATCTCCTATGCACTTGGAGATGTGTTCACGCCTTATAAACCTATAGCCATAGTGATAGGTCAAATAGGAAATTGGTTCCTACGTTGAGCAATTAAGTGAAAATATGGTTTCAAGTATTAAAGCATAGATACTTAATTTAGAATGAGAATTGACACCAAATTTCATTCTCTAGACTAAGGCCGGGAGACGGTAGACCCATTAGCCAAAGAGTTGACTTATATTGTTGGAAGGAGGCTTGACCAAGTTGCACTTTTGCAAAGGACAAACTTAACCATATTTGGAGTGCTTCTCTACATGGCATGATTAGATCATACCATATAGTAAAATGGTTGCCTTGTAGGTAAGTGGAATGTATCTAGACACATTTTCACTTATTCATACAAGGCATATATATATATATATATGTATGAATTTAATCATGGTAACACACATAATATAGAAAACGCAGAAACTCTACCTCTCTTCACTAGAAGTTGGCCGCTTCTCTCTCTTCTCCACAAGTTAATTTTGATCTCTTCTAACAAGGGAATCAAAGTTATCTTCCTCGCGATGTGGTGTGGATCATCTCCAGAGAATTCCTCCATTGGAATCTAAGGTGAATAAACTGATACAATTTGCCGGTTGGAAGTTAAAGCGAAAGAGGTAATTTTTCAATTTTCAATTACGCATCTTCTTTCGTTTAAACCATAGCCATGCATGATTGGATTTTATCTTCACCTCATACTACATAGAATGCCTGGGAATACCAAGAAAACACCCCTTGGTTAGACCAATTTTTTTTTTTTATGCATGAATTTTATGGTTAGTTTAAGCATGAATTTCTTTTATGCATGAATTTTATGGTTAGTTTTTTATGCATTAATTTTTTTTATGCATGAAAACACCCCTTTTCTCTTACTCGCTTCCACTCATGTGTTCTTGGGTCGATCCACTCTCCTTTCATATATGTTTTAAAATGCATAGTTTAATTTTACATAGTTAAATTTTTGGATATTTTGTTTTTCTGAAAAATTAAATTTTTTAAAAATATATGATCTTTGATTTTTTCTTTTTTTTTTTTTTTTGCAGAAAAGAAAAGGAAAAAAATAGGGTTTTTTGAAAAAACAGGGCAACAATCGCTACTGACTATAGGCAGTAGGGTGCTTGCGCAGCAGTCGCATGCAGTGGCACGTGTTGTTGGGCGGTTGGCTTGCGCACAAGCTGGGCGCGTGCATGCCTGCCTGCACACGGCTAAGCTGACTATTAGCGGTGGCTATTTGTTTTGGTCTGTTTTTTTTTTTTTCCCAAAAAATTGGATTTTTTTTTTATTTTATCTTCATTTTCTGAAATTTTTTATTTTGCCTAATTTTTATTTTGGTTAATATAGATTTTTTTTAAAAATTAAATTTGCCTAAAATTAATTTGAAAATAATTTTCAAATCGGACAAAAATATAATACATTTGATGTACGACGGGATATCCATTTTTAATTGTATTATTAAATGTATTTTTCTGCATATAGATGTGTTAATTAATATGTTTGATATTAGATGTCAATTTTTAAAATGCATGATTTGCGTTATATTTGTAGCACGTTTATTTTAAAAATAAATGTGTTATATTTGTTAATTGGATTAACAATGGGGATGTTCACAAAGCCTATGGCCCGTGTGTATGGTTTTTATTTATGTTGGGTGCGGCATACGTGCTTTTTATTTTTTTATCTCTTTTATTTTTAATCTTTTAATAATAAGGCTTATTTTTAATCTTTTAATAATAAGGCTTATTTTCTCCCTCCTTTTGTACTCCCCCCCCCCCCCTCCCCCTCCAACTTTTGTTGGAGTTTCTTATTTTTATGATATGATGAGAGTAGATAAGTGTGAGGGATTTTTATTTTTTATAAATAAAATGTAAGGAAGGTACCAAGACGATGGAGACCTATGGAGGAGACTATTGTAAAACCCACGACGGATCCATGGTACAGAGGCCCTATGGAGCCAACGATGGAGAGACAAAGAGAATAAAGAGGACATACAAGGCCCATTAGATTTGATAATGGGTTAAATTCTTGTAATAGCATTGGGCTCTCCTAGATTGACATAGATCCACTATGGGTTCATTGGGTCGCATAGGATTGGGCTTATGATCTAATAGGGGCATGCTAGTTTTTATATTTTGCGTGTGATGCATTTATACATTATGAATGCTTTATTAAATACTTATTGTTTAATCACATGTGAATATACATAACATGATGAGGCCTCGGTCTCAAAACTAAAAACAAACTCTCACTTGAATTTTTCAAGTCAATATTAGGCCCGTAATGAATTAAATCTAATGATTAATACAAGGCTTCCATCAACGATAATATAGTGAGGAAGCTAATTTCACCCAAACGTAGTCTAACAAGTCGTGACGTATTTGGATTGAAATAAAGTTGATTTTATATATCACTGCATTTTATTTTCACCGAACACCTGGGAATGATGAAAGGGTACACCCCTTTGATATATTATTATTCCGTTTAGTTCTAATTTACCATTTTTCACATTTTGCCGTTCGCAAGTCGATCCACTTCCTTTCAGGTCAAAGACGAAAGCATGTATGAGTATGCTTGATACAAACCTATCCGGATAAACATGAAGAATAAGAAAGATATGCAGGAGATTTACAAAGAGCATGCCAAGGAAATAAGAAGCGCAAAGTGGAAATAAGAGAAAATTCACACCCAAAGGTTTCACGAGTTGAAACAAGTCTGCTATATACAGACACCAAAGCTTGTAATCCTACAAGATGAGGATGAATTGGTAGTATATACATATGATAATGACTATAGCAGTGCTCATGAAATAACGACTACTGATAAAGAACCATGTAGGTACACATGAGGTTGTACAATGAACAACACGCCAAGCTTTGGCATATTAACGAGAAATAATTCTTTGAGGTTTAGAAAGCGTTTAAGAAGTGACCCTTATTCTTACTAATAAAAAAATTTACTTTGAAAGTTGATAATGCGAATGTCAGAGCTTTCTTGAAAAACAAACTCAAATCTAAAATAGTAAAGGATTATATTATTAGATGGCAAGTTGAATGTTAGTATTATTGTTACAATATTGTCATTATTAAATGTATTGAAAATGTTCTTACAAATATTAGATCGAAGCATATGAAGTAGGCTTTATTACCATAAGGCTCAGACATCTCAGGGAAAACCTAGAGGAGGTTGATAAAAATTTGGACAGCCGACGGTTAAAGCCCAAGTAGTTGGCCCAAGTGCAACAAGTTGATGTTAATATTGTCCAGATTGTCATCAGGAGTACTAAAATTGTCTTTTCCATATTATGGGACACATTACCATAATCAATTTAAAAGGCATCAACTTCAGTGATGACCAGAGAATTACGAGAGAAAGGCACTAAATCTGCACTTAGAGAATAGTGCTATAAATATTTAGCAACACATTCAAGTTCTACTTGCATGAGACCATTGTCAGACTTTGGTGAGAAGGCAACAGTTGAACCACATGAATTGCAAATTTCTGATAGTTCAAGTCAACCCAACACCTCTAGGGTCAAAGAGAAGAGATTAACCTTAGGCCAATGACTAAAACCTCTAAAGTTAATACTAACGAATCAAATTCTTCTATTACTACTTGGTAGGCATACCAAAGAATGAGTGGAAAAGTGATTTTCCACAAAAAAATAACCCAAGCATGATCATAGTAGACACATTCGAGAAATATAACCAGATTTGGATGCTCGAGAAGTTGAAGCTAGAAGAAGTTTGAGCATGGTATGGTTTATGAGCCCTTACTTCAGTTCATACTGTAGCACCTGGATTCTAAAAAATTTCAAAACTTTCGGAATGGATTAGTGGGCCGATTTATCATTCGTGGTAGATCAATCCTCACATTTAACAAGGACACATTTTGGAGCTTAAATTAATTTCAGCGGCTCCAAAAATTATAGGAAAGGGTTCTTATCCAATATTGCATTGTATCAAATTGTAGAGACCTAACATGACAACATTCAACTAAATCAAAGCAGCTATGAGAGAAGCTCTTCTAGTGTCATCTCTCAGTGAAGATGAAATCTCCACCAGAAGAGCTTGGGGGGTTTTGGGTTTGTCTCACTCGGATGTACAAACTCAAGATCTATTTAAAATATTTTCAAATAAATTAAATGAATCATTCCTATTGAACTCTATGATAGGGAAAAGTAATGAGTTTGTAGAAAGCTTATTCGAGAAGAAAACAATTCTAATTTGGAAAAAAAAAATTGCCTGCAATGGAAGTCACAAGAAAGAAGTCATGCAACATGATGAATGTAGAACAATGGCATAATCATATATTGCCTTACTGCGAATAACAGGTGTTGTTCCAAAAAATATAGAAGAACCTTAATCGGCACCCCCTCACTTAAATGTGTATGCTTAAATCTCCAGTGAAGGACTTGCAAAACACCCAATCATTAGAACCACTCCAACGGAGCCCCTGTGATGACCCTCCAATGCTAATTCAGTTAGTCTATGGTTGGAGAAATGAAAAACATAAATAGAAAGAACGAGAAGCATAAACTTATATATGTAATATAGAGGACCAATATATATAAGGGTCCTTAAATTGTGCGATTTTACATATCTCGTACATGTTAAGATGATCTTACAGTCACTATGGGTCATAGATATCAGATCCAAAATAGTGAAAAATATGGTTCAGATAGACAATACAGACTTTTTTGTTAGATAAGTACGAAGGTCTTCGAAAGACCTTAGATACTTTCTGTAGAATGTTTCAAGTCTTTAAGGAGAAGTATAGAGGTCTGCGCGCAGAGACCTTAGGTACTCAGAATATTATGTTCTCATAAGCAAGTCTCTAGAGAGACCTTAGATATTCCCTTGACGGAGGTCTCCCTTAGAGCCCTTTTTTAGATAGTTGTATAATTTGTTCGAATAGGTGACTAGAAAATCAATTGGATTGGCTACTTCCTATTCAACAATCTTTATTAAAATAATATTGAATTAATAGATATGGTAAGAGTTCATCAAACTGGCATTATATTTTTTGTACTTACCACTTATGTTAAACGGTGTTTCATTGTCACAACAAAATGCCCACAAACCGAAAGGGTAAACCCATGGACTTGAGTTGTGCATAAGTTTGGCAGCTATGAAACCAACTTCTAAGGATCAGTCTAAAATATTTCAAGTTGAGCACCACGAGACGGGGCATCGAGAGTCCTATAGGGACTTGAACTAAGTATTGAATCCCGTGTCTCGTCGGCAAGAGATGTAGATCGTCTATGCAATTTTAGTGGGCCAGTTGGCAAGGTAGTCGATTGACTAAAATGACTCGTAAGAATAATCATATAAAAGCCTTAAGGGCTTGGTCGGTATGATTGGTATTCCCGATTTCAATTGTACAGGATTAGTCCTCGAACGTAAGAATTCATGGCAATCTCATGCAACGAAGACTATATCTTAGATCTGGTCAGTGGTGACTATATCGTGAGATATGGTCATCATAAGCCTTATCTAATGCAGTCGGAGTATGTAGCCAGGACAGTGGATTCCAATAAATAATCCATCCCCTGCCGGTATTGTGACAGCGAGATCTCCTATGCACTTTCAGATGGTTTAAACTATTCAAATCTATGACTATAGCTATTCATCAAGTAGAAAGGGATTTTCTATGATGACCAGTAGAGTAAACACATCTCGAGTATGAAGCTAGATACTTAGTCAAGGATGGAAATCGACGCCCTATTCCATGTCCTAAACTAAAGTCAAGTTCTAGAACAAACGAGAAGAGAATTGCAACCGTTAATCTAATAACATGTGTTTGATTCTCCCTTCCCACTTCTTGTCTTCTTAGAATGAGAAGGAGGTGATCCCTAGTGAATGGAGTGGACATATTTGGAGAATTTCAAGGTTTGAAATCTGAAATGAGAATGCTCAGATTGAAGAGGATCAATGCGAGAAGCCGAACAAAGAAAAACTACGAGGGTGGGTTTTCAATTACATTCTTGCACCCTCTTTGTTTTTCTTGCTTTCAATTCTTGGCCTATGTAATAGCTTGATTTTTATACACGAAATGCCTAAAAAAGATCAAGGGTACACCCCTTGATTGAGTTTAATTTTGATTTGATTTTGTTAATTTTGATTTTTTTTGCTTCCGTCGCGTTTCCCAAGCTGATCCGCTTCTTACATAATTGGGGTCTCGACTGTTCTTGGATGTCTCTAATGACTTTTATAAATATCCCCACATTAGAAGACCTTCACTTATAAAGTTTTGTAAGAGGTGGAGCTTGGTAAGTAGATTGGAGATGACCTTTGAGCCTTAACCAATAATTCAGAGATTGCCTGAAGATCTGAGGAGAACTTTAGAAAGATTATTTTTTTCATTGGAAGTCCCCCATTTATCAAGTTTCAGAGGGAATAAAATTCTGAAAGTGATTTAATACACGTAGGTCATTGATGAGCTTTGACAGATAAAGATGCATCTCCTTCATATTCTCTAATATAATTCATGTGTCCTTAGATTTGTCTATATCTTTAAGCAGATACCAAACCTTATTAATTGTTTCAAAATGTGTAAAGCAAGTACTTGTCTCAATCTATAGAAATTTGGAAGGGCTTGCTTTCGGAGTCAATAACGTCTTATATGAGTTCCATTCCGTTCAAAGTTCCTTTAGATGATGCTGCAAAAGCTGTTGAAGCGTTTAATGAAATTGAAAAATAATTAACCACAGTATTTTGCCCTCAACTAGACTTAGGCGTGTGTGAATATTGAAAAATCATTAACCACAGTATTTTTCAAAGTTCTTATATGAAATTGAAAAATCATTAACCACACCCATTATAGTGGTAGGGTGTGACTCTTTAGGTTCACCCTCAACTAGACTTAGTCGTGTGTGACCAACATAATTAATTAAATCTAATTTAATTAATTATTTCTAATTATCCCATAATAAAAAATCGCCCGTTACTATGGGTGGCTATTTAGCAACAGTCCATGGCACTAGAGACTAGGTAAATATTAGCGTGAACATATAGGCTTCGAACCCATATGACTACGGTTCTATTGTCAACCGTTTCCTGGCGTTAGCTTAGGGTATGAAATTGGGTCTCGGTTCCCATTCTTGACTAGGAAACTATGCTTAGCACTCGAGATGCGTTTACTCTACTCATTTAATCTAGGAAACCTATCCTTGATCGATCAATTGCTTTGACCAAAAACTTTTAGAGTCTAAACCATCTTAGGACACATAGGAGAGTTCTCTATCATATACTGACAGGGGACAAATCCTCTCTTGGAATCTACTGTCCTTGCTACATACTCCTACTGCACTAGATAAGGCATATGTTGACCATGCCTCACGACACAACCACCACTTGCCATATCTAAGATACAATTTTCGTATGCACGTGACTGTTATGATTCCTCAAGTCAGATGACTAATTCTCATACTATCAAAATCGGGAATCCTAGTCATACCGATCAAGCCTTAAGAGGCTTCCATATGACGATTCCCGCGGGTCACTTCAGTCAGTTGACTACCTTGCCAACTAACCCATTAAAACTGCACAGACGGTCTACGTCTCATGGCGACGAAACACGACTGCAGTACTTAGTGCAAGTCTTCATAAGACTCTCGATGCACAGTCTCGAGGTCCTCGACTTGGAACATTTCAAACTGACCCTTAGGAGTTGGTTTCATAGCTGTCAAACCTATGGGCAACCCAACTCCACGGGTTTAACCTTTTGATTCGTGGGCATTTCGTTGAGACATTGAAACCCCGTTCAAATCAACGGTAAGTACAACGAAACACGTTGCCATATTGATGAATTCTTACCGTATTCATCAATGATAAAGTTTGTGCGAATGAAAAATAATCAATTCAATTGGCTTTTGGTCACTGATTCTAACATTTTTATTTTATCATATCGAGCTATATAATTATTTTTTATAGGATGATATTAATAATTTTTTGAATAATAAGGAGATATTTATAAATATATCAAATTTAAGGGGAGTTAGCTTTAATTTATTGCTATTAATTTTTTTTCACTCTTTAATATATTTTAGTATTATTATAAGTAATGTGGAATAATGGCTCTCTAATTTACAGCAATTGGACATAGGTCTTAGTGACGACGTCGTATGGCTTGTGCATAAAGACGAAGGAGATTGCAAGAAAATATTATCGAACATGGGGCACGGAGGCTACGGCAAGCGCAGAGCCGCCGCCGCCGAGCGGAAGAAACCCGCGGGCCAGCGGCGGCCCAAAGCTCTAACCATCGACAAGAAATCGAAGGCGAACAAACCGAAATCCGTCTCTCTCAAGAACCAAATTCGATCCATTGAACGAATGCTCCGCAAAGTAGTTCACTATCTCAACTTTCACTAACTCCCCGCCCTTTCCCTCATTTATATATATGTATTCGTATCTGTAAGAATTTATGTGCATATGTGGAAAAGGTTTGAGTTCAATTGGTTTAGTTTGAAGCGGTATTTTTTGCTGTTGAATTGGTGGCGTACAAGCTGTGAGCAGAGGGTGTGATTATCTGCGTCCTTACTCTGAGATGTGTTTTCCTGAGCTTCATTGTAAATTGTTTCCGACTCCTGTATTTTTTGGGAATAGATATCAGCTTTTAGAAGACCACTCTTTCCTTGATTTCATGTCAAAAGATAGTTATTGGAAATAAAAGGAAGGAAATTAGTGCTTTTTTCAAATAATAACTATAGTTCTTTTTGGATGACCTTGCTGCTAAGCTTGTTGAACATAAGAGAAGTCCTCTCCAGTTTCTTGGATTTCCGGGGTGGCAGTGTAGTAGTGTTGTGTATCGTTGAAGTGGGTCGTTGTAAAGGGGCATGGTTATATTTACTTTGAGCTGGTTCTGTTGAACTTTAATTCATAGTGAACTTTAGAATTTTCTTGTGTAGAAAAGGGAAGCACTCGGGGAGATTGTAGTGATGGCAATTCAGTGCTTCTTGGTCCTACCATTTATTTTACTTTCTAGCTGTGAAGTAGTCTTAGTTGTTTTTTCCTTGAATTGGATATGTTTTGTCAGGTTCAGAATGATATTGTTAATTAATTCTTACCTAACGTGCAGGATCTGCCACATGAAGTGAAGGAGGCTCAAGAGAAGAAGTTGGACGAACTCAAGAAACAACAAGAGATTCACAATCGTCTTGCTTTGGAGCGAAAAATATTTTTGAGGAACAGAAAGATCAAATTTTTTGGTAAGAAGTAGCTCATTTGTATCTTAGTTCAAAAGTCCTCGGCCTAGTACTGTATTTCATGCTATAAAGTGTTGTGACTGACCTAGTAGTTTGAATTTGTATGCCCAGAGAGAAGAAAGGTTGAGCGAAGCATAAGACGCTTGGAGAAGCAGCAGCGTGCTTCAACTGGTCAGGCTCAGGAGGCAGAGATTGCTGAGCAACTCACTAAATTGAAAGAAGATCTTGAATATGTCAGGGTATGGTATCTAATATAGTCTAAACTTTATCCTCTTGTTTTCACTCCTTAGTATGTGATCAGTGTGTTTTAACGGGCATCGGATCTTCTTTCTGAAGCTTTAATGCTCATTTAATCCAAAACTAGTTCTGGATGTCTTATACTAATCCGACTCACAACAACATGGAAAAGAGAGTGAGCTATTTTTATCCCCTATCGATGTTGGGGGGTGACAGACTGAACTACAATGGATCTAGGTTCATAGTTGGATATTACCATTTACTTCAGACTCTTGAAGTGCTTGGTACAAGTGTACTATTGCAGCTTCGAGATTTACTTTGATTGCTTAAACTCTAGTGTTTGTTATCAACAATTTGGTAAAGCCTGGAATGCGTGATGTTCCTAAATCAGAGCGCATTCTATTTCACCCACAATCATCTTCTTTGTACCCAATGACTGGAAACCCCTTGACTGTTGGGTTGTTTTTTTATTTTTTATAATGTCATTATGACATCGGAAGTCAAAATTGAATCTTTCATAAAAGGCTGCTAGGGAACTTTGCCAGGAAATTTAGGTTCGACATTGCTTTATATCCTGATTGTGCCTGTATACTCATTTATTGTTTATGTTCTAAAATTTTTAATTGCAGTTCTTCCCCAAAACGAGAAATATGTCTCATTATTTATGGGAGGTGATGAGGCAGAAATTGTAGAAAAAAGAAATAATTTGCGTAAGCAAATTAAGGCTAATCTGATCGCTGCTGCTGCAAGTGGAAAGGATCTGGAAGGTACTTTCTCTTTTACTTGTACAAGTAATTTTGCTTGCTTATTCTAGGAAACAAATATCTATCTGTATTGTTCATTGTTATTGAATTTACTTCAAATTCTCTTGGTCCGGTTTTCTCTCTGGAAAAATGTCATAAATGTTGAGGATTGTGGAACCCTGGGTGCAGAGCCTAAAGTTTTAGTGCCTATGCTTCTGAATTATGATTTTGTGTGAGATTGTTTGCATGTCTCTGTAGAGCGATAGCTTAGCACTATGATCCAGTCATGAAGAATTACTATGTCAGAGCAATAATCCTCTGTTTTATATCCATTCTTTTCCCGGGAAAAAAGAAAAAAAAAAGAGCATACTGATGGCTTTGGTAAAATGTTAGATGTATTTACCAATATTACATTCTTTTTGCTCTCATTTCCAAGCATTTGTGATACTGCTATTTACCAAATAATGCTTTTACGTTTCATTGTGGCCCACAAAATTTTACTTCTATTATCCTAGATCTGCTTCTTTATCATTCACCTACAGTTGTGCTTAAATCCGCTGGATATGGAAGATACATCTTCTAAATGGTACAAAATTCCCATAAAGTCGAATGGTTACAGATTGTTTTTGTTACATAAAAAGTTCCAGATTATAGGACAGAGACAGGGAGAGTAGTAGATAAACTCTGAACACCTAGTAGTATCTAATATTAAAAAGTGATTCGCTGATCAGTTGAACATCATTAAGCATACTCTTATTCGGTTTGGTAATTATATTTGGATTCTTGTGCAGGAAGTTTTAAGTATCACTCTGTTGTTGGTAGCAAGAGTTTTTTTTCCCTATCCTGAATTTCTGAACGCCTTCTTTTTAAAGTTTTCTATATTTGAAAGTTAAAGCAATTGTTTTAAATGTAAATGAAGGATGATAAAGGAGAAAAGAAAACATATACTTGTACATTGGTGGACAGCTGATGACATTATCATAATTAGCAGTAGTTCTTCTTTTATTTTTTATTTTTTAAAGTTAAAGGATATTATTTTAATGTAATGTGAAGGATGATAAAATAATAAGAAAAGGGATGTTTGTAGTTCAATTGGTGAATGAGATACTATTAAGCTGTATTACTCATAAGCTGTAAAGCAGTAGCAGTTTGTTTCTGTAGTACTTAAAATCTTAACTTTTGACGCCAATTGGTATATGCTACTGATGGAACTCAAATTGCTACGTTTATCAGCTCTCTGCATTGGTTGGAGAGACACCATGTGTTTATCATCACCTCATGCATGTGTTATTATCTTCATAATCTTGTCTTTTCCCTCATCATGTGGGTCTTATATATTTAGCTTGAACTTGTAACAGAAACAGGGAGTGAAGATGATGGTCTCTTGGATCCCAGTGAGGATGATTTCTTTCTAAATGGGAGCTCTAGTGATGATGCTGATGCAGATGACGAGTGGAGTGCAAGGTACCTCTCCCAACTGCCAGTGAAGTAGGTTTTATATTTCATTTTGGTTTTGCTTTACTTTTGAGTGATCTCAGGAAACTGTGTATTTGTCCTTGATTTTCTGAGGTCCTATTTGGAAATAAAAAAGGAAAAAAGTATAAGGTTGCAGAAAACCGCTAGGAGAATGTTGTACTCTTACCATTTAAATCAGTATATCAGCCACCGTAAAAGAAATTTGTTTGGTAGAAAACTAAAAGTAGAGTTTTAAAACATGAAGGTGTTTCGCTCGTCTTAGGGTGTGGACAACATAAGCTCCAAGGTGTAGGGCGCATGCCCACTAAATTTCATAGTTAATGTTTTGATAGATTAAATAGTATTGAAATATTTAAAAATGAGTTATCAACTTAGAGAACCCTTTGAAGGAAAAAAAGGAGAAAATTCAGAAGCAAAAAGCAGAATGTAGCATAAACAAAGAAGGATAAAATTCATCACTCTTAAGACAATAAAATCAAACTGCCTGCGTTCTAATGTCAAAATTTAAAACCCTGAGAAGAAAGATGATGACTTTTAGAAGAAAAAGTCAGAAAAAAAGTTAAGAGCTCATTAATCATTTAACAAATGATAAACCTAAAAGTGGGGAATGCCAAAAATCTTCTAACTCAGCAGGAAGCTTGGACAGGTCATACAATAGAAAAGTTGAAAATTTGGAGAATTGTAGGTACAAATATCTTTCAGGGATATTTTTCTTTTTATTGTTTTTTTCTCTCCAGCAATGATGACATAATTTATTGATTTTGAATCTTAAAAGGGTAGCTAAGCACAAAATTTGCCATATGGGCCTTCCAATGCCAAAAACCTTTTCTACTGTGCACTTCTGTGGGGTATACATCAAATTGCCCAGGGCACAAGTGGCATACTCCCTGAATGTGAAATTTGCGAACACCCCAGCACGGCCTGCAAAGTGTTTAATGGCCACTGCTCTATATAGCAGAGCACCAGAACACGTTTTGAAAAACTGAATACAATTAGCTTAACATGTCTACTGGCTTTTCTTTTTCCGTGTATTCTTGTATCTAGTTCTCGGTAGTTTTGAGTTGAAAAAACAGAAACCTGTCTATGTTTACCACAAAAAATGTAGTTTCTAGGGTAATGGCTGCTTGGCAGAACCCTTCAGATCCCTTGAATATCTACCGTGCGCAACCTCTTTCGCATCAAATTGTATCTAGACAACCTTTTGATTTGTTCTGCAGGGATCAAGCCTCTAGCGCCTCAGGTAAAGCAGCATCTGGATGTCCAGCGATGAAAGAAATCAGGTTAGAAAATCAGTTGTCTATTTGCCTGTGTAAGTTGATGTCTAAAGCTGATGTTTTTTCCCCAGCTAACGTCTTGCTTATACAGAGGCAGATTTCTGCTCGTGCTCTAATGCCACCTCCGGGTCCATCTGGGAAGCCATTTTCAAGTTCAGCAAAGAATAAATCAAGATTTGCAGGATCCTCAAGCAAGAAACCGTATAACAGAGCCGAAATATCCACGTCCAGCAACACGTCCAGTAGCATCGGTAGATCTTCCTTCCGAAAGAGAGGCCCCATGGATTCGACCACTGGAAACAGTGGCAACTTAAGCTCCAACTCAGATGCTAGAAAACCTCGACGAAAAAGGAGACCTAAGAAGAAAAAGCAACAGTAAGGCTACTCGCCATTTTCTCTATCGACATTGTCACAATTCTTACTGTACTATCAACTTTACCTCAAAAAATTTACACTGTTGGTTTCTCATTAGCTGAACAATGTGATCGATCTTGTGATCGTCATGGCTTTTGTTCTGCTATCCAATAGTCGTAACGTGCAGAGCTGTAGAATATTTCATTTTCTACAAGCAGTTTCAAATTCTCCATCCTGCATTGCTCTAATCCTGGTTTTTAGCGTTGGAAGCAGAAGGGACTTATTTATTAAATTATTATTGATGTGGTTGTTTAAAATTTTAGGATTTAGGGTAGATGGGAAATCAATAAAAAAAAAATTTAAGGTTTATATACTTAGACTCTCTCTAAAAATATAAAATTATAGTTTCTCCCACTTTTTTTTTATATTACACTTGCATACCTTTCGAGAAATTTTCAGTTGTAGCGGAGAATGTTGACGCCAACAAAAGAATTTAAATAACTTTTGTAATTTCATGCCTTATTTAGTATTTTATATAATTTATTAACAAAGATACCAGATTAATTTTTTTTATATTTGTAAGGGAGTAAATGGAATATGTATAAAATCAAAAAAATGTAGTTGTAATAAAATATTGTTGTCATGTTATTGCCATTTGATGAAAAAGTAGCCGTGGGTGTATAAAATGTTTAACCATATTTTTAATAATCACATGAAATGTTGAATTAGATGTAAAATTAGAAGTTTAAATAATTTATTTGGCTAAGCCAATATTTTCCTTCAGACCCTAATGAAAGAGGTAGAATTGTAAATGGACAATTTTTTAAGGAGTGCAACTGTAATTTCAAAAAATTTAAAGAAAAAAGATTTTATATGTTTAAAGGGGGGTAAAGTGTAATTAACCCTAAAATTTCAAGAGGAATTTTTTAAATATATCTGAAGAATATAAATGTAGAAGATATTCAAGGGAAACACGTTTGTACATATTGCCTCTGAAAATTATGAGTTTGAATTTCACTAGCCTGAGTATAATAGAATTATTTATACATAGTCAATAGGATAAATTACAACCACTTTTTTTAAAATTTGATATAATTATAAATATTTGTTTTTGAAAAATTATAAATTCGTCCATCTAATTTTAGTGTTCGTATGAAAACGGCTATTTCCATTAGACTCTGTCCAATTTTTGTAAAGAACCAACAAATGCCCTTTGGATTACTTACCTTACACATACTCAAATTTTCATATTTTTCAAATAATTTTACAAAGAGAAAAGGATTCAACAAGGATAAAGTAGTAATTTCTATTTTACTGTATAGGGCTATAATTATTTTGCATTTGAGAGGGTATTTACAATTTTCAAATAATAAAGAATTTCGTAATTATGCCAAATCTTAAGAGAAGCAATTGATATTTACCCCAATTAAAATTTTATTAATTGAATTACTTAAAATTTTAAGTTAGCTATTAAAATTAATTGAATTAATTTTATTGGGTTTGACCCAATTTATGAATGGATTCATAAATTGAAGGGGAGATAAGAAAAAAAAAAAAAAAAACTTCGACCCTTTAAGGCCTTGTTTACTTTCAAATTTTTAGGGGGATATTTGGGCTTGTCTGTGAGTGGGCCGTTTACTTTTCAAATGGCCAGCCCAGTACAAAATCTTGGGATCGGGACAGACCCCCATTAATGCCAGGTCTGGACTCCCGTGCAGCAGGCCGGGACTCTCTCCCACATTCAATTATCCAGCCATCAAAAGAATTTCCTACCCAAATTGCCCACAACTTTATGAATGAATTCCCTTTATACCCCTCTTTCCCTAGAAAATTATTTTCCCTACCAGGGGTCATTAATTAACACTGTCAGACGATCTTTTCTTCTTCTTCAAATCTTTAGAGCTACTGTAATTCATCATCCTCCATCTTCATCGCTAAGGTGAGTTTCTAGTGTTGCGATGAACCACCATACACTTTCTTACTGGCTCCAAATTGCTGTATGGTGGTTGCTATTTTCTTCGGAGGTGTAAGTACACCGTCAAGGCAATCAATGACGGCGGCGAATTGAAGGAAAAAAGGGGGTTGTTTGTGTGAGAATGGCGAAGTTGAGAAGTTGGTGGAATCTCAATGGAAATTAGTGGGTGAGGGCTTGTTCGACTCGTTGGAGAGAGGGCAGTCGATTGGTAGTGGTCCGGCCGTGTGGGTTGTTCACACCTCGGCGATTTGCATGTAGAAGTGTAGAGGTGGTGATTTTCAGGGCAAGAGGCTGGAGTTGATGAAAATGAAAATTGGTCAGAGCAAAATGATCGCAAGAAGGTGGGGAGTTGAATGGTATAGGCGCGGTCGGTGGGTCATCCTGACGGTGCCGGAAAGTTGGAGAGAAGGTGGTGGACGACATGGGAGAGAAAAGTTGTGATTTTGGCAGGCGGTAGGAGGCGCGTCTGAGGGTTGTTCAACCCACGCACGACACAACTGTGAAGATTGTCGGAAGCTGCGGCGGAAGGTGGTGAGCATGGCCGGAGACGTGCCTGAAAAAATTTCCGGCAGCGCGGCGATGAAGACGGTGGCGAGTTTTCTGCCGGTAGTGGCAAATCTTGTTGTCTCATCAATAAGGTAAAGTAGTAATTACACCAAAAAGTTATGGATGTAGTCAATAAAGCTAAATATGTGATGAGTTATCCTGAGTTGAGCCATCCAATTAATACAAGTGGTAATCCAAAATTTTTCCCTCCAGGACTAATTCATATCAGAAAGTAAATGGATTAAAAGATTTAATATTTGTCTTAGAATTAAACTAGGTTTAATTTAAGTCCATAAAACATGGACTTAATTTAATTTTAGTTAATTAAGCCCAATCCATTAAAATGACCGAATTAATTAAACCCGATCCATGGTAACGGGTTATTTTTGCTTAGACTTTAGCTAGGTTAAGAAGGAGCTAGAACTCCTTCTATGGCGTGTATGGCCGAATTGTGCCCTAGGGGTGCCATCAAAATCAACCACAAGGTGGCTTAATTGGCTAGGGTTGGTTGTAGAAGTCTTGCTAGGTTAAAACTCATTGGTATCTTATGCTAGGTCACATATACAACCTAAAATCTACCCTAGTCGACTAGTAGCTGCTGCACACACTACACACACGAACTTCTCTCATTTTTGCGCCCAAAAACTCTCAAGATTTTAGAGATCAAAGAGAGACAAAGGAACAAACGTTAAACAATTATGTTGTTGATTCTTGCCACTTCTGTGGAGGTTTTGCTAGTATGAAATCTCCGCATCCTTTAGTGGTGGTGTGTCATTCTTAGGAGGATCTCTGAATCGAGATCTCAGTATGAACGAAGTCGAAAACATAAAGGAATTAAGGCAAAAATCCGTACAAGAAAAATGCCAAAGGTAAAACTAATATTACGTTTTTTTACCTCCTTTCATTTTTCTTGTTTATTCTATGGCTTATTTTATTTTTATTGTGCACCGAACACCCGAAAAAGATCAAGGGTACACCCCTTCATCGGGATATTTCCATACTTTAATCGTATGTACTTTTTTATTTTTCTGCACTTCTGTCGTGCTTCCCGTGCCGATCCACTTCCTTCAACAGACTGATATAGGAAAAGTGCACTAAATTATACAAAAGATCTAACTGATCCAACTGAAAGTTGGTCCAACTATTGTAATTGAGTAGAATCGGTTAGCGTAGTAAGAAATACACAATATTTAATACCATTGGTGTACTTGTGCAGCAGTTTTGTTTTCAAACTTGCGGATGTGTTTAGCGGGACCGGTAATGCCATTGTAGGCGGGAAGGTGAGAGGTCGCCTTGAAATGAGTAGGGAGCTCCTCTGCCATAATGTTGGTATTGAAGGGAGCGCTACACTCCAAAAACCTCCTTACCCCTGGCGGAATTCCGTCATCATTCTACTAGAGGCCAGCAGAAACTTGTTCATTGATTCCTTGCTCACTAGGTGTTCTGCTCCTCTGCTGTTGGAAAGGTTGTCCTGCTCTGCTAGTAGCTTCGGAGCCTCAAAGTGTTGTATTGACAGTCTCTACTATGAATTTTTGGAGCTGCTCACCTATCAGCAAGTTGATGCAGCAACTATAGTTGGTGGCAGCAACTATAGCTGTTGGTTCAAAAGCAAGATCGGGGGCACTGAGTCCTCCTAAGACTTGCTGTGGAGGTGGAATAGCGGAACTTGCTGCAACAGGGATGGAAATGTTACCCTCAAAGGATCTATTGTCATATCCATTGTTAGAGCTCGCCATTTCTCACGTCAAAACTCAAGTATTACCACAGGCTGCACCAATAATGTGTATCAGGTTTCAGCCGCACCATAATGGTCGAAAGACTTTCATAAAAATCCTAAGGTTACCGGGGGACTATCCTTGCAAAACAAAGGTTAGTAATTCGATGCTTAAGTCAGTAACATTCTAATTGAAGAAATAAATGAAAAACTCGAATCAAAGTGAAAATAGTGGTAGAAAATAGTGTGAAAGTGAAGAAAATCGTGTGGAGTGTTAAAATATGCTGAAAATAACTTAGAAAATGATAGACAAAGAGAGTTTTGAGTATGACAGCTTGTGTTACCAAAATGACTGCACCATGCCAGCTTGTGTTACCAAAATGACTGCACCATGCCTCAATTTATAAGCATCTGTAGAGCAAGCTCCAAGGGTTAGTTGTGGCAAATCCATTTCCATTAAATAGTTTGTTGTGTTAGTTCTATAACAAAAGAAGAATCATGGGATTTGAAATTATCTAGACGAAAATATGCCCGTTTGACCTAGCATTGCCCAATCTGCCGGGTATATAAGGATGCAATTACTTGCTAACTAAAAAGTCAATTTGAGCCACGCATCTCGAGATATCTGGAAGTTTTTTACTATCAAGTGTTTTGACGTGTCAGCCACCTGTATGATAATAGACTTGTTGAAATGGATTTTCTTTTGAACCTACCAGGTTAGTAGAGATATTGCAAACTGAGATGTGAAGGGTCTGGCTCATGGGCTAGTTGGCCTATGCCTGCTAGGCTAGAGGCCTCCCTCCTTGCTCTTGGACTTCTAAAGTAAACATTTGAGGGGGGCATCAATAAATATATAAAGAAATCAAATAATAAAATAAAATTTATTAGTCAAATCCCCTTATTTTTTTATAGAAATTTCAATTTTAATAAAATTGATCATATTTTATTGTAGCTTTTTTTTTCTTGCGATTTGCTATATTTTTAATTTTATTTATTTTTGATATATTATTTCCGTGTATGAAATATTTTTTTCTTTTACTATTATATCCTGATGTATTTACTTTTTAATTATTGATGTGAAATGAGTTTAAACTAATTATTTATTAATTATTGTTAATCAAATTTTAATCTAATTAGACATTTATATATAGTATTAGTATTCGTATCGCAAGGTCCTGTAACTATGCTAATTTTGTCAAAAAAAAAAAAAAGAAAAACTTATATTCTTCTATAACTTCTATATTTGAAATATTATTGCATAAAGTACTATTTTCTGCCTTTACGTGCAATTTTTAATCTCATATTTTTAGTCTGATTTCTTGATCTTGCTCATTTGAATCTAACTGGCTTATCTATTTCTTATTAAATAATATTTGCACTTTTACAAACTTAGAGGTGTTAGGCTAAACTTATATGAAGCATCTTATAAGCTTCTACTTATCATTAGATATTTTAAGAGGCTAAAAATGTTGAATTCTATTTTAGAGTAAAGTATTTGGATAAATAAGAGGCCGGACTTTAAGATGTTAGATTGTTTTGTATGATAAACTCTTCATATTTTAATAATGTCTAAAAACCCATGAAGTTAACTTTTAGAATTTAAATCATATAAATAGATAGTTTTGTTTAAGGGGAAAACGTTAATTATATGAAAGATAAAAATAAATACTAACAAAATTCTAAGTGTGAATTAATGTTAAAATTAAATAGTTTAAAAGATCTTGTAAAAAAGATGGATTGAGCTTACAATTTTTTGGAAAAGTTTATAAGATCACGAGCATTTCATTTTGAGATCTTATAAAGTTTATACAAAAAAAATTAACAAACAACTTTATAGAGCTTATAAACTTTCAAATATCTTATAAGATGTTTCAAAAAGCTTATAAACTCAGCCAAACACCCACTTAATCTTTTATGCGCATACATGATTATCTAATTCTAAAAAGTCAAAATAAGATATTCTCTAAATAAATGATTTTTCATACACAATTTCAATTTAACAGGAAGTAGTAATTTTATTTGTAAATAATAATTTTTATTCTTAATACTTATTTACTTTTGTTAACCTTAACTTATTCTTTTTATAAATTTATCCTAAAGAAACTATATTTCTCTTTTGTTGGTATACGATTGAAAATTTTAGTCTACAACTAATATGTCAGTATATAGTTATTTCTAAAATTTTACTTTTAAATATTATCCATATTTCTTATCAATTTTATATAGAGCTTTATCTTATTTTAGTAATATTAATTGTACACATTATATTTTTTATTGATATCTTTTTATTTGTAAATATTTTGAAACTTATTGATATTTTAATTGTTCGTTACTTTTGAGAAAGAATTATCCAAATTAAATAAAAGAAAAAGTAGTTATAAAAAGACAAAATTCTAGTAAAATGCAAATAATTTAGAAGTTCTAATTCCTTCAACTACTTAAGATATATTTATCAGGTTTAAATGCAATTATTGCCCGTACCTATAGGATAGTGGCAAATTAAGGAGAGCATATAAATAAGGGGTGTCAATTAGCACCCGCTATTAATATTACGGCTATATCTCTCCTAAATATCATACTTAAAGTAAATCATGTTTATATGTATAAATATGCACATAATCATTATGCACATGTAATCCCTACGTCACAACCAACACAATCACAAACCCACATCATTATGTATATGCACATATCAAATATCACAAGTAAAACCATTTTAGTAGTTCACCGTCCATATTTTTAATTTTCCCTCCTATCACATCCCAAAATGTATCATTCATATTTCAATTTGACGACCCTTAGCGAGCAAACACCACAAATTACCTACGCGCCAAGAGATCTGTACCAGTTGTAAGGGCGGCCGGGCTTTCGCCGAACCTCAATCCATCTGAAATAGCCAGACACACCTCGAGATCTTAGTCCTCGAAAAATATTATCACAGAGTGAAATTGAGCCTGCCAAAGCTCACGATGAACAAAGATGCGTGACACTCATCGGTGAAGGTAATACGATGTACGTCAAATACAGGGTTCTGCAGAATAAGATCAGATAAAGTAAATCTACATTGTTATTAGCGGTATACTAATTGCTTGTTTTTCAACGAAAGTAACTTTGGTGACTCTTTAATATCGCAGTCAGCTGCACCCAGCCAAAAGACAGGGCCTATGTAAAAAACGTCATCCTTTCCTTAGTCTGGTCCTTCACTGAATGGTGTATTTTATTAGTTAACTTAATTGTCAGGATCCATCACGTCAGAACCTCAGGTGTCGGGTGGGTTTGACCTGTTCTTTACCATATGTTGAACTCCTCCACTCGCACATGCTCAGGCGCGCTCATCAAATCTGATTTGCCGCTGCAGTGCAGTAAACCTCTTCAATTCGTTCCATAGCTCTTTTCAATCATCGCAATCACACTCTACGTTGATAAAATCGCCTTTGACTTGCTTCCTTTTTCACAATATTGATATCATCAGCCTCTTTCTTGTTGCCTGTTTTGCTACGTAGCTCTCGTGGATTGCCCCCCACAGTACCGAGGCGCGTGCGGCGTAATTCAACACGAAGTAACCTATTATAACAATTTGTGGTGTATATCGCATAAAATAAGCGACCACATTAGATTATATTTAGTGTACTTTTCTACTTACCATGCTTATGCTTAGTGCAGCCCCTGATAACGCGCAGAACGATCGCCACTGTCAGAATAATGTCGCATCGATGCCAAATCCATTTCTCATTTTCATTCCTCGATCCCCTATAGTGAGATAGTTAGTAAAAAGTATAGAGTTAAGTTCTAATGTACTGATACGTAGCAAGAATAATCACAAATTTTTAAAACTGGATTTTTGAGAATTAATACTATATATAATGATTCCAAACTATAGTTCTTTAATATTATTACCTTGTAGTATTGTTATTTGCTATGCTCACAATATTCCCTCTAACTTATTGCTACTGTTTATATTTCTAACTAACGTAAGATGTTTTATTACCCTTTTCCAGAGGAGGGCCCGTGAATTATATTAGGTTTAGTTCAGACTAATTTTATAAGCAATTCATTTAATAAAATCCCTTATATCTTATTCCTGTCAGTACCTAAATTATTCATTCCTTAATAAAATTCTCTAATTTTTTAGATCCCTTATGATTAAACGTCTCATTTTCTTTTGAATAACGACTGAATACATTCCTTAAAATTAGATTTCGGTTATTACTGCTTTTCTATGAACTGTTCTTATTATACCCTTTCCTCTGTTAACCCTATTTTTAGTTAACATAGGTAATTTATTATCTATACACCATTTCTTTGAGTTAAATACAATGCGCTATATTTATACGACGCGATTGGTTTTATGAGCGGATTGCCCGATGAAATAATGGTATTAAATAATAATTTTAATTCCATGCTAAATCAATTGCGGCTTGGTTTAAGATGTCTAGTATTGTTGTGCTCATACCGCAACATGAAAAATACAGTCTTTTTACATTGGAGACTAGTTTGCCCAATGTCTCTGATAACATTTCTTTCCTTTGATGTTCTCATGCTCAAAGCTTACCATGCTGAAACTGTATCAAAACTTTATACACTTCCTGGATGCCATTGCCTAAGATAAACTATTTTTCTCACTCAAGTCGTTTTTCGCATGAGAAATAAATACTCGCATATGCATATAGCCATTATGTCGATATCCTTAAGGTCATTTGATGTGAATTGTGTCAGAGGTTTTTATATTTCACAATTTGCCCGCATCACCAGTTGTGATGTTTATTATCGTATAAAATAAGATACCAAAAGACGCATCATAGTATGGTAAAGACTACAAACTTTCGCCAAAATAGTTTGAGAGCGATGATGGCAATTGACAAAAAAAACAATGTTTAGACTTGCTCAAAAGCATGTATAAAAAGACGGGGCATCGTTTGGATGGCAAATGTAATTTATCCATATATTTTATGTAAAAAAATCTAACTAATTTAATATAATAACTAGGCTATTATTTATAGGCAAAATTACTTTTGGTTCTTATATACTTTAGGTCGTTAGCACTTTTTAGTCCTATAACTTATTTCATTTTCACATTTAGCCCTTTTTTTTTTACAAATTTTATCCTGAGTAATCTCATATTTGGTCAAATTTAGTCCCATGTTGATAATTTTTGTCTCATTCACACTATAATAAATATCAGTTTTTGTCCTGTAACTATAAGTCATTGGGATCAAAATAGTCAATACATGACTAAATTTGCTAAAAAATGACCAAATGTGAGATGTTTAGGACTAAATTCATCCATAAAAGGACTAAATGTGTAAACTGAGTAAGTTACAGAACTAAAAGTGATAATGACCTAAAGTTATAGACCAAAAGTGTAATTTTACCTATTTTATATCAATGTAATATTTAATTTGACACTAATTTAAATAGCCAAATTCATAAAATATTTCGATTAAACACTACATCAGACAACATAAACTACAATTAGTAAAGACACTAATTAAAAATAATACAATTATACAAATTAATTACTAATTTTAATTTAATAATTTCTTACCTTCACAAGCCGCAACTGAAAACTTTCAAAAATTTTGTATATTGTACGCTGTTCTCATCTCTATATTTATATATATACTAGAAAGGCGGGATTGCGCAAGGCGCAGTAATTATGCCCGTAAAATTGAATAAAAATTATTATTATTTAATTAAGTAAAAATAATATGATAATTCAGAGAAATTGTTTATGTAAAAACACCAGTTTATAAAAATAAAATAAATTTTATTGTTAGCAAAATGAAATTAAATAAAAAATGAAGAAGGATCACAACATTTGTCTTTTTCCTACCCTTAACTAATCAAGAATTGTTTCTTCCACTTGGAATGTTGTTTTTAAGTTAACACAAATATATGCCATTATTTGATCCTGTTTTAATCAAAGATGAATTTTATATGCATTATTTCATAATTAAGTTTAAATTTATAGAAAATTATTTTCACCACAATACGAATTTTAGCTTCGTTCATTAGTAACAAAGCACTTGAATGATTCTAAAACAAACACTAATATTCCTAATAAGGATTCCCATTGAGCAAAGCATATCGTAATTGCATAAAATCAACCTGGGCATATTTTATTCCTATAATAAATGACAATGTCATTCACTGCGTGCCAAAGATGAAAAAACTCATAACCAGAAAGAAATAATTCATACAAAGCTAATTAATAACAAAAGAAGTGATAACTTTATATAACATAACGGTTTCTTAGACCTTGTACCAGCATCTTGCAATGCTAGGGAAAGATTGAAAACTTGTGACCACTACGTAGTAGGTGCATAGGCAAAACAGATCACTGAGAGTATTGGCAAAAGAGGTTATCATACATGAAGTTTAAACAGAAACCTAAAAGTTGTCTGGTTGTTGTTTAGTTACATATTGAAAAAAGAGTTATTCGAACAAAAGTCGTCCCTTGTCCTCTGGAAGTGATGCTGACGAACTTGCAGCATCCTGTGAATCCTTAGTTGATTGGAGAATGTGTGTATTCATAGATGCAGTAGCAATATTAGGATCAACACCAATGGTTGACAAATCTGATATTAACAAATCAATACATAAGTACAAAGTATGAAATTTGTTTGAGTTTTTAAAGTTAAGAAGATATTAAATAAAGTACATACCAACAACATGAGAGTGTGAAGATGAACATTCCTTAACATCAACTTTTGGGGGCTGGATAACGTCTTCTTCAATCAGTGAAGCAACATTATAGTGATATCCAACGCCATAATGAGCGTCGACAGTCTTCTTTTTTATCTGAACAATGAATCTTCTTCTATTCAAATGTTTATTTATGGCATCACAGTCCAACTTTTTGTTCTGTTTTTGGAAAAATAAACCAAATTTATTCAAGAAAAAAATAGCATCACTATGAGCACTTTTATTTATAGAATAAAAATAAATAAATAACCAACCTCTTCCTCATTTTTCATGAGTTCAAGTGCAGTAATACCAAGAAGATTCTGTGCCAAGTCACCAAATATAACAACATCCAGTTGTGTTGTGTCGTCGGAGAGTGTGATAGCAAACTTGGTTCTAGATAGTTGGAAAAATTAATTAGAAATGTACACACAACTTACTTGTACCATCACTCTTCCTAAAGCAAAGCATGGAAAAGAAATGAATTAAATGACAGAAAATCATGACCTTGGCTTGTCAATAGTTTCTGCATGGCAAAAGTTGCAAGTAATTTCCCAACCATACTCGCCAGTCATACCTTTCAAGCAATTATCACAAGCCATATACCAGTATTTTTTTATCAACATCCATGATTGTTGTTGTCACTTTGACCGAGAATTTGTCTTCCTACATAAATACAAATGTAGTATGGAATTCATAAACTTTTAGAAATTTATTAGGATATTTCAATGGCTTCAAAAACCTATGAATGTTCAAAAAGCAAGAATTTAAACTATGCAACAAAAAGACCAAAAACTTTAGACAATAAAAATTTAAAAAAAAAAAACTTACCACATTGTTAGTTATGACATTTGCAATAGAAGAGAAGCTATCCCGTGGAATATTTTGACGAGCGGATGATCGCTTGAGGTATTTTTTCTCACGAACAAGTTCAATTAGAAACACGTGATTTTTTGCTCGCCTAGTTGTATTTTAAATATAACAATGTAGATGAAATAGAGTGTATGAAGAAGGCAAAATGTTATGTAAAAATATATTTGTTCTATGTCATAATGGAGATTCACATGTACCAAGTCCTAAGAGATTGAGTTTCAGAGTATGATGGGTTCACAATGATATTTGCAAAACCTCTTGCAGAAAGTGATATACCTAACAAAGTGAAGTAATTACAATTACTTTAGTACATAATATTGCATAATGCTGAAGCAAGGAATCCTGTTGAATTTAGAAATGAATACATACCATTATAGTTTGTCACATGCAATCTAGTCGCAGCGATGATGGGCATTTTGTCAACAACAGCAAGAATGGATGTTCCTTCTGTGGAGATGACTTCATTCCATAGTGTGAGTATCATTGGTTTTTTCCTATGTAGCAATTTTTGCGAAAATACAAAAGATTATTGATTAATAACTATGAGACCAACCATAACAAAAAGGCACCATACTTACTCATCATTCACAATGACAAACTCCTGAATAGTTGACATCCCATATTTTGTGTTTATACCTTTTTGCTCAAGCTTCTCAACAACAGTAGCTAGAACATCTGTTTAAAAGCAAATAAACTTAGATGAAGAATATTGAAAACTTGATTACCCATTAAATATTTTTGATAAATATACCGATAAGAAAATTGCTATTGAGGAATAATGGAATGTCAGCAAACTTATTGAACTCTGGAGCTCCAAGTTCTCTAGGGAGAGAATCATCTGTTACACGACGAATGACTGTGGTTCTACTTATGATCCATTGGTACATATTTGGTACCATTTTGTACTTAGGTTCAACGAATGTGACCTTTGCATTTGATATATAATATGTTTCTTGAAGTTTAAGCACATCTTCCATCAAGCTCATGTCTGGACTCTATATAACAGCTTGTACCTTAGTTTCCTATATAAGATTTTGAATTAGATACTTTAACTGTTATAGACGAATAATTAATTCGAAAGGAATCAACTATTTTACTGATGTTGATGTTGTGCATACATACATCCTTGTCAATAAAGAAAAACCTTTGATACTTTTTTGGACTGGACTGTGATTGTCGAGGGCTTAACTTTTGAACAACAAGAACTTTTGTTGTCCAATTCTTGGTATTTGGTGTAATCTCAGCAACAAGCACAAGAGGGCGATGCATTTCAAACAATCACTACACATAGAATAAATTTATAGTTATGAGGAAAACAAGTAAAATATTACCCAAATAACATATAGAGTAGTCAAAGTTATCAAACAAAATACACCAGTAAAAAATTACAATGCTAGACTGATTGAAATACTAAAAAAAAAAAAAGCTACTAGATTTATAATCTATTCTTGAGAAGATAAATCCAAATTTCATGCACCACGTATTTGAACACAATAGAAAAAAATTGACAAACCAATCAGTGATTTGGATAAAAATACATATAAATAAATATATAATACTCATTGTACGGAGACGTCACTAATATTACTTATAAAGAAAATAATAGAGGAACGACATGCACATCATTCTTAAGCAGTCCACTAAGAAAAATTAAGAAACATGATGGTTAAAAGATGTATAGTTGAGATAAAATAAGAAATTTGATTAGATTATTACTTTTCAAATATATAACTAAAACATATTGAAATGTTTTAAAAGCTTAACAAGAATAAGGAAATGAGGGCACCTGTTTCTTATGCATTTGGATGTTGTAGAGGTGAAAAGGATATGTGGTCATGAAGGAAGAAAAAGTACGAAAAGGATAAAGTCAAGTTACTTATATTCATGCATGCGAAGAGAAATCAACTTAGACAACTTAAAAAATTTAAAAATAGAAAGATAGCTAGAGCACACAGCTATTACCAACAATAATATCTCACTCAATCACACGATAGTCACTAAGAGAGAGATCAAAATTTAAAAATTTAACAACAACAAATCAATTTGTATAAGCCCACCCAAAGAATTTAGTAAACTTATTGCTTACTATACAAAGATATACATGGAGAAATCCTTGGACGATAAAATAGAATTTAAATACATGACGTATATCTTCAAAATAAGCATAGTTTAACAAAGAACAAGTTTTAATGAATATCCAATAACTAAATAATGAAATATTTCAGGGACATGAATCAACTTAGACGACTAAAAAAATTTAAAAATAGAAAAATCGCTAGAGCACAAAGCTATTACCAACAATAACATCTTACTCAACCACACAATAATCACCAAGAGAGATATCGAAATTTAGAAATATAACAACAACAAATCAATTTGTATAAGCCCATCCAAAGAATTTAGTAAAATTCTTGCTTACTATACAAAAGATATACATGTAGACATCCTTGGACAATAAAATATAATTTAAATACACAATATATATCTTCAAAATAAGCATATATAAAAAAAGAACAAGTTTGAATGAATCTTCAATAAATAAAATAGTGAAAGAGTTCAGGGACATGAACTAAGAAAAAAGAGAAGAAAGAATACAATGACAAACTCGATAACAAGAGGATAAAAAGAGGTCGTTCCAGCAATGCTAAGCTCTATTAAATACTTCACATAGAAAAAGCAATAGTTTCATAAAACGAATGCTCAAACCAAATGGAATGTACATTAAACAAAATATTAAGAATTGACTTTGGAGAGAAAAAAAATATAATCCATAGATTTGGTACTTACAAAAATAGATAATAAAAGTTATATAACTCATACATGGACACAACCTGTACTAAGTAACCAAATTATCTATAAGAATAATTTATTAACTGCCAATGTTCGTAGCACTGGGCTCACTCCAGGAAAACACGGGTTTCACTTGGTGAATGTTTTTCAGCAATTTATGTTTTAGCTGATGAATTCGGATGAACTTTTGCTTCCTGAGAGTTGAGTCTAAGTTTCATTTTCTTTTCAGATTGTAGCATGAGTACGGTGACACTACATATTGATGTATATCAACAGGTTAGCACTTGATTATGTTTTGAGATTTAGACTATCTGAAATTTCTATTTTTCATTAAAGTTTATGTACAGAAAAGTGAATGTCCTTTTGTTGCTAACAGGAGCACATTTTAATCCAAATTGCTTAACACATGGAGCTCCTGAAGATGAAGTTCGTCATGTGGGTGACCTGGGAAACATAGCAACATTTTGTACTTTTCTATTCCTCTTTAAGTATGACAAATTAAACCATCACTACTTCAATTGTACAAACAAATTAACAAAGGTTTTCACCTCTCTTTCTCTATTTTCATTTTATTCCTATTCTTTCTCCACTAATAATTAAATAAAAGAAAGTTAGCACATCTCAGATTAAAAACAAATTGCCTGAATCATTTCGTTAATAATACTATTTTTCATCATTTATGTTTGTCGGATTATTTGATTTGATTTGATTTGATTTGATTATCCAAAACCATAACATCCTCTTCTATTCCTTTATTTTCTTTTATTCCCCTAGTGCAACAAATATAAAAGCAGGGGTGACGATATCGGTTACAAAATCTTGACATGCCCTGTCAAGATTCTAAAATTAGTTTATTATTGTAAAAAACCAAGAATTAATCAATCAGCGGACATGTTATGGTGATTTAAACTCACATAATAGGTATATCAACATTTAACCTTAACTACTAAGCCATATGATTCATGCAGATTTTCACTTTAATTAAACGATAATAGAGGTTAAACACCGGATCAGAGGCATTTCGCAAATGGTTTATTGCTTTAGGTATCACTTGAACCTAAACTCAGAGGTTTAGAGTTCATTGTACAATTAATTGGCTCAAGAACATTTTTGGTCTGACACAAACCATAGGAAGGGAACTACCGAAACCTATATAATTGAAATCACCGATAATTATTTGAACAATGACAAGGTGAAGATTACATATGTTGAGCTTGCAAGGAATACATAGCTCAAAAGCAGCTACAGTAAGGCCTTAACTGAAAATCTAACCAAATTTGGTTCTTATGAAGACATTCATTAGTTGTTAGCAAATCTAACAAATATCTCGTATAAGAATCTCTATAACGATCTTGAAATATCATAGGCAGACCCATAAAGGTGCTAAATAGTTAAATGTGATTGGGTTGTGACAAGTTAACCTGGTCATATGAATGCTAAATTTAGTACAAATGGATAGCAAATAGCATAAATTGATCATAAATAAGGCGAGCAGAGTCTACATTTCTCGTCTTATTTCAACAGAAGCATGCATAAAACAGGAAACCATAGATGAAACCAACATAGTACAGACTCCATCATGTCCCCATATTGGCACATGATTCATTTCACTATATTTTCTCTTAATCAAGAAGTCCACAATTCTTTCAGGCTTCTGGTGGTCGTATTGCTGCAATAAGCGACAGGGAATAATGTGTGCAATAGTGGATCGATGCTAATAGCTGACCTAGGTTGAGGCGGATGGTAAAGGGACGCAGGGAGCGAAAAATGATTGGTTGGTGGGGCTAGTATGAGGTCTCTTGTTCACTTGAGATCATGGTTTAGATAGAAAGGGATCCTGTTTTTCCCCTCTACAAACAAGGGGGATGGTGTATTATAAGTAGCACGAAGATATTGCTACCATAGCTTGCTTAAATTGCTAAACTGTGCTGGTCTTCCAACCCCTCGCCAACAACTAACGCATGAAAAACAACATTGTCTGATTTATGATACCCAAGTTCTCTTTTTATATAGTGGACAAAAATTTCCTCTCTTATGTGGTTGACAAACGGCAAAGACAGCAAATCTAAAGACAATGATACATATCAATTGTTTTCCTACAAGTTCCAATAAATAATCAGAGTAGGATTTAGATCCCTTGAAAGCAATTTATTGTTAACAACACCATATAAACAAAAATTTGGGACTCAAAAGTATGTATATTGCAAGAGTGATCAATAGACATTGTAGCAAGATTATTCAAAGCTAAGCAAAATTTCAAAAACAAAGATATGTGCAAAATATTAATATGATAATTACCTGGTTGAATCATTGAAGAGGCAAGCAAAATGAGTTTTAGAGAGAAACACCCATATATATATGCCACAAAATTCAACCAACGTTGAAAAAGAATAGTGCTACATTTCTGCACAAGCAACAGTAGAAAATATGGGCAAAGAATGGTATCACAAAATCAAATAAAAAAACCCTAAATATAAGAAGCAATAAAAAAAAGAAATTTGAAGAAATCAACCGAAAATATCGGAAAGGAACCAACTTGAAAGAAATTAGTACATATTTTGAGTAAGGTCTTGTCCGATGAATAGTGATAAGCATGGTGAAAGAAATAATTGCGTATTCAATAAGAAATAAAATATAAAAATATTAAATAAAAAATTGATTTGGGGAAGAAAAACCTGAATAAAATATTCTGCATCGATCATGGCTTGGTTGGGTTGAAGAAATATTACTGAAGAAAGAGGAAGAAAACATCGTACGACCGGCATAATTTCTGTGTTGGGGAGAAGAAATAACCTGTTGTTCTTCTTTTTCTTTTTCTTTCTTTGTAGACTTGAACGACGAAGAACCCTTATTATTGAACAGGGATTTTACTGTAGAGAAGCGACAACGTTTCAATAGAGAAGTTGCAGAAACGATGTCATTTTCTAGAGTGAGAAACAAAAAAAAATTATAAAATATTTGGTATGCCAAGTAGGATAATAAGCCTCTTGTATATATGTGTAATATTTATATATATATATATATATATATATAATATACATAATCACATATATATTATAATATTTAAGTGGTGGCAAGTGGTGCCATGCACCCACAAAGTAGTGGTAGCCACGTGTAGGGTGCAAACGAGCCGAGCTCGAGCCGAGCTCGGCTCAAAATTTGAGCTCGAGCTCGAGCTCGAGCTCGGCGAGTCCAACAAAGAGGGGCTCGAGCTCGAGCTCGAGCAGTAGACAGCGAGCTCGAGCTCGAGCTCAATTGATACGAGTCGAGCTCGAGCAGCTCGCGAGCTCGACTCGAGCTCAATTAAATTTTTTTTTAAATATTCAAATTTAAAAAAATATAGACTATTGTACCATATGGAACATATTATTAAAAAATTTAAATATGAAGCATGAATAGAATATTCATAAGAAGACTAAAAAGAAATACGAAAGTGTACTAACTTGTTGATTAAGATTCTTTTTGGATAATATAAACTATAATACCATATTTTAATATCATCTAAAACTAAAATATGAGATATGGACTAATAGCTTTAATATATAGTGAATAAGTACATTTTGTTGTAATGGAATGAAATTGCAACAATAAAATATATGCATTATATTAAATATTATCTAAACGTATTAAATTATTGACTAAGCTTGTTTTTAAATAATATAAAACAAAATATCATATTTTAGTATCATCTAAAACTAAAATATGATACACTGACTATAAATTCTAATATATGATGAATTTTTAAAAGAAATATATTTTGTTGTAGTGAAAATTAAAATTATAACAATAAAATTCATATACATTATATTAATATTTATTTACAAAAAATTATTAAAATGTACTAAATTGTTGATTAAGCTTCTTTTAGATAATATAAACTATAATACCATATTTGAATACCATCTAAAACTAAAATATGAGATATGGACTAATATTCTAATATATAGTGAATAACTGAATTTTGTTATAAGAGATTGAGAATGATAAAATTTATATACATTATATTAATATTTATTTACAAAAAAATTATCAAAACGTACTAAATTTTCTAATAAGTTTGTTTTTAGATAATATAAACTACAATAATATATTTTAATATCATCTAAAACTAAAATATGAGATATTAACTAATAATTCTAATTGATAATGAATTTTAAATATTTATTTATAAAAAAGTATCAAAACTTACTAAATTATTGCTTAAACTTATTTATGAATAAAATAAATAAAAATACCATATTTTATTATCATATAAAATCTAAATAAGAGATATATTGACTAATAATTCTAATATATGATGAATTTTGAATATAAACTTGATACAATATTAAATATGCACTTTAATAATATATGTATATATATATATATATATATAATAAAAAATAAATAAAAAAGGGGGTGAGCTCGCGAGCCGGCTCGCGAGCTCACGAGCTCACCCTATAAGGCTCGAGCTCGAGCTCACTAAGAACTCGAGCTCGAGCAGGCTCGGCTCGAGCTCGAGCCGAGCTTTAATACGAGCCGGCTCGCGAGCTCGCGAGTCGGCTCGGCTCATCTTGCACCCCTAGCCACGTGTACTGCCACTTAAATTTTTTTTTCTTTCTGTTTTTTTTAATATTTTAATATTTTTTTGCTAATTTATGGTCTAAACCTCTAGCTTTTCATAATAATAATTTAACCCCAAGTCTTTTATAAAATTTTAATTTAATCCCTTGAACTTTTAATATACCTCTATCTCAACTCATAATTAATTAGCAACTAAATTTCTTCAATAATTGACAATTAGTTCTACAATTATGTTTTATAATCTTTGGGCGTCATAATTTATGCCCTGTATCTATCAAAATTTGTGCGTTTACTGCCCTCTGACCATTTTACCCTTTTGATGATATAGCATTTCCATTTTCATGCTCTTAGTATGGCCCGATATGCTTTCGAAAATAAAATTAAGTCTATAATTTGTTTTTGCTTTGCTCTCAAGTATTCCAAGTCATTGGTTTTATGGAATTCCTCCAACCATACTATCGCAGCAGATGGCTCGCAGACACTTGGCTCCTTCAACAACAAACATCACAGTCCTATTTCGTTTCCTACCTTAGGGCATAAAAGATATCCAGAATAGAGACTTAAAAAAAAATTGGGTAAACAGGTTGAACATAAGCTTTTCTTTATCGAAGGAAAATGACATAGATAATTTTTCCTCTATAGGAGAAGACAACTATTTAGCTACGTATAGGAAATGGGACTTGACTCTGTGGCGAAATCCCCAAACACTAGAAAATTTAAAACATAAAACTCTGAAAAGACAAAAAAGAAAAAATATTTTGTGAAATGAAGAGTTAGAGAAATTTTTTGATGTCCTCCATCTGCTTCCTATCTTTTTTATATATAACCATCCACGGATTTCAAAATTATTTTTTGATAGCGCATTGCATTCGTCATTTCTTGTCTTTTCCGGATGACGTCATTGCATTTGTTACCTTCGTGTCCTTTCCAATTGTTGGCCATAATGGCTAGTCAGCCATGTGCTTGCTAGCTGGTTTTTCTACTTTCTAACTGTTGGTCTTTGTCGTTTTCCAGTCTTGCTTCTGAATTTTTACATTTTGAGTTTTTAGCTCTTGAAAAAATTCTTCATTTTTCCCTTATGGGGTTTCGGTTCGAGTTTAGTCTGGGTTACTGAATCTTGGTACCAAATAGGGGTTTTTTTTGTTTCTCACAATAAGGGTACATCTAGTTATGTCATTGCCTAACAAGCAACATATTGCATTTTTCATCCTTGTAGCCTTAGTTGCAGGCAACTTATTCTCCCAAATTAACATTCTCTTTTTCTTGAACAAGTTCTCTGCAAACTCGGTGCCCTTCCTTGTCATGGAGTTTAACAAGAATGATCTATTTAATTTATTTGAAAAATATTTAAATGGATGCTTGACTTTGTCCGTCTCTGTGAGACAGACCCATAATCCCCAAGCTCTTCTAGTAGAGATGTCGTCTTCACTAATGGCTAATACTAGGGGAGCTTCTCCAATGCTAGCTTTGATTTTGTTAAAGGCCATCATGTCTAGTCTCTGCAGTTTGATGAAGTGAAATACTGGGTGAGACCATTTTCCTGCTATTTCTGGAGCGACTGAGGTGAATCTTAGCTCCAATATATCTCTTCGTATTAAGTAGAGATTGTTTTGCCATGAATCATAGACCGCCCTACTGATCCACTCCGGAAGCTTGAAAATTTTCAAAAAATTTGATGACATAGTATGAACTGAAGCCAGGACTCCAAAATCATACCATTCTCTAACGTCTCCAGGTTTAGACCTCTTTAGCATCCAGACTCGATTTTATTTTTCGGGTGTTTCAATTATTGTCTTGCTTGGGTTTACTCCTATGCAAGAAATTAATTTTTCACATTCGCTAATATATCTGCTAAGCAAAAGATGAAGATATCAACTCATTAGTATTAGTCTTAGAGGTGTCTATCATTGGCCTAAGGCTAACTTGAATCATCAGTAGTTTGCAATTCCTGTGACTCAACTGTTGCCTTTTCACTAGAGTCTAGCGATGGCCTCGTGCAAGCGGTACTTGAATTCGTCACTACAGGTATAGAGCCATGTACTTTAAACGTAGGTTTACAGTCCTACTCTCTCAACTTTCAAGTCATAACCAGGGTGATGCCTTCCAAATTTGTTCCATGAGATCGTTCCATAGAGAGCTAGAAGCCAGTATGGTACTCTTGATTGCGATCTGGATAGTGTCAAGATCTACTCGTTGGACTTGGCCAGCTATTTGAGCTGTCACCGGTAGTTGTCCAATTTTTTTATCAAGCCCCTCAAGACTTTGCCTCAAATGTCTCCATCTCTTGTCAGAAAATTTACAAGAATATTCTCGTGAGATTTATAACGACAATATTATAACAATAATATTGACGTTTTGCTTGCCATCTGATAATACGAGCCTTCTCAAATTTTTAG
The DNA here is from genome assembly GCA_034509725.1 of Sesamum angolense. NCBI lineage: Eukaryota > Viridiplantae > Streptophyta > Magnoliopsida > Lamiales > Pedaliaceae > Sesamum > Sesamum angolense. Next base: position 9,172,259 of record JACGWL010000014.1, on the reverse strand, counting down.
TCTAATTTATTCTTTAAAAAAGCTTTAACATTTGTATTATCAGTTTTTAATGTAAATTCTTTAGAAAAAAGAATAAATGTCATTTCTTGCATGCCTTTCAAATTGCAAATAACGCTTTCTCGTTGATGTGCCAAACTTCAGCTTGTTGTTCTGTGAACAACCCTCCTGTGTATCTACAAGGTTCTTCCCTGTAGTAATCTACTTTATGAGCAATGTTGCCCATCTATAATCATTGGTGTTTGCGTAAACCACCAATTCGTCTTTGTTCTGTGGTATAACAAGCTTTGGCAGGTTATTGCAAACCTGTTTTAGCTCACAAATCTTTTGCAAGTGGACTTTCCATTTTCTTTAAAAGTGGTCAGAAATCATTTTTGTATCTTGCAAGATCTTTAATAAAAATACCTGCAAAATTAACAACTCCCAAGAAGCTTTGTAAATGCTTCTTGTCTTTGAGCACATTTGGAAAATTGTGAATTTTCTGCACAAAATGTTCTTGTAACTAAAAATTCAATTTTATTGACTGCAATAGTAGCTTTCTTTTCAGAAAGTACTAATCCTTCTAGAGATGCATCAGAAAATATCTCAAGATGATTAATATGATCTTTCATATTTTTAGATGCAGTCAATATGTTGTCAATGTACACAAACATAAATTTAAGATAGTCTTTAAAAAGACTATCCATTTTCCTTTGAAATATTTAGGGTGCATTAATTAATCCAATTGGAAGTACATTTCAGATATATTGACACAGTAGTGTGGAGAATGCAATAAATTCCTTTAATTCACTCTCCATCTTAATCTGATAAAATCTAAATTCGCAATCGAATTTAACAAACACTTTTACACCTTTGTTGCAAATAATTAATTGCTCTCTACTAGGAATGTAAGAACCATCATATTTTAATATTCTATTAATACCGTGATAGTTAATTACCGACCTGGGTTTACCTCTCTTAATCTGACCATGATTTCTTACCAAAAAACCAAGACTACTGTAAGTAGAGACTCTAGGCTTGATGAGTTTAAGCTTGATATGCTCCATGATGATTTTTTGCATATCCTTCATATTCATTTGAATAGACTTGTATCGAACATACATGTACTGACATTCATCTTTGACTTTCAAAGTAGCTTCGATCTTGTTCCTATCCCACCATACTAGAGAATTTTCACTAAAATTCTCTGGATTAGCCTCTTGACATTTTTTAGGGAAAACTTGTTCTCCTCGCTTATGTCCAGCATCTTTATCTCCTGCAATGCCTCCTTCAGGTTCTTAATTTCTTCTTCAAATTCCTCATCAAAGCTACAGCCATCGATGAGTCCCTGTTGCCTGAAAGACAAAAGAGCTTTACCAATTTTTTCTTATCCTGCATTTTGGGATGAGTTAATTTGGCATCATAATCATCACGTTTGCTGCGAAAATTTATAGGCATTTTCCTGTTAAATGCCTTTTCTCTTTGCAAAACCTATATCTCATTACCACAATTAGTACATCATCAGATTTTTTTGGTTATCGTGTACATATTGGCAAAGGTTTGAATGAAATTATTACCTAGTAAATTATCAGCACATGTATCATGAAAGTAGATAGGAGGCATTTTTACCCTGTACCAAGGTGTTCCAAATGCTCCTCCAATCATGATTTTTACTTCTCGTATTCCCTTATTGAGTATTAGGATTTTTGTGAAAAATCCCTTCTTGAGATAACGGGTAAGGTTTTTGTAGCTTCTTTATGGGAAACTCTAGGTTTTGCTATGTAAAGTCCTGATCCTGAATCACTATATACTGTAAAACATTCTCTCTTATATTGATCATACAACATACCAACAGATATGTATATAGAAAAGGGACTGGTCATTCAATCCTTAAGGTAACACCATGAAGATTGAATTCCATACCGTTACCTTCTCTTCCCAATGGTTTATGATCTTCGAGGAAACTCAGCCCCAAAGTCATACTCCTATTTTCTGGTCCTACAACACTTGAAACCATGATCTCATGGCCTACTATTTCTAGCATGCCTTCATATTTACCTATAACATATTGCGAATAATATAAGTCATCACAAGGAAAATTGGGCATCTAAGTTTTACGTTATCTACTCTAATTGCTTGAGGAGTTAAGGCGTCTAGCAACTCCTTCTCTTTTTCTTTGTTGCCAATAATCTTATCTTCCGAAAAGAACATCCTACTACTAAACTCAGTTCTAGAGCCGAGTGTTCGATCTAAAACTAGTGATAATTTATAACGGTATCAACACCACCTATTCTGAGTATCCTAATTGCATTTGGTGTTATTATCTTAGCAAATTCCTTGAAAATTCTAGGAATCTCAATATATTCTTTCCTAAGAAACAAATCACAATGATATGTATTGGAAAGGGCATAAGCTATTCTACATGTTGTAAAATATGGTCTGTTTTCTTCTTTCATAATATATTTTTCTTAAAATCCTAATGAAAGGTTAAGACTCTACTAAAGTCTTGGTCTGCTAGGTTGTAAGCAATTTTAGGATGAATTTCAAACTTTAATTTTCCTGCATACAGATTTCCTATCATTGTCATAAGACAACCATCTCTTAAGTTGTTGGTTATACTATCTATTATTAATAAATGTACTTTTGAGTCAATTTCTTCCTCAAAAAGTTGTTTTTATCACTACTTTAATAGTTCCTATGTGGATAAAAGCCACTTATTCTCTAAGCTTACTTAATTCTTCATGAATATCTTCTTTAGTAATAAGTTGCATTTCCATCACATTACCAGTAAGTTCTATAGGAATAGCACACTCGCCTGAACTTACTTTGTAGATTATGTGATACTTCCTTTGGTTTAATCCTATTTGGTTGAGGACTTTACCGATTCCTCCAATCATAAATCCATTGTATGGGCTGAAGTTAGAGTCTTGATGCATGATTTTTTTCCATGGTTTTATTTGACAGCTTCATCCTTGAAAAGAATCCAGACAAGCTTTTAGAGGTTGAAGCCTATCATCTTCGTTGTAGTTATTCTGACTCAGTTGAATATCCATCTGAACGAGTCTTTATTTATTCCTCATAAATGCTTTCATCTTAAGGAAGGTCCTCGAATTGGTATACTGGTATCAAGTCACCATAGTAAACTACATCTAGGATGTTATTCAAGGCTTTGAACTTTCATAATTCACCATGTTTTTAGGGCAGTCTGGAGATATGTGTCATTTTTCTCTACATGTCCAGCAGTTACAACTTTTGAAACTCTCATTGGCCCTAGTATGGGCTCGTTTGAAAGTTCTCCTTATAGGGGTTCTTCTTGTGGATCTTGCATTTGGTCATCTAGATCCTTGGGGTGAAACCCTTGTTGGTTCAGTTTTCTGTCCAGATTTGAATGATCTGGCCTTTGATTTGCCTTTGATTTGGACCAACATGATCTCCTTCGGAAGGAGGATGTTCTAGAGCTCCTAAGGTAGGATTCACTGTTCTGTTTCTTTCTTTTCCTAGGCTCGCTTGGTTCTCCTATAATTCTTGGAAAATCATTATTATCGCAACAGAGAGGGGTTCTTTTGATCTTACCTCTCAGTCTCTTCATATTCTTTTAGATGGATTCTTGGTAACACCAATCCTTCAGTTTGTCTTTGAGGAAAGACATTCTCCACGCTACTGAATCTAACCGTCTTTCAGATACTTTATATGATTGGATTAACATTTTTCCTCCATAGACTGTAGATATTCGCAAAGACCATACGGCTGCTACTTATGTTGCTACTCCACTCTGGAAGAAATACTTGCAAAACCAGTAGATATATTCAAGGCTAAAGAGAGCTTGTGTTATATTCTCTAGCCTTCTCTACTTTGCTTCCTTCAAAGTATCCATCTCCAATGAAGTGTATCTTGATAAGCCTTCCTAGTTGTTCTGCCATTGCGCTTTTAGATTCTCCAGCAAGCATATTGACTTTGGTATCTTCATAAGGTTATTGGAGTTAAGCTTGAGGGTCGGTCTGAAACGTTCCAAGTCGAGGACCTCGAGACAAGGCATCGATAGTACTATAGAGACTTGCACAAAGTACTGCAGCTGTATTTCGTCGGCAGGAGATGTGGGTCGTCTATGCAGTTTTAGTGGGTTAGTTGGCCAGGTAGTCAACTGACTGAACTAACTCATGAGAATCGTCATGTGGAAGCCTCTTAAGGCTTGATCGGTATGACTGGGATTCCCAATTCCAATACAGAATTAGTCCTCGGACTTGAGGAATCATGGCAGTCATGTGCATAGGAAGCCTGTATCTTGGATATGGTGAGAGGTGGTTGTATCATAGGGCATGGTTGTCATAAGTCTTATCTAGTGCAGTTGGAGTATGTAGCGAGGACGATGGATTCCAAAAAATAATCTGTCCCTGTCAGTATTGTGACAACGAGATCTCCTATGCGTTTTGAGATGGTTTAGACTCTCCAAATCTATGGCAATAGCCATTGATCGAGTAGGAAGGAATTTCCTACGATAATTAGTAGAGTAAACGCATCTCGAGTATGAAGCATAGGTACCTAGTCAAGGATGAGAACCGACGCCCAATTTCATGCCCTAAACTAAGGCCAAGAGATGCTTAGCAGTAGGACCGTACCCGTATGAAATCGGAGCCTGAATGTTCACGCCACTATTCACCTAGTCTCTAGTGCCATGGACTGTTGTAGACCGCCACCCATGGTGACGGGCTATTCTGGTTATGAGATGATAAAAAATAATTAATTAAATTAGATTTAATTCATTATGTTGGCCACACACCCAAATCTAGCTGAGAATGAACCTAAAGAGTCATACACAAAATCCCAAAAAATGAGGGAATTAATTAATTTCAGAAGATGTGAATTAATTTAATTAGATTAAATTAATTCTTGGAGAGTATAAATGATTTAATCATTTATGAGGAGTAATCCATTAGATGGATAGTTCGAAATTTAATTAATTGGATTAATTAAGATTTGGATTCGGCCTTTTAAATTAATTAGATTAATTTAAAAGAAGCTTGGGTAATTAATTAGCGGATTGGATCCATTAATTAATTAGTAGATGGACCTGTCTAATTAGTGAATTAGATTCATTAATTAGAAATGGGCTAGAAATAATTAGTTGGACTAGTTATATTTGATTGGCCTTAATTAGTTAAGTGGATTGGATTCATTTAAATAATTAGGTGTCTTTTAGGCTTGTGAGTATTTAATTGATTAAATATTCACTTGGACTTTTTTTTTGGGTATTTTATTTAATTAGATTAAATATTAAGTCCAACGGGAATGGTATATGGCTCAATTTAACTCGTTGAACAAGTTAATTGAACCCGATCCAAAATGCATCAAGCCCTAGCCCATGTTGACTTTGTGTAGGTCAAAAGTAGCTGAATTTTGGATGAAAAATAGAGTGAAAATTCATGCACAGGGTTGAGATTAAGTAGTGGAGGAGTTTTGGAAAGTGGTTGAGAGATGTGGAAGTTAGAAGACTAGATCTTCCTTCCATATCTCAACCTCTTGATTCTAACTCTTCAATTGACTAACCCTAGTTGATTTTCTTTATTTTTAGACACCAAAATTTCATGCTCTCTCCCCCCTAAAACCAGCAGAAAAATATTCTCCTCATTCCCTCTCTTGAAGTTCTTCTTGGTTTAGAACCAAGTAAAGAATAAAAGGAGATCGAAACACACAATTCATAGTGTGATTTTGATTCCTCTTTTCATGGATTTAATCCTTGCTACCACCAGGATAAATCTAACCTTTTAGGGATCATTTACTTGGGCTTATTAGGGTTGATATCCCTAACTATCCTTAACAATTTTTGTTTACTTTAATTTTACACAGCCCGCTATTATGTACTTAAGCCCGGTACAGATTAGGATTTTTGAATGATTCCAATCAAAGCCCAATTGCTGATATTAACTAATCCTGTTGGCCCATCTGATTCTTAATAAAATTTCTTCTCCATATAGCCCTATGCTTTTAGCCATATTTTCCAAAAAAACCCCTCATATGCAAATTTAATTCCCCAATCAATTACTGAAGATAGCCCTACGCTGACATTTTTCTTTCTCTCTCTATTCCCCCAAGTTCTTCCTTCAACCATGGAGTAAGTTTGAGCTATGTTTTTCTCTTCTCACAAATGTGTCACCTCCTCAAACAAGGTTTGATAACATTTTCTGGTTATGATTTTTGAGAAAATTATATAATTGAACTTTTTAAATGGATTTGTCAAATATTTATTTGTTCACAAAAATATTTCACTCTGTTCGAGCTTGTTGTAGGTAGGCGATTTTTCTTCATCGATTATCTCAGTCCAGCTTCTTTAGTTGACATTCATTGCCAAGATCAACTCATTATTTTAGTGCGTAGAGGTAAGATTTTGAATTACAATATTTGCTTGAATGCTTTGGTTATTAGGGTTAAGTAAACAATTAGTTTGGGATCAACCCTAATAAGCCCAAGTAAATGAGCACTAAATCCTTAGCCAATCCTTTCTTGCATGCTCTTTCGTTGTTAATTCCGTAGAACAGGGAACTCTATTGCCCATTGCCTTACTAAGGATGGTATTATAGTGTTCAGGAGGGTGACTTGCTTAATTTTCTTCGACATTGGCCTTTTGGTGATGACTTCAGCATTTAATAGTATTACTTCTTTTCCTCAACAACAAAAAGGAAAAAAAAAGAGTTGCCAACTTGAATTTATCAGAAATTTGCTGTCAATTGGAAAGATGTTGTTCTCTAAGGTTTCTTCTCTAAACCTTTATAAAATCTTGGCTAATGTTCTAGAGACAACAACTATATATGCCTTGAAGGCAAATTACATGAATTGTAACAAATAGCATGCTGCTTCTTATCAAATTTCATCGAGAAAAATCAGTGCAAACATAAATCACATTATTGTTTCTTTCTGCCACAGCTTCAGAGCAGCTTTTGCCATTGCAAGTGCACCATCGTATGTTTGGTTTCCACCAATATCCCAAGCTAACCTATTAAGATTGAATTTACTTTTGCAAAACCTGCATTTAAGTAGATTTTGTTTTTTCTACTAAGTAACAAGTCAATTTCATGCTAGGTTCTTAATTTTTTGATGGGTCTGTCTCATTACTATATAATTCTTTTGAATTTGTTGTTTACATATGTATGGTGTTTTTTTTTTTTACTTTTTTCTCGTTAAATTTCATTCATGTTTTGCACATTATACATTATCATTTAATTTCACTAACCTGTATGATTAGAACCCCCTCTGCCACGTTTTAACAACAGGTTAATGATTATGTGATAAACTATTTTGTGTATTATTGTATTGCAACATTTAGGCATTTAATGAAACGTATGCTTTGTGTTGTGTTTTGATTATTCAACTATATTTAGTGCAATTATTCTTGAAATTTTTACTTGAACACACTAATTACTGAATTTTATTGTTGTTGGCTAATTGTAAGAATTTTGAAAATTAATTGTATATTTGTTTTGGCCTTTATCATTTGCTCATATATAGGATGGATAGAATGAAGCGTTTAAAGATCTTCGTGGCTATACAACTTGTAATGATTGAGATTATGTTGGCATTATACTTGTTCTGTCATGTTTATCGAAATCGTCAACGTCATTCTCGATTCATGAATTCTGTTGGTACTCGACGCTACAAAATGCACTTAGGATTCCGGACCAGGTCAAACATCTATGCAACATCATTGATATAAGTGATGTCAAATGCGTGGATAACCTACGGATAACAAGAAATGCATTTGGTCGATTGTGTCAATTGTTAGAATTATCGGGTGGACTTAAACCTACACGGCATGTTACCATAATGGAACAAGTAGCCATATTCTTGAGTGTGATCGCTCACCATAAGAAAAACTGTGTGATCAAGCATGACTTTATACGAAGCGGTCGTACGATAAGTAAACACTTCCATGCTGTGTTGAGGTCGGTGCTACGATTGCATCCGATATTATTGGCCCGCCCTAGTCCAATTCTTGAAGGATGCTTAGATCCACGTTGGCGATGGTTTCAGGAGATATCTTAGTTTGTTAACATTATGTAACCAATGTTAATGCTCCATTATAATATGACATTTGGATTAGATGACTTTATATGTTACAATCAGTTTCAGTTTCAGTTGGTTGAACTGACTTTAATATATAATTTGTATAGGGATGTCTGGGTGCATTAGATGGCACCCATGTGGAGGTACGTGTAGCTGATTCGGAAAAGGGTCGTTACTGGAATAGGAAAGGACAAATATTTGTAAATGTACTAGGGGTTTGTGATATAGAAGGCAAGTTTATATATGTGTTGAGTGGTTGGGAGGGTAGTGCCGCTGATAGTCGTATTTTGCGGGACGCTGTTAATAGACCCACGGGGTTGAAGGTTCCTAATGGTAAGTCAACATTGCACAAAAAATAAATAATAATTATACAACTATTTATACATTTCTTTTTTACTTTTGACAAATATCTTTATAACTAACATATGTGTATGTAGGTAATTATTATCTTTGTGATAATGGATATCCTAATGGAGAAGGTTTTCTAACACCTTACCGAGGTGTTAGATATCACTTGAAAGAATGGGACCGGGGAGGTGGCGGACCGCAAAGTCCACAAGAGTTGTTCAATTTGAAGCATGCCTCAGCCAGAAACGTGATAGAGCGAACCTTTGGCTTGTTGAAAACTAGATGGGGATTCTTAGAAGCCCTTCATATTACCCAATCAAAGCGCAGAATCGTATAATTATGGCATGTTGTTTGATACATAATTTTTTGCGTATGGAAATGCCCGATGATCCATTGGAACTAGAAATACCAGACCTGAGTGAAACTACAATGGATGCCGGAACAGAGTTTGTGTCTACCATAGATACAAATCCTGCAAGGACAGCATGGCGTGATGAGTTAGCAGCTAATATGTATAATGAGTGGATGAGCCGTTGATAGGAACATATTGTGAAGCCTTGAAACTGTTTTTCTTTTTTCATGACAAATTTCATTGCTTTATATTAACATGTCATGGATATTTCGAACATTTTTGTACTGTGTTTTTCATTTCTAGTTTCTCTTTTCAAGTTGTTTATGAATGAAATATTTTTAATTATGTTTTCGTCATTTTTTTATTTATTATTTGAATTGTTATGCAATTTTTTGGTTTATTCAATGCTGGGGATGATGATTTGATGTATGTGTTCTTTTACAGATGAGTCTAAACGATGAGGAAGGAACAAGCAAACCACGACGTTGTAGGGGTAAGACAGATAAGGCATTGACTAGACGAACATGGACACTACGGGAATAAGAAGCACTGGTGAATGCATTACGTACAATTGTCACCACTGGTTGGAAGTGTGAGAATGGATTTCAGTGTGGCTACTTATCTCAATTGGAGACCCTTATGTGCAAGCAATTTCCTAATAGCGATCTTCGTGCTGAACCTCATATCAACTCCAAAATACATGTATGGAAGAAGTATTACAGTTCTTTGATCGGGATGATGGGTAAGAGTGGGTTCGGATGGGATGACAGTCGGAGTATGGTAACTGTTAGTGACGATACTATTTGGGAGGAACATTGCAAGGTAATTATAAAATGTCTATTTGGTTTTTCATATCTTAGAAGCACTATTTTGTCATATTTATTGTTGTGAATAAATATTTATGATCATGCCGAGATACAAATTAACTTTTAAATCTACCGCTAGATCCTACTGCGATGACAATGCGTTATAAATCTTGGCCATTTTTTCCTGCCTGGCGTGAAATCTTTCGCAAAGATCGAGCATCTGGCGAGCAAGCTGAAGACATCAATGAAATTGTCAATGAAAAGATACCCCTGAAAACAATGACCACCATGACTTTTATGTCCCAATGGCATAATGGTGCCCTGAATCTGGATTCACCGGGAATGACATTGATCATACACCAAACACACAAGGACACGTTGATCCTATTGTCAACTCTACCACCAGCAACAAGAAGAGTACGAGCACAACTAAAAAGAGAAAATGATAGGTGGGTGCATCTGATGATGGGTTGGTCGTCGCTGTGAATACTTTTTGTGAAACTGCAAATACCAGACTGGGAGAATTAGCTAAGAAATTGTTTTTTGATTATGAAGAGGTGGAGAAACGTTCAGGTGTATACGAAGCAGTGGGAAATGTTCTGGGTATTGACCTGACTGAGCAATTGTTAATATCTGATCGGCTCGTGGAGAACCCTAAGAAAATGGATCTCTTCTTTAGCCTCCCGGATGATGCGAGAGCTAGAATGTACGACTTATGTTGGGCTCTCTAGAGTTCGGGGCGAATTCATGTGAACGTTGTAGCTGGTAGGTTGTTTAACTTGTTGTTATTCTGTAGGCCTTGCTACTAAACTAATGCTAACTAACCGTCGTTCTGATCGGGTATTTTACAGACATGGCTATTTGTTTTTCAGTCAAGTTTAATAATTCCATGGTATTTCTTTGTACATGGAACAACTATTTTAGTTACGATGGGAATATTGAATATTGAATGTTCACTATTTTTTGAACTTGAATTGTGACATTATTTTAGTTGTTCAGACTTGGTGGATCCTTTATTGAGAATTTGCTATATCCAACAGAGAGGCATGGCATAGGTAGGCATACACCATATTTTTTATTAGTTTCTCAACTCATGAATATAATTAGATAGTCAGTTAAAATATTTTGTTCTACCATGTCATTGGTCCATCCAAATTTATTTCGTGGGTCTATTAAATGTTGCGATCAGTTAAAATATTTTATTCTAAAATGATGTAGGATTTATGTTTTTGCGAATATTTTCAATTAAAATATAATTAGATAGTCAGTTAAAATATTTTCGAACCATATTATATGTTACGTTTTTGTTCAATTAAAATATTTCATAGGAATATAATTAGACAATCATGTTGACTTATTTTTGTAAACAATAGTGATATTGGGTTTGAAAGAGCACTAGGGTATTATTGTCATTTCTTACATTTATCATGAATAGAAAATGTGTTAGTAAACATAAGACTAAATAATCAACACATCAAGATAATTTTAATCAAACATTGTAAACACAATATTATATAATAAGCACATCACTAATCCTCACTTCAATCACAAGTTTATCTATCCTAAAGTAATCCTATCCGAGAAAGTAAAGGGACCCTTAGTGTGGTGTGGACGATATTAGAGGTCTCCTACGTTGGAGTCTTGAGTGGACGAACGTCGGAGAGGAGATCTAAACATATTGTCAATTAGAGGAGAAAATGTAAGGTATTCTCTTTTATTTTATGCTCTTCTTTTTTTCTTTGATTCACTTGCCTTTAGCATGATTAGATCTACGATTAATACACCAAACGTCCGAAAAAATAACAAGGGTACACTCCTTAATTGGGATTTAACCGTTTAATTACCGATTTTTTTATTTTTCGCACTTCTTCCGTGCTTCCCGAGCCGATCCACTTCCTTCATAAACTCCTCCTTTGAAAGCTGTAATCCATTTTTTGCTCAAATTCAATCAGATTGTAGAAATTGCTGCATTTTTTAAAGTTATGGAGCACAAATTGTCAGGGTCAAAATTGAAGGCCTTAAAATGCCCCCCCCCCCCCCCCCCGTTACGGGTCAGCTTTTGTAATTAACGTTATATGTAATTATCTATATTTGTCATTATTTAAGTAGTTTAGAGGTACTAAAACTATTAAACTATCTTATTTTTTTTTATAGAACTTATTCGTTTATAACTAATTCTGAAGGTATGAGTATCTTTTCACAAATATATTAAGTGAAAATAAATTCAGTCTTGTCAAATATCATTATTAGGGACAAAACGTGCATAACTTTATCACTATAAATAATTAAGGGTAAATGCTATACTTGGTCCTTTAAGTTTTCGTTTAAAATTACTTTAGTCCCTCAAGTTTATTTCTTGACTTTAGCATCTCTAAATTTAAATTTTTGTCTTAATTTGGCTCCTCTGACCATTTTTCGGCAAAAATGTGGTCGAAGTTGGACTTTTTTTAGGGTAACATGATCAATTTAAATTTAATTTTATCACTTTAGTCCCTTAAATTTATAAAATAATCAAGTTAGTCATTTTTAGAGAGGAAACCACTTTTTTTTAGGCTTAATTATATTTACTACCCTGTATGTTAGGGGGGATAGCAAATCAAGAACGCTAGTTAAAGGGGTAGCAAATAATACCCCATAATTAATTTTTTTTTTTTTTTTTTTTTTGTAATTAAAGGACTCCAGTCATCGATTTTTTTAAAGTGGCTGGAATTTGCCTACTTGGACCACAATTAGGATTTTATTTTGGGGGTTTTGCTGACCTGGCTATGTTGTAAAAAGAATTAGGGGTTTTATTTTGGGCTTTTACTGATTGGGTTTTTTGAAAAAAAAAATCTACTGCCACCTAAGCGTTTACGTGGAAAAAAACCCTACCAAATAAGCAGTGATGTAGAAAAAAATAAAATATTTTTTATTTAATTTTTTTATTAATTGGACATTTTTTATTTCTCCTTATCCGCCTGATGGATTACATTGAAAAAAAAATATCAAATTGCATAAAATTAAAATTTATTTATATTATATACTAGCTATCGTGGTGCGACGTCTCTGAATGTGTATACCTAATTTTATACATTTAAAAATATATCTACATAAAATTATAAAGAAAAAATAGATTATAATATTGTAGAAAATTTTAAATCATGAAAATGAAAATATTAATTTAATTAAAAGAAAAGTGAGTTGCCCCTCCCTTATCCCACCCCTCCGCCCCCACGCTGCCACCCCCGGAGGGGCAAGGCATCTGGGCGACGTTTTCGTCGCCTAGCGCACATTTGGGCGATGACGGTCGCCTAGAATTTGGGCAACCGCCATCCAGTTACACGCTGGGCGACGGCCTGTGCTGAGGCCGGCGACGCTGTTGCTCCCCCCTGTAAGGGGACGCCGACGGCGGTGTCGAGGGGGGGGGGGAGGGCTCGAAATTAATTTTTTTTAATTTATTAGATAAAAAAATAATTTTTTTATAATTATACACATAATAAAAAAATTTTAATTAATTTTATATAATTTCATTTCTTTTCATGTAAGAGCTTACGTGGCACATAAAAAAAAAAAAAATGCTCAGTCAGCAAAATTCTCAAAATAAAACCCTAATTTTGATCCAAATAGGCAAATTCCGGCAACTATGAAAAATCCGGTGCCTGGAGTCCTTCAATTGCCAAAAAGAAAAAAATTAACTCTGGGGTATTATTTGCTACCTCTTTTAACTAGAGTCTTTGATTTGCTACTCCTACCATATTGAGCAGTAAATGTAATTAACGCTTTTTTTATATTGTTATATGGTATGATGTTATTATCTTTGATGAAAATAAAAACTTTAAACTCTTGTGGACATAATGTTAACATATTGCTTAATTTAAAATAAATATCACTTTTGTTTCATTTGCAAAAGTGAAAAAAATATCAAAATTATAAATAAATTTACTAAGCTTATCTAATCTAAAAAATTTTAAAAAAAATTAAGTTGGTTCTTTAATCATAGGAGTTAAAGATATATCTAATAAAATTAAATCTTAATAATATTATTAAATATTAACAGCTACGACTTTGATGAAAAAGTTGATGGAATGTCTTTTAATTAAATTATTTGGTGGATTTCAAATATATATAAAATTTATTTTAACAGGTATTCTAAATGTATAGTCCCGTTTTACAGAAAACCACTTCAAATGAATTTTATATATATGAAATCTACCAAAAAAATCTAGTTAAAATATAATCTACCAACTTTTATTAAAAAAATCCAAATATTTAATAAATATTATTAAAATTTAACCTTTTTAGACTTATATTTAACTCTTGAAATAAAAAATTATTGGCTTAGGATTTTTTATTACATTTTCATATTAGATAAATTTTATAAAATTTATTCATAATTTTGATTTTATTTAACTACTAAAAAAAGTAACTATTTATTTTAAGTTAAGCAATATATTATACTATGTTCACAAAGAATTCAAAATTTTCATTATTCACATAAGATAATTACAACATATCAACATAAAAAAAATATAACAAAGTTATTTTTTCATGTAAAAAAGATTAATTTAATAATTTTATGAATTTAAGATAATAAAGTGATAAAATCAATTTTATTGACCATTTTAACCTCCAAAGATTCAAAATCCGGCCACATTTTCGCCGAAAAATGATAAGAGTGACCAAATTGAGACAAAAACTAAAGTTTAAGGATGTTAAAGTCAAGAAATAAACTTGAGGAATTAAGATAATTTCAAATAAAAATTTGAGGGACCAAACATAGTATTCACCCAATAATTAATGACTCACTTGTCTTGACAACGTAATACAATAACAGTGTCTATTATGATTATTTATATTCTCCCTATACATATACCCCTAATTGTTCATAGTAACATCTTTATACTCATTCTTTTTCTTTTTTTTTTCACTAATTATTACTAATGACAACTTTTACACGAATATTGTCACCATTAAGATATAAAGTTAAATTCATTTGGACCTCTTGTGATATGAACAAATATCAAAAAGCTCCCTATAAAAGTTTAAATGTAAAAAAGCACCCTTATGTTATGAAAAATGACTCATAGAGTCCCCTAGTCAACTTGTTGTCAGGGGTTTTTTTGGGTTTTCTTCATATCACAAAAAGTGCAATTAATACTTTATTTTTTTTTAAAATTTTCAATATCACAAGGGGTTAATTGGATTTTTCCCCTATGATATGTAATCCATTACAGTGATAAAAACAAGAATTCTTGTCGTTTAATACAAATATGATCTGGTTGAGTACCTTCTTTGTGCAATATTCACATGCTAACTACAACAAAAATTCAGACCACAAAAGACTCACTCAAGTTGCTTGTGCTTCTGTTTCAAACAACACTCTGACATCTCTGACTAATTAAATTGCAAGAGTTGTACGGAAAAAGAAATGGGAGTAAGTTGCATGCTATATATTAGCAGTTGAGATGGGGGTTCAGGGTTTCAGAATCGTTAGTCTTTATTGAACTTGCTGTCTAATTAATGTCTGCCTAAGTTCTAACATGTCTACCATTGCCTTGTGCATTTCTAACATATTTAAGTGGCTGACAATTTGTTCAAACTGTACAACGATAAAATAAAGGGGTTTAATGTAATTTACCTTCTATGATATTGTAAATGGATAAATTATTCTTTTATAAAAAAAATAACAATTTATTCCCCTATATTTCTTAAAATGAAGCAGTTTACCCCCTTTTTAAAAAATAAGGGTGTAAACTGCTTCAATTTGAGAAATACGGGGGGGTAAATTTATGCATTTAAAAATACAGGGGGTAAATTGCTAAAAAAATTTCACAGGGGTGTAATTTGTACATTTACAATATTATAGGAGAATAAATTGCTTTTTTTGCTAGAATGTAGGGTTAACTACACGTAGACCCCCTTTATTATACTTTTTCATAAAGAAATTTTAAAACTACACTTACATTTCCCTTCAAAAATTGATTATTCACACTTGATCCTGGCCCTTTTTGAACAAAAAGTACTAAATTATAAAAAAATATTACATAAATTTCTAATTTTATACTAATTTCTAATGACATAAAAAATATTAACATTCTTGTACTTATAAAAGAAAAATGTAACGATGTCAACATCTCTCTCTATTATACTCGAAAATATTAAATGAGAGGCAAAATATTGCTATGGTCAGCATTTTTTGTCCAAAAACCTTAATGAAATACGGTCAGATGTAAACAATGAATTTCCGAAAGGAGTGTAAGTGTAATTTCAAGTTTCTTTTGAGAAAATATAGCTTCGTAATGAACCCTAAAATACAATTGAAACCCCATCCCTGGTACCCATTGTGACCATATATGTACTATATTATATTTATAACCTCTTTTCCTGGAAAATTAGCTTTACAGCACAGGGCTCCAGAATAGTGCAAACTTCAACCACAAAAGCTTTCACCTTTGCCCAAAAAGATTCTTACAGAAAATATCCAGTAGGACTATATATGTTTTGTGATAGATCAGCAATAACTGCCATCTCAAGGATTTAATAAATCAGACAACATTCCCTGCAGCCACATGAATTAATTTTCAGATGGAATCTTTGTGTCTCTCATTCTTACATGCTACTGTGCTGTTTTGTGCGCTTATGCTGTTGCTGTTTGGTTGTGACTGTAATTGGTGATGTTCAACATTTTTTTTTTAATTTTATATTATTTCTCCCTCTTATTTTCTTTTTATTTTGTGTAAGTAATGATGAGGAAATAACAATAGTAGTAGTGAAAATGCATATCTTTAATGTCTAAATCTACGTCAACAACGTCGATATCTTGCTATTTTGTCCAACCCGATAAAATTCTTCAAGTATCTAGTATGGTGAAAATCAATATTTTTAAAATCGTAACTAGAATCGAACCGGTTAAGTTAGTGGATTACTGATCGATTCATCGGATTGGATTAAGAAAATCAATTGATAGGGATATTATTATATACATATATATAATATATAATGCATTATATATCAATAGACTACATAAATGTAATTTATAACAATATTTTATAAAATTGTATAATTTATAAATGAATACAAATTTATAATAATTTACAATAATAAAAAACTTCTTGGAGGAAGTAAAGTAAATTAAAATTCAAACTAACAAAAGTTTAAAATTGAAAACCCCTCAAATACATTATATATGAATTGATTAAATAAATACAATTTATAATAATATTATAGTAATCATTGCCTTCGTACAATTTTTTTTTAAAAAATCCAAAAAAATTGGAGAAGCATGGAGAAAAGGAGAAATAAATATATTATGAAGAAAAGAAAAAATTGATTATTAGAATGACTCATTGTCCCATATTGAAAAAGTGTAAGCCAAGATTATATGCTTTTTCATTTGTCCCACATTTAAAAAACATAAAGCAAATTTAAGCTTATACTATAAATATTGATTGTCCGAATAATTATTCCTGAAGCAACTCGTCTGTCTATTTTCTTTACCTTTATTTATTTATTGTCGTCTCGCTTTGCATATTTCACTATATCCATTAGTGAAATACATATCTTATTATATTTCTAACTGTTAAAAAAAAATAGCAAAATTGATTGGACCGGGTCCTAGGCGGACCGGTTCCATGACCCAGACTACACACATGACCAATTCTCGATTAAACCAACCGGTCGGTCCGAATTTGTAAACAATGGTGAAAACTATTCTCAACCTCAAGGTTTTGCATACTGGCTGATCCCTGGACTTGAAAGTTGCACGCTGCAATTCATGTCCTCATATTTCGCCAATTTATCTCCTTTGATTGAAAGTTGCATCATGTGCTCTAACAACAACAATGATAATTATACCATGTCAGCACTATATAGGTCTCACTGCTCATATAGAAAAGTAAAATCGTGTATGCGCTTGGTGTTGTACACCAAAATGCAATAATCAACATTATGTAGTTCTCACACGTGGTGTGAAGATCTTTTAGTGTTTGGCGCCAAATGCATATAAGAATTTTTTCCAGGCTTGGAGAATGACCAAGAACAACATATGTACTTTTGTAATAGTTGGAGCATAAATCCTTGTTTATATATGATGTCTGGAATAGAACATCAAATTTAAAATGTGTTTAACCACATTATTGCAATTAACAAATTAACCTTTATAAAATAATAGCAATTTACCCCTTTATTATTTTAGAATGATGCAATTAATCCCACTGTTTAGAGAGGCAAATTGCTTCATTTCGTTGCATTTTAAAAATACGGGGTAAATTGCTTTTTTTTTTTTTATAATGAATAATTTGCTCATTTATAATATTATAGAATTGCTTGCATTTTTCCCAATTTAGAACATTAGCAATAGTCTTAAGTTGTGTAGATTAGTACTTCGGGAGATAAACATGCAAAATATAATCATGATCTCTTTCCATTTCTCTGTGTGCCAAACCAATGACACAGGAAAATACAATATTGGTTGGTGGTTTACAAAACAAGATTGCATCAAACATACATCTACCATCAAGAAACCTGCGGAAAGCCTAATAATAAAGATTTATATGTTGTCATTTTCCACAATCACTTTGACAGCAAAAATACATATGCTTTTCTTGTTTTGTGGAACTTATTACAAGCCAAAGATTAACACTACAGGATCTGAAAACCACCCATGGTTTTCATGCTGTAATGGTATCAAGAAAAGGGCTAATGGATATTGTCTCCCCTGTCTGTTGAACCTCCCCCTTCCAAGTGAGGTCTGGAGATCTGGATTCTTCGACAACCCAAGCTGTAATATGATTCCTCTCATCCTGAGAGAGACGTCATGTTCTTCTCCTTTCGTCACACGTACGGTACTAATCGGCCCAAGCACCGGGTAATTCTCATACGCCAGAACCCAGTCCACCAGCATCAGACCCTTTCATGATCCTTAATCTTTTGCAAGATGACATGAACATGCTGCAAGAATTACACATTTCAAAACAACATAAGTATACAAGATTATTACAATTTGCATGTAGTGTTTGTGTGGAATCCATTGTCTAAAAGTGGGATGGGATTGGAGTGGAGAACTTACTCCCATGGAACATCACCAAGAAGCATCAAGTCGCCATCTTTATCTTCATATGCTGGTGCATATTCTGATCCTTTGTATCCTTCTCTCTCAGAGTAGTCACCTGATGAGACACAAACCAGACAATATTAGAAGCTGTTCAGACAATCTAGGAACACCAAATTGCATAGGAATCCTTAAAGCATAATCCCATGAGGAGAAACCATTGTCCTACCTATGGTGAGTTTAAACATGCTTTCCAAAGCCTTGAGGAGCTCAGCATATCCATTGTAAACACTCAAATCAATCTTTCTGAGGTAAGGAGCTCCATCCATGCTCACTTTCACATACATCCCTGATTCAGTTTCTGTTTTCTTCGCCTCGAGATTGTTTTTCCGGTAGGACCTCACCGGCGGCCACCCAACTATCTGTGCCCTGCCATCGAATTCCAATCAAACAGGTCAGTTACTAATACAAATCTTGTCTGCAAATCCATCATAAGCTCTAATAGATAAAGGAACCAGCTCTTACTTTGCGGCAGGTGCATTTTCATGATCAATGGATTTTCCGCCTTCCGGTCCACTGTCGTTAGCCGACTCCGGCGAGGCTCGCTTGTTATTCTTCGCAACAGACACGAACTCCTCGCGTTCATCTGTGCCAGGTAACCCCAATCTTAGCTCAGTTGCCTCCAAGTTTAGATCACTTGCATGGCTCACAACACCCTCCATCTCTTGCCAAAAACGACTGATGATCTTAACCTGATAAATCAAGAACACTCAACTGAACCTTTGTTTTCAAGATTGTGTGTATGTCTTGTGATTCTTGGAGATGTCAAGGTCAAGATTTGTTTGTTTTCTTGGTGCGAGGTTGTGGATGAGCTGATGATAAGACAAGAAACATTGGGGGGTGGTTTTATAGATGTAATAATATTATGGTGATGATAAGCGTGTGGATGAGGGATAGAAGTGGTTTTTGCAGTTGGGGTTTTGATGTTGGGATGTTATTGCATGAATCTTGGGACGAAGGGAGGTTAAGATGTCGGAAGCATTAGCATCAGGTTTAAGACAAGTGCTCCGGGTTCCAGGGGACAGGAGAGGGACAAGCTCAGCCGCCCATATGGAAGACTTTCATGAGGAATCCAGAGGGAATGGTCAAGATGCGTTTTGTGGGGGCTGGGGTGGGGTGGGTGTGAGGTGGAGGTAGAGAGGTGCCTGCCATGTGAAAGGAGAGGGCCTACATAGGTGTTGGATATGGGGAAGGTATGACCATGTGGCCCTAAGAATTTTTGTCAATCTTTTGAGGGTTTACAATATTTTAATTTGGGGTAAATAATAACTACATCTCTTAAAATTTAACATGATTATAAATATCTTATAATTATTTAAAAATTTATAAGTATTTTTTTATGTTTGATGAAATTTATATATATAAATCTTTGAATGAAGTATGAAATTGTCAACTTTTGCACTTGCTGTAATTTCTTTTTGTTTTATTTTTTTGAAAACTTGTAAACAAATTGGACATAGTGTATAGCAAATTTCGAAAAAATTTAAAAACTTTGTCCACTTAATCCATAAAAAAGTTTTATAATTCTTTTAAAATAAGTAAAATTATAATTTTATTGTTGATAAGGACATTTTGGCCAATTTATTATAAAAAATTGATGAAAACCTAAAGGAGACTAACCGATTGAGCTAGTTGTTGAATGACGATTAAAATCGAAGTGTATTAATAATTTTTCAAATAATGAGAGAGTATTCATAATTATACAAACTTTAGGAGAGCTCGTTGTGATTTACCCTTAATCTAAGTACTTATTAATTTTATTTAAACGGTTTAAATTAAATTTATTCGAACCAAAACCTATAAACTTCTCCCCCACTAAATTTTAATATAAGATTGTATATATGGAACTTTCTCGATCCAAACACACTTCAATCTTTCTCTCATACTTTTACTTTCAAATACTTTCAAACCTTTCATGACAATTTAAATTTATAGTTCTTTGTATAATTTATTCTCGTCACGAAACCTAAACTATTGCAAAGTCTCCCTACATACATACAAAATGTAGTTCATATTAAATTCCAGCAGGAACTGTAATTATTATAACGAATTTGTGGTACATTCTATGTGTGCAATTTTTATAAATATTATTTAAAATAAAATATTTTTATTTGATAAATATATACAAAATAATAAGTCATATTAAATTTGTAAAAGAAATGGTGACAAAAAAAATGAAAGAAAATTTTGAAAAAAATAACTATCCAAAGATAATTGGGGTAGGAATTAGTTAGAAGAAAATTTTGAAAAAAATAAATTAAATAGAAAAAACATACCAAAAAGAGGAAAGACACCAAAGAGGTGGTCTCCATTTACATATAGTATAGATTAAGAAAAATTCTTGCCCAAATCAAGTTTGGTCGAACCAAACCAATCACAGAGCAAGTATATCACACTTGTTATGTGATTGGTCACTTTCTCTAAATTATACACCAATCACATGGTAAGTGTATTGCACTTGCCATTTTAATAGGTTCAAGTTTAATCGAGTCAGGTCCATACAAGAATCTTTCATTAGATCACTTTCTCTAAACTATACACCAATCACATGGTAAGTGTATTGCACTTGCCATTTTAATAGGTTCAAGTTTAATCGAGTCAGGTCCATACAAGAATCTTTCATTAGATTAATTAGATGATAAGTGTTTGTCATAACGTGAAGTTTGAAAAAAGAGTAAAATATGAATGAAGTGAAGTTATGTGTTAATGTGCTAACTGCTTTTAAATTGTCAAAAACTCGAACTTGAATTCAACTTAAACGAGCTTTTTTCTTTCTTGTTGCCTTTCTCCTCTTTTTCTTTGATGGTACTTTCCTTCTCTTTTTCTTTCATTTTCTTTTTTTTGGTTATATAATTAAGAATATCCTTTTATTATTTGAAAAATTATTAATATTCGTATGATGATTGATAATATTTTATAGTAATTGGATGGATGTCTGAAATTGCCAATTTTGTTTTTATTATATTTTTTATTTTTTCTTAAACAAAAAATGAATTGTAAAAAAATCAAATGAGGTGGATGAAAAAATTAAAAATTTGTAAAAGAATTGTTCAATTAGTCAATATTTTTTTTTCAAAAATTTCAAAAAATAAGTAAAATTAAATTTATAGTCCACAAGGGCATTTTTGTCAGTTCATCATAAAAAATAAACGAAAAACTAACGGAGACTAATGGATTGAGCTAGTTGTTAGATAGCCGTTAAAATTAGGGAGTATCTATAATTTTTCAAACAATGAGAAGATATTCGTAATTATGTCAAACCTCATTGGAGATTGTATATAATTTGTCTTTTTTTTTTAACACGACATATTCTTACTCACGTACAACTTAAAATTTGAACCCAAAACCTTTGACGACCCAAACCATTGAGTTGTCCTCTAAAGAATAACGTGATGTTATTATTATTATTTTTTTTTTTTTTTTGGGTTATTACAGTATCTTATTCTCTTTAGTTCTTTGAATCCTCTATTATAGATGTTTTAATGATTTTGTTACATATCTTGTCATCTTGATGAGGAATTGCATTTTTGGTTCTATACCTCAGAATTAGTATATTTTTTATTTCATAAATTATAAAATTCTTATTAAAAATCTCATAAATTATATTTTTATGTTTATTATTCATTAAAAATCTCATTAAAAATTTTAGGTTTATTATTCATTCAAAATACTCTATCAACCCAAGCAAATGTGAATAAAAAAAATCAGCAACGGTTAGTGGATGCAATAAACTTTGACTAAGTATATATGATAAACATTGTTTAATAAAAAAATTGACAAATTATTGAAAGTATTTGTTAATTTTCAATTTAAAAAATTTGCTTATTTAATTAGCAAAAGATACCATTTTCTATTAGGACAAGTTTCCTATTTTATTTTCCAGGTTCGGAATGATTACAAGACACTGAAACAAAATGTGTATTTAATTACTTGCAAGATGAAGAAATTATAGGCTTCAAAATTATTCAGAATCCAAATAAGAATACAAAAAGAAAAAGAAGAATTAAAAAATTGATTACTTTGGTCCTTTTGTTTTCATAAAAAATTGTAATTGAGAATTACATCCTTGAATTAATACATTAGTATAACAAAGAATTATGAAATAAACTATAATAAGTTCACATAAAGTGAGATATACCCACACATTTAGTGGAATTCAAATTTAGTTACATTCTCCTCTCCTGATGTTGGGTGTAATTACATATAGATCTCATGTGGTTCGAAAAATTACATCTAGCATCCCTAAAGTTTGTATATGTCTAACAAATAAGTTCCTCCGTTAGTCAAATTCACGAACTTGCTTATGTTAACTGAAAAAATCGAAAAAAAAAAATTATATTTACCTCATATTGACTTATTACTAATTACAAATTAAATAAATTTTTTTATATCCAAATTACCCTTGTACAACTCATGCATTAATACATGTGAGGAGGTATATTTTCACCGTTATAAATGTAGTTTGTCAAAAAAAATTATTTGACCTGTTATAAATCAGTAATAAGTCAATTGAGGATAAATATAAATTTTCATTTAGTTTTATTTGCTAATATCAGTAAATTCAGAGAATTTTTACTAATGGAGGGACTTATTTGTTAGACGGAAGCAAATTTTAAGGGTGTTAAATATAATTTCTCAAACCATAGGGGAGGAAGTGTAATTATCCCTAAAAACAATAATAAAAAAAAAAAAAAGAAGATTGGCAAACGAAGTTTTCTTATTCATAATCAATTTCCTTTTTATTCCAAAAAGATTATATATATATATATATATATATATATATATATGAAAATTCATGGAATTATGTTAAGAATCAAGTAAGTTGCATTTTTTGGGTTTCTACATATAGTCCACTTATTCGCTTTTCATCCATAACTTATTAGTGTTAAATCATCAAATTATTTTAAAAAAATCTAATATCAATTTTAATTGTACAATTCCAAAAGTAAATTGAAAAGAGTGGATTTAAATTAAAATTATTATAATGAGGGTAAAGTAATTTAAAAGATTTTGAATTTATTTACAATAAAATCAAAATAGCTAGACGCATCCTCCAATGTGTTTTTTATATTTTGGCTTAAAAGTGCTTCTTTTAATAGTTTTAGAAGCATAAGGTCCCAATCTAAATACTTAAAAATATTTTTTTTTAAATCAGAAGCTTAAAAGCGTATTTTTCAAAAGCTCTCGCAAACACTTCAATTGCCACTTATTCGTTTTTGGGCCCTAATGTTCATGTGTTGCAATTTCGGTCCCTAATTGTTACAGATTTAGTTCTATTAGGGTTAAAACTAATGGAGACCAAAATTACGGCACGCGAACAATAGGGATCAAAATTCAATAAATGTCTATATATAGGACCAAAAAAGTAATTTACCCTTAAAGAGCCAAACAAGTTTTCGTACAAACTGCAACTGTGTTCTGCTGTCTCTATTCTGTATGATGTCCATGTGTTTACAAAAAGAAAGCCATGATGACAGCTACTCTAAAGGGAAAATATCAATTAATTTCTAATTTTAATTTGATTTAAATGAATTTAAAGAATTATACTAGCTCTAACTCAACTCAATTACAAAATAAAATAGAATTTTCTGGAATTATAATTTTAAATCACGACCACTGATAAATACATATATCTTTCAATAGCTATCAAATAATATTATAAATAAATTCACATAAAGTGAGAAAATACATATACATATATTAGAATTTCAATTTTTGACATCATACTTGTAAATAACGGAATATCAACCTGACAGTTAGATTGAAACTTTATGATCAAATTATCATTGTACGTCTTCACGCGTTAATGCATGTGAAGAGGTATGTATGTCTTCACCGTTATAACGGCAGTTTAATTCGAAAAAAATTATTTGACCTGCAGTAAGTTAATTTCAAGCCAATCAAAGGTAAATATCAATTTTCATTCAATTTTTTTTGTTAATATTAATAATTCAGTGAATTTTCACCAATGTGGTGACTTATTCGTTAGACGGAAGCAAACCTCAGGGATGCTAGATGTAATTTTTCAAACTATAGAGGGTTTACATATAATTAAACCAAACTTTAGAGGAGGGGAGTATAATTAGCCCCCAAAAAAAGTTTACACTTGCAATTAATGTGCTAATTTGTATTTTTCTTGTATGTAATAATAATTTTTAAATTTGATTTGATTGAGTCTGAATTTTTTTTTTTTTTCCCAGATGATACAAGTTGAGATTTATTAGCTATTTATGAGCTATTGTATGACTAAAGGTGCAAAACGAATGGGAGAGACAAAAGGTAGTTGTAATGAGCTAGAATTTGGAATTTGCCTCATCAAAGATAGAGACGCAACAAACAAAATCAAACATACCATGAAGTTTAGGCAACTCATACTTCGTTTCCTGTCCACCAATAAGTAAATAAAGAGATAATTATATTTATATTTTTAATTTATGATCTATTTATATAAATTATTTATGTATTTTAAAAAAATTATACATACAATCATCAGAAATGGCAAAATCGAAACCATTCCTATTTTTTAAAAAATTATACATACAATTCTAAAAACCGTCACCATGCACGATTATACGAACTACTCTTTTTTTTTTTTTTTTTTTTGTTAGGGGTGATTTCTATAATAATGCAAAAGATACAGATGATTTGGATAAATAAATTATAGATTAGGGAATGTATGTATAATTATACTATAAATAAGTATAATTTTTTTTAGGGTAAATTACAATCACCTCCCCTGAGGTTTGGCATAATTACAAATACCCCCTCGTTGTTTGAAAAATTACAAATATCCCCCTGATGTTTGATAAAATTATGTAATCCTTTATGGAGGTATAGAAATGTCAACTTTGCCCTTACTGTTTTTTTTTATTTTTAAAAAAAAAAAGAAAATCTTATAAAAATATTGAATGGGATGGATGAAAAAATTTAAAAATTATAAAAAAAATTATCCCCTTAGTCGATAAGAAAAATATTTTTTAAAAAAATAAATAAAATTATAATTTTTAATTCATAAGGGTATTTTGGTCACTTCACTATAAAAAATGAATTGATTGGGGCAATTGTTAGATGGTCGTTAAAATTAGGGGGGTATTTGTAATTTTTCAAACAATGAGGGGGTATTCGTAATTATGACAAACCTCGGGGTAGGTAGATGTAATTTACCCTTTTTTTTATGATACTTTTGACCTGACATTTTTTTGCATATTTAGAAAATGCCCGTTCCCATAATGGTTAAAATTTATCCACTTACTAATATAGTTAAGTAATTTCACAAATCGGTTAACAATACACTAATTTTTTTACTAATAACTTTCCAAAGTAAACTCTTTTTTCTATTTTAATGATTAAGGTTTTAAAAGCCAGACAACCCCCCAACCTTTTGGGTCGTTTTTGCCACTTTGCCCCCAACTCGTTTTTTTTTTTACAAGTCATCTCTCCACAACCTTTGTATTTCATAGCTACTTAATTGTTGACTTTTTTTCTTTTTTTCTGCGAAATCTTGGGCGAATATTCCCTTCGTGTGGAATCACTTGCGAATTTTTAGGGCTTTTATTTAAGGGATATTAAATAATTTCAGGCAGTTGATCCTCACTTAAAAATTTATCTTTCATTCCCCAAATTAATAAATTTTCTTGACCTAATTATTTTCATGCCATATTAAAAACTCAAAAACATAGTAAAATTTGAAAATAATATCAAAGAGTGTGTTGGTTGTGGGGCTCAAGGGGAAAATGCCATAAGGTAGTGTGGGTGTGTTGGCTGTAGGGGGTCGAAGGTTGGTGTAGGCAATGGCTTTGTTAGCGAGCGGAGGGGTATCGCAGGGCTTTGAAGGGTAACAAAGGAGGTAAAGTCTTTTTTATTAGGTGGTGCGGGGGGGTGAGGGGGGGGAGGCCGGGGGGGGGGTGCGCTGTTAAGAGTTGGGTGGTAATTATTGTGTTTTGGCAGAGGGACTGAAATAAGAGGATGGCTGCAATGGCCTTGGATGGTAATGACAAATATAAGTTGGCCAGACGATGTAAAGGTGGTCGGCAACGGTGGTGGATTGAGGAGAGAAGTAGATGACTGTTCCTGAATTTTTCTTTTTTCCTTGATATAAGAATAACCCATTTTGTGAAGGGGTTGGTCTGCAATGGTTGAAAGGAGGTTTTGCTGTTGCGAAGGTTGGTTGGGTGTTATGCCGTCGGAGAGGTGGGATGATCGAGAGTGGAAACGATGAGGTGTAAGGTAGGCGGTGGCTTGGATTGGTGAATGGAGTTGGAAAATGGAAGTTTGGTTTTTTTTTTTAATTTTTTAAAAAAATTGAATATGTGATAATTATTGTAATTTTTGCCTCAGCCTCTAAACTCGCCCAATAATATTGTGTTGCATTTCTCATACTCAGCAAGGAAAATTCCCAATTATGATTCGTTTTGAAAAATCTGGAAAGAAAAATGATTGGGGGCAAAGTGCTACAGAAAATAAAAGGTTTGGGAGGTGAACTTGTAAAAAAAAAACGTTGGGGGGAAAGTGCAAAAACGCCAAAAGGTTGGGGGGGTTGTCTGCTTATTTATACCCTTAATGATTAGTAACACTGCAATAAAAGAGAATATTATTGTATTAAATTACCGATTAAATTGGCGATATATATTATTTAATTGACAAGAATATTTATTTTTCACTATAATTGAATTTTTCATATGTGTCTATTTACAATATTTTGCATATATGGTTGTCGTCTCATACCATTTGTAAATGACATAAATTGTTATAGTAGACCGTTTTTGTGTTAGTAAGACAATTAATCACGGCAATGACTCTGTACGTATAGTGATGCAAACTGGTCATTGCCTAGTATTTTATACTATTCGCCAAATGTGTCACTAATTATTTGCAGTTGAAAAATGCACCAATTCTCATTAGTTGTTGATAATGTATGATTATGATAAGATCATATTGTCATATATATAATATAATTATCATATATTATTGGATAATATATATTATAAATGATAAATTATTGAATTATTTTGCAGGTAAATTACAACAGACTTCTTTTTGAAGATTTATGTCGAAATTACAATTACATCACTCATATATGTTTTTGATAAATACAATAATAATCTACTCTTGATTATTATATTTATTGTTAATAATATACCGGTACTCCCTTCAGTAATGGTCTTCATTATAGGGGTAATTTGTATTAGACTGGTCTCTTAATTTTGAGAGACATATTTGTATTTTTTTTAAAATAAACCAAGAAAATAGTTTAAGAATTTATGAAGAAAGTTCTTAGTACAATTATCTATAATAAGATAGTCTCCGCTCTTCTCATCTCTCTCTCTCATCTCATCTCCTTCTATAGTGATATTTATATATATAATAGTAATATATATTATTATTTACATATATATACATATTACTCGAGCGAATATGAGCATTATATATATATTAATATATAGAAAATGAGAAGGTAGAGGTAGAGAGGTTGGTAGAGAATAATAATGATCACATTTTGATTTTGCAATGGAAATGTCCTTAAAGCCTAGACAACAAAGAAACATACAACTTGGACTAGTATGATTATGTCATATATATGTTCTTCACACCAACATTAATCATTTTATATGTCTTCATATATATATATAATATATATATATTGTAATATTCTATCCATTGAATAATTTGATTTGGAGAATATTTAAGGAATACAATAAAGATATTTTGACCAACGGTTTAAAATTAATGTTTCATAAATATTATTGAGGTCATCAATGAGTTCGATCATGAAAATGACTGGATATGTATTTTATTTTTATGTGAATTTGTTTATAATGTTTATTATATATATATTACTTTGTAATTTGGTTATTATTCAGGGATGTACTTAAAGTATCTGACAATTCTATCAAAGAAAATGTAGTTTTTATAAATGAAATTATTAATTTAAACTAATTGTATGAAATAAATAATAAATAGTGTTTACTATATATTTTCATCGTTGGGAAAAATGATCATATAAAATGATTATGATAAAAATAATAAATAACTTTTTTGAATGAATATTTGGAGAAGAGAAAGATAAAAAATATAATTAAAATAAATAACTAATTTTTTTTTTTTTAAAAAAAAAATAGCTTTTATCAATTGTACATAGTGAGAAAAATATGAAAGTTATGTAGAAAAAAAGAAAAAGAAAAAAAAGGCAGACAAAAAAAAAAAGATATTAAAAGAGTACTCTTTCTTAATATATAATATAGACAGATAATTATCGCGAGGAAATATAATACTTATTATTTTCATTTTGTCATTTAATTTATTCTAATACAAGTAAAAAGGGTCTGTTGCATCTAATTAAACACACACGGATTTAACCTTAAAAAATAAAAGGAAAAGAACAAAGAAATATTTTTTCTTGGGGGATAATTTCACTTTTTCGGGTGGTACCCTAACTATACCATAATTTCAGTTTTAGTAACCCAATTTTCCAAGTCACAAAATTGATACGACAAAAGTTAAACGATTTTCTATCCAATAGAATACTCCCGTTAAATTGGACCGTTAAATTTTAACGGTCAGACCATTTTTGGGAGGAAAAAATAAGGCGGTTGTTTGTCTAATTAAGGCATTTTTGGCTACTATTTCATTCACAGGACACACAGAATTAACGAGTTGAAAAGTCAATTTAGAAATTTTGGGCAAAGAATGATGAATAGAAACAGAAACTGAAAATAAAATTGATGAACGATGAACAATTACACTTGTCAACAACAACAACACTTCAACACTTCATTATGTGTTGCTCTCTTGATGCTGGGGGGGTTTGAGATGTCCCAAATAGGACTCTTCAGCGTTGAAGTGTTTGAAGTGGTGTTGTTGTTGACAAATGTATATTGTTCATCGTTCATGTTAATTTATTTTAGTTTCTGTTCTATTCTTCCTTCTTTGCAAATTTTCCAACAATTTGACTCTATCAACTCTAATTTGTGTGGTGAAGTGAAAAAGTAGCAAAATGCCCTTAATTAGACAAACTACAACCTATTTTTTTCCTCCAAAAATGGCTTGAACCGTTAAATATGAACGGTCCAACTTAACGGGAGTATTCATTTTGGATGAAAATGCGTTACTTTTTGGGTACCATTTGATAGTTTGGAAACATTGGTACTAAAACTGAAAATTAGGGTTAGTTTAAGGGTACGAAAAGTGAAATTATCCCTTTTTTGCTTGCATTAAATGTGTGGGTATTAATTAAGTATAGAAAGTTTTGTACTCAGCTATATGGTCCCATGTTGTTTGCAGCAGTCTACCATGTCCATATGTTGAGATTTTTGATATATGCTCAAACTATCTTGAGTGTTCTCAGTCAGGGTCCAAGAATAAATTAAATTATTTTTATAGCGTAATGAAATTGATTGATAAAAATTCATTTAAAATTTAATTTTGTTATATTTAATAGATTAAATTTGGACAAGTTTTTCTGTTCGGTAAACTTTCAAGCTTGACTCGAGCTCGATTTGCTTAGTGCAAAAATAATAAAATATTAGTTGTATGTGGCACCTTCGATGCATGTGCATAAAAAGTTTAAAAAGTACAAATAATTAAATATTATTTACTAAAATTTTGTTGTAGGAAAAATAATATTATGAAATGATTATGATAAAATATAAATAATTTTGATAGAGAATATTTAGAGTAGGAAAAGAAGAAAAAATATTAATTAAAAATAAATAACTATTTTTAAAAAATAATTTTTTATCACCTGTAGATACCGGAGAAAATGTGGAAGTTAGTGGCTGGGCAAAAAAAAAAAAAAAAAAAACAGACCAAAAAGGAGGAAGATACCAAAAAGGTGCTCCTTTAATATATAATATATATCCTTAAAAATATCAATTGCTTCATGCTCGACTCTTGTTTGATCTAATTAAAACTCATTTGAATTCGATTAGATCACTAACCAAACTAAATTAAAATACATTTTTAAAGTTCGATAATAATTCAAACAACTTAGATCAATAATGTATTCAACTCGATTCAAATCATTTACAGCCTATTCTCAAATCATTCTTCACAAACTCAAAATTTTTCAAAGTCATATGATGCCAAACCAACATTTTGGCCATCCAAACAACCTTCTTCTGAATATGTTTGCGATGTTTTGTTCGAATAGTGAGGTTGAGGTTTTACGGTTAAGAAATTGTGGGTTTGAATTTTCTGAATATAGGTGTAAATATGTCTATTTCTATAGTAGATTTTTTTTTTTCTTTACATGTATTTTTCTAATTTGGAATTACCGACATATTTAATCCGTTTTTTTATATTTTGATTATTGAATGACGTAAAAAATAATAATTGTTAAAAAAAATCTCATTTTATGTGAATGAGATCTTGTTGAAACAGTGAGGTTGTGGCTTGTTAATTACGTTGCTATCTTCTGAGTTTTTGTGTAACTATATAAACTCCTTCCCAAAAAATAGACCAATTCGTTAGTAAAAATTCATCAAATTTGCTTATATTGACAGAAAAAATTAAATAAAAAATTATATTTACCCCCAATTGACTTAATATTGCCACATTGTAGGTCAAACAAATATTTTTAAACTAAATATCCTTACACATCTTCACATAATAATGCATATAAGGCAACATAAATTCACCCATTTAAAGGTATTTTGATAAAAAAAAAATATTTTTAAATGATGGTTATTTAAGGCCAAAATTCGAATAAGTTGGGAAGAAGGCACAAAAGAAAATCATTTGTGCCTGATTTAATAGTCAATTAGCATAAATAACAAAAATCTTAAAAAGTATCAGTTTAAGGACCAATGAAGTAAGTAATGATTATTTAAGCACGAAATTCGAATAAATTGTAGTGTTAAATACAGTTACCACCCCTGAAGTATTCACCCTACGTTAATTACCCCCCTGAAGTATTAAAACCTTCAAAAAAATCTCTGAACTTTGTTTTTAAAGTTTGAAATGCCCATTTTACCCTTACAAAAATTGCTTTTTATAAAAAAAATTAAGTAATTTTTAAAATGCTAAAATCAGTATTTGTCTAATTTAATTTCACTTGTTCATCGAATTCTTTTTATTTTGTGATCCTAAAGAACTTGTGATATTTTAATTTAATTTTATTTGTTTGTCAAACAAAGTTAAAAATAAATTTATACATGCATAAAATTACCACATTGACATAATTATGATATATATAAAAATATATATGATAAATATATATTAATTTTATATTTTCATTAGTTTATCAGCCCTTTTTTTAATTTTATTAATTATATATTTATTTAAGTAATATATATATTATATATATATATATGCATGTATTAAGGGTAAAATGGGCATTTCAAACTTTAAAAACAAAGGTCAAGGGTTTTTTTAAAAGTTTTAATACTTCAGGGGGGTAATTGATGTAGAGTGAATACTTTAGGAGTGGTAACTGTATTTAACCCTAAGTTGTATTTCCTATGGGTGAAAGTGTAATCTATAATTGCTATGATAAACGAGAATCGTGTTGTCATACCCTTTTTTTTTTATATATCTTATCCTTTTATTTCGTTTCATCCCTTTAATAAAATTTGATCATAATAGTAATTTTAATATTTATAATAAATTTACTAAAATACCCCTCAAATTAATTTGCACACACTTCACCACTTAACACATATTTAAGTTTTGAAGCCACCATTACATGACTTATAACCATCTCATCAATAATAATAATAATAAAAAAAAGTAATCAATTTTAGTTCTTATGTGTGAGTGTGTTGTGCCCCCCCTGCTAATAATAAAATGCGATAATTATATTTGCACTCTAAACCTATTATCTGTTTACATAAACTCATATATTTTACATAATTATACATACATCAATCAGAGACATTTATGTTATTTACATAAATCACTTTTCCATTATAAAAATTGAACATACAACTCCCAAAAACACACCTCATCGTTACACAAATTAATCATATTTTTTTATTATTAAAAATAATTTCTATAATCAAATAAAAAATAATACAAACATAAAATAAAAAAATGTAAATATAATTATCCTAATAAATCAGAAGGGGACTCATACCCTCCCCACCCACCCACCCAACCCGTCGCATAGGAAAACTATCTGTAATGCGTGTGGACCCCTTTTCTTCCCATGTATTGGTTGTCACGGGCAGCCTGCTTAGGGACCTTGTACCTTTCGTTCCTCGGAACACACAGGATACTTTCCCAAGTCGTACAACCACACTTTCTCGCATGTTGATGCTCTTGCCACGTCCACACCCACTCACCATTCAATCATTACAAGAGAGAGTGTGTGTGTGTGTGTGTGTTTTTTTAATACAGAAAAGAAAAACGTCACATTAAGTTATTTTCACTGTAATTACTTTAATTAGGTATAATTATATATTTATATTTTCTAATCTATGATTTGTTTATACAAATTATTTTTATTTTTTTTATATAATTATAAAAATCACTCATGTTAATAAAAATAATAAGGATAGTTTAATTTGTATGATGACGTTAACGTTTTCGAGGTGTAAGTGTAATTTTTCAAAAAATAGTCATAGTGTGTGTAGATGATATTGATATTTTTTGTTGGTGTATGTAATTATTTTAAAAACATGAATGCTTTAGATAAATAGACATAGATCAGGGAGTGTAAATGTAATTATTTAATTTTTTTTCCCTCTCTCTAAATCTTATTCGACTTGATTTCTTAGCCCGCCTACATATTTGGTATCTTAATTCCTATCTATATTGAATCAAGTATTATGTATCAGTGGTTTCATCCCATAGTATATCGTTATAAAGTGGAGAACTCCAAAGTTTGTTGGGAATTTGCCCAATTTGATCATTGTAATTCCGCCAACATGTTAAATATATTAAATCTAATTTACCCTAAATCGGACATTACGAGTCAGCTACCATCATTAAGATAATACAGAAAACACCCGCGCAAAGATAAGAATTACTGTTAAGGACTTTGTTGTATGGTGCGTTATAGTTGTGTATTTGTATGGTTGATCGTAACCAGACCAATCACATTAAAATAAGTTAATAAAATTTCATTTGTCAGTGAAAGGATCAATGGTCCGAAAGGGTGTTGGGATTTTGGTCAATCTTACCTAATTAAGAGTGTGTGAAATGATGATATAGGCAAATGTTTTACGACAATTACAGATAAGGAGCTTAAGTGCTATAAACTCCAAGGCTTTCTCTCTTCTTGATGAGGTGCCTTGCTCATAATAGGAAGAGAAAGCACGAATTGCTATGAATGCTATTGAAAAATTTAACAGAGTGGATTCAAAGTAAATTGAGTCTTGGTTACAAAACTAGAGCTAATGACACCTATATAAATAGAGATAAATTGGGGTTAACTTGACTAACTAATTATTGTTAACCCTCAACTGAACAACAAACTAATTAAGTTTAAAGTGTGTTTGTGGCAAATCTTTGTTCTGATAGGGATTTGTACGAGTCCAGGTACCCGTGTAACATAAAACTTGTTTCCGTTAAGTGACTAGACCTCTTGTAATGGTCACAATATTGATGTCTTTTATCCTTATCACTTCTCTTAAAAGGCTACTTTCCTCTGACATTAATTACTTCCGTTTGTATAATTTCAGACAAGTCTTCATGGATCTCCCTTTGTTTCTCAACCCTGAGTACCATGGAGTAAGCCTTCCCAGTAGTGGGAGGGGCTCAAGTAATGAAATATGATTTCAAACATGTTGATAGGTTGTACTCAATTCTATCAAGAACTGTATGAGTTGCCTAGACGACTTTTGTTCAGCTAATATTCTACTAGCGCCACAAGAGTAGGTAGGTAGTGGATTGAGACACACCAATTCATCCCACAATATCTTTAGCTTGGTGAAATACGCGGTTACAGACATATCACCTTGAGTTAAAGTAGAAATTTCCCTTTGGATCTGGTTAAGGAGATGTACATTGCTTTCTCCAAAATGTGCTTCCAATTCCAACCATAGGTCTCTGGCTAAAGTGGTATAAGTGAAGGCCTCTACAATATCTTTACTGATGGAATTTAGGAGCCACGACACCACCATGTAGTCAACTCTCTGCCATTGTTCAAAATTGTCGGAATTTGTAGTTGATCTCTCGCACTTGCCATCAATAAACCCTAATTTCAATTTTTCCCTAATAGCAAGGCGAATTACAGTGCTCCAAGTCAAGTAGTTGTTTCCATCCAATGGAACATACACTAAACTCATGCCAGGATGATCTCCACTTTGTAGATGAAGGACTTTTGATTCTTAGCTGTTCTGGCTTGCAGCTGGTTTGCCATCTTCGTTCTTGGTGGCCATCAAGAACCAAAGAAAGAAAAAAGAGAAAAGAAAATATATGCACGAGCTACTAGTGAATTAAGAACAGGACCAGAGACCATCAATTGATGGCTCTGATACCATATCAAAATAGGTAGAGAAAAGCACGAATTGCTGTGAAGATACCATTGAAAAATTTAATAGAGTGGATTTAGAGTAAATTGAGTGTTGGTTACTTACTAGAGCTAATGACACCTATATAAATAGAGATAAATTGCGAGTTAACTTCACTAACTAATCACTATTAACCCTCAACTGAACAACAAACTAATTAAGTTTAAATAACTAACTAGCAGCAATAAGCCAACCAGCTAATTAGAAACGTGTAATGACCAAAATACGCTTTAACTTATGAAGATTACATTCCAACTGTACATAGCCTTGAGCAAAAGTTAGCCTCAGACTGCTATATCTGGTGGTTCAAGTGCTGGAGTTGGAGATTTATCATACCTAAACATTCATACAAAATCGGAATGGACAATGTCTTAATGTGATGGGACATCAATTGCAACATAGACCACATCAAGGTAATATAGTGTTGGAAATCAAGCAGTTGTAACATGTTTTGAAAACAATCAGATAATAATATTAACAAAATTAATATGATCAGTTTTTGAAAACCAATTCACAAAACAATGAAACAAAATTTGAACAATTTCAAGTTGTCAACAAAAATTTAAATAGTGAACTTAGCTGGGTAAGCATTGTATTGTGACAACTCTTATTCAATACGATTACCAACTAAATCACATAAAAATTTTATTTTTCTTGAAAAAGTTATATGTCCCGTATATATGTGCACATGATACTACACAACTTCTTTCAAGATAAGAAAATACAATTTTCAATGTTGCACTACACTGGAAACACCTCTAACAATAATCAACTTGCTAGAAAAAACTAAAGAACACTCAAAACCTATAGGAAGAGAGGGATATAGGATTTTGCATATAGAAGAATCAATTTGTGTGTTGTGTTTAATTTATAGGAGATTTCAATAGCTATTTATATGAGAAAGGGAGTTGAGACTGTTAGATTGGCTATTTTATAATTTATTTAAGTAATTTCTTTTCGTTTTGTAATATTAAATTAAATGAATAAGAGTAAGTATTTATTTGGCCTTAATTTGTTGTTCGTAATCCTGTAATTTTCATATAGTGCAACAAAGCCTACAGATCACTAATCAACCAATGAAGTTGGATTGTGGACTTGATGGCAACTATGAAACCAACTTTCGAGGATTGGATTTGAAATGTTCCAAGTTAAAAACCTCGAGAATGGGCATCGGGGGTCCTATTGAGACTTGCGCTAAATATTGCAACCATATGATGGGTGCCTTGTTTTAAGCGACAGACATTTGACACCTATGCAATTTTAGTGGGTGGTTGACAAAAGTTGTTAAGCCGACTGAACTAATTTGCAGGAAGTCGTCATATGGAAGCCTATGAGGCTTGGTTGGTATGAACTCCTCGGCTCTGATAGTATGGGATTTAGTCCTGAAACTTGAGGATCCACGCAGTCTCATATATGGGGTGATTGTATCTAGAGCCTGGTCAAAGAGAACAATGTTATGATGTGGTAATTATAAATTTTGTTCAAGTGCAGTCAGAATATGTATGGAGATTGGTGAATCTGAGAGAGGATTCATCGCCTATCATAAGATGATAGCGATCTCCTATGCGTTCTGATGTGTGTTGTGCTCCAGGATTCTGTGGCCACAATGGGTGATCAAATAGGAAGTGGTTTTCTATATTGATCAAGTGGAGAAACATAATCAGAATATTAAGCATAGATTTTTAGTCCAGGATGGGAACCGATGACCAATTCCATACCCTAAACTAAAATCGGGAAATGACCAGTGGAAAGACCGTACCCGTGTAGCACTCGATAGCCTTAAGATTCACGCCATTTTTACCTATTCTCTAGTGTCATGGACCGTTGCTAGACGACCATACATGGTGACGGGAGCTTTGGGATTAAATATTAATCGAAAGCGATTAATTAAATATGATTTAATTAATATAGTGCAAATATATTTGTCAATTAAATTGTGTGTTGCCACAAGCCCAAATCTAGCTGAGGGTGGTCCTACAGAGTCACACAAAACATCACTCAAGGAAGTAGTAGAATTAATTATGAATTAATTCTAGAAAGAATGAATTGATTTAAAGAGTTTAAATTAATTCGAAAGATTAAATTATATGATCATTTAAATGGGAGAACCCATGTGATGGAAAACCAGTGATTTAATTAATGAGATTAATTAAATTTGGGCTGTGTTTAATTAAGTTGATAGGATCAATTTGAATTGAACCAGATGAATTAATTAATAGGATAAAAGCCTTTTTTTAATTGAGATCAATTAAGAGATCCAAGCCCTTTTTTATCTCTACATTAATTTATGAATCCAATTCATAAATTGGACCCAGCCCAATGGATTAATTTTAATGGCCAACTCAATATTTCAATTAATCTAATTAATTAAATTTCAAGTCATCCATCCAATGGATTTGTCTAAATAAATGATCCAATCATTTATCCTCTCCATGAATTAATTTAATTGGATTAAATTAGTTCAGCTCTTCTGGAATTAATTCCAAATTGATTCCATTCCATTATAGTGGTAGGGTGTGACTTTTTAGGTTCACCCTCAACTAGACTTGGGCGTGTTCTCAACACAATTAATTAAATCTAATTTAATTAATTATTTCTTATTTTTCCATAACCAGAAATAGCTCGTTACCATGGGTGGCCGTCTAGCAACAGTCCATGACATTAGAGACTGTGCAAATATAGATGAACATTTAAACAACCGAATTCATACGAGTAAGGTTCTTCCATCAACCATCTCCCGGCCTTAGTCTAGGGCATGGAATTGGGCGTCGGTTCCCATTCTAGACTAGGCATCTATACTTAATAACTAGAGACCACACGTTTACCCTACTGAATTTTCATAGGGAAACCTATTCCTCTTATTTAGTCATTGTGGCCACAGATTTTTAGAAAAATGTGCCTCAGAGCGTATAAGAGATCCTACTATCACGATACTGACAGGGGACGGATTCTTTCTTGGAACACACCGTTCTCAATATGCATTCTGACTGCACTAGATAAGGTTTATAACGTGTGTATCTTTCCACACATACATTGTTCGCCAGATCTAAGCTACAGTCATCATGTGCATGTGACTGACATAGTTCCTCAAGTTCGAGGATTAATCTCGTACTATCGGAGCTGGGAATCCCAGTCATACCGATCAAGTCTCAGGAGGCTTCCGTATGATGATTCTCGCGAGTCAGTTCAATCAGTCGACTACCTTGCTAACTAACCCACTAAAACTGCATAGACGACCTATGTCTCCTGCCGACGAAACACGGCTGCAGTACTCAGTGCAAGTCTCTATAGGACACTCGATGCCCTATCTCGAGGTCCTTAACTTGGAACATTTCAGACCAATCCACAGAAGTTGGTTTCATGGCCGCCATTCAATGCGCAGCCCAACCCCTTAGATTAATCCGTTTGGAATGTGGGCTTTCTCGTGCAGTTAAATAAATATTGACACAAGTAAACACAACAAAGAATCAAGCCATTGTTTGAAAATTACTTTTAGTCAGAAAAAAAACATAAATATTATATTACATCGAAATTGTCAAAAATAGTTTACAAAAGCCCAATCCCATTGGCTTTCTGATCACCTATTCTAACATATATATGTATATATATTCACAAAAGGAATCCCACCCCCACTGCCACCACTTTGCTCTTTTGTCATTGAAAACAGAAAGAGTGTTACTGAAACAAAACTTATTTCTTTGAAAACAGGAAGACTGTCAATGAAAACAGGAAGAGTGACAATCTGCCACTTTTTATGATGGTGAGCACAATGGGCAATAAATAACTTGAATATAATCTACTAACAGTAACAGGCTAACTTGCAAAATTCTCTTCTGGGCCTATTCAATGGTCCACTACTAACAACAGTTCATCATCATAATCAAGATTTTAACATTTCATGTTAACAACTTGAGATGTGTGCTATGCAGCTCCAACTAATACAGATACAAGCTACTTGTACAAAAATTACATTTTATGTAGGGCAAACTTTTATGCACACCTGATGTGTACTTCAAAATACTAAAGATCAGGATTCTCGTTTCAGGCCATGAATCTAAAATCTTGACAAATATTAAATAGAGGAATTTTTAAAACTCAATTTTTAAAAACTTCTTTTTTTTTATTTCAACAACAACCCAACTTATATTTTCTTGAAAAAAAAATGGGAAAAAACTCACCAAGGTTACTACTTTTAGTCATAGTTAATTGTTTCAAATTTCCCATCTAATTACATTCTTATTTCAGTGCTTCTATTCTATTTCCTTTTCCTTGTATGAATCCATGAAAGCTTTTTTTGTGGTAAGACAAAATAGATACAACAAAAGATTAAAGCTTGAATTGACCCTCCAAGTCAAGAAATTGAGAAATTACCAGGAATTATTTCAACAGAAGACGATCTATGTGCGGTGGTGGAGCAGTGACGATGCAGCGCTGCAGCGGATTTGAGAGAAATGAAATGGCGAGTTGAGAACGGTGATTTGAGTGTTTTCTTTAGAGAAAATTGAACCTTTCTGTGAGAGAGAATTTGGAGAGTGGAAACGGGCAGATGGTGGGTATGGGCCTCAATTGGGTAAATTGGGTATATGACCCAGCCCAAACCCAACTATTTTAATTTAATAGGTTTTAGCCTTTGTTTGGACCTAATTTAAATATGTTGGGTCTGGGGCTGAGCCTGAGGCTGGTTTAACAGGTCTGGGCCTAAGCATATTAGGCCCATTGACAGGCCTAAATTGAGACTGATGCCCTAATGCCCCCACCAGCGCCCAATTTGAGAAGGGCGAGCAGCAGTGACCCGTATGTGGGGTTTCCCCATATTCACTCTAATCTCTAGTAACACTTCAAACTCCAAATCAACTTTAAACTTAATAAAAGAAGTTAATTTTATTCTAACTCTAATATCCCACGTCCTTATGTCCTTACTAAAATAGCCAACACACCCACCGTTTTTCAATATGGGACAAAGACGCACTATGTTCTACTTCATAATCTAACCTATGGATCACTATTTAAACTTACATTCAACTTTTTAATTAAAATGTTGTTCCAAATTAGCAATATAATCACGCCAGTTACAATAATATTCTCTTAATTAGAATATTACTGGACCCTACAAACAAATTTTAGGCTTAATTGTATTTATGCGCCATATATTTGGGGGTGGCAAAACTAGGACCCTAAATATAGAGGTGGCAAAAGTACCCCTAAATTAAATTCTTTTGCAATTGTAGGACTCAAACCATCGAATTCTTAGAAGTGCCAGGAATTAGGATTTCTTTTGGACTTTTGTTGATGAACATTTTTTATGTGCTACTCACATGAAAAAAAAAGGTTAATTATATAAAATGAATTTGAAATCTTGTATTATGTATATAATTATACAAATAAAATTATTATTTTATATAATATAAATTAAAATAAAAAATTAAACACCTGTCCCTCGCCCCCACCTACCTAATCCATCCCCCCTCCGCCCTCGAGACCACTGACCTCCGCTCACAAAAGGGGTCAACGGCATATCCAGCCCTAGGAGAGTGGAGGCAATGCCGATCCGTAATTTTGGGCGATAAAATGCACGTTCGGCGACTTCTACATCGCCCAGGCTAGAGGCGACAACCTGAAGGCAAGGATTGGGGGGAGGGCGTGGTGGCGGGGTTGGGCTTGGGTTTATGGTGTCAATTTTTTAATTAAATTTGTACTATATAAAATAATAATTTTAATTTTTGTGATTTAAAATTATCTATAGTATTATAATCTTTTTTTCATAATTTAAGTATTTATTTTTTATGTATATATATTTTTAAATTTACATACTCAGAGACACTGTGCCACGACAGCTAGTATATAATATAAATTCAAAATTTATTTTTATTCAATTTGATATCTTTTTCATGTAATCGCTTATGTAGCAAAGAAAAAACTAAAAAAATGTCCAACTAGTAAAAAAATTCAAATAAAAAAGTGTTTTACTTTTTTCGACGTTATGTTTTTTTTTTTCACTTAAACGCTTGGGTGGGTTGCAGTTGATTTTTTTTTATAAAAGAAAAATGCCAGTCAGCGAAAGCCAAAAAAAAAACCCTAGTGCATTTTTTTATCAGAGGTATATTTTTGCCATATCTTTATTTAGGGTTTTTATTTTGCCATCCCCAATATACGAAACAATAAATGTAATTAAACCTCACATTTATATTAAAATCAATTCTTCAAGATCTATTTCATTAAATATCATTCCTTTTGAATTTCAACTACACCAATCCCAAGTACAATTGAACAAACTAATAAATAGGTGTCCACCAAGACAAAGGATGAAAAATTCCCTTTTATGCACAAGAAGGGTGTGATACGTCTTAAAATGTATGCCTTTACAAATTTCAAATAACCTTTTATTGAAAGAATTGAAAATTCATTAAAGGTGTATATTGAATGATGAATTTAGATTTAAAGAAAGAATTTAAAAATAAAAATAAAATAATAAATAATTATTTAAAAAATTTGAAATTCATCCATATTCATTAAAATATAATTCTAAATTAGAACGAAAGGATTTGAAATCCTTTAAATTAGAATTATCAAATATATATACAACGAATCTGTTATAATTTCAAATCTTCCA
Source organism: Sesamum angolense (assembly GCA_034509725.1). NCBI lineage: Eukaryota > Viridiplantae > Streptophyta > Magnoliopsida > Lamiales > Pedaliaceae > Sesamum > Sesamum angolense. The sequence continues at coordinate 9,130,573 of JACGWL010000014.1, read as the reverse complement.
ACCCAAATGCAACCTAATACTCAATAACGGTAATTCAAAATTAAAGTTGCGGGATTTTTACATCCTTTGAATTATTCTTTGCTTGGATAACAAAAAATCCCTCAACTCTCACTCTAAATTATATCTATGGAATATTGGTGAATTTCAAATTCGATCTTATATGAAATCATATAATATTCTTTCTCCAAATCATTTTTCATATCCAAATCCATCAATCAAAAGAATAGTCCAATCTGACTTCACCAACCAAAAATCCCTTTCCTTCACCATTAACAAAAGTAGGTTAATTATGTCTTTATCTTTCATTCATAACTTTACTTAAATTCAAGTCATTAGGATTGTCCCCAAGATACAAAATGAAGCTCCAAAAGTCATTACATATGTATAGGCTTAAATGCACTTTGTCCCCCTATAATATGTGAAATTAGTAAAAAAGCTCTAATAAAAAAATTAATAAATTATTCCCCTGTGTTTTGAAAAATAAATGATAAGGAGTAATTTGTTTCAGTTTTCAAAATACATAGGATTATTTTTTTTTTCATAGAGAGTTTTTTGCTCATTTCTCATATGAGATGGGGTAAATTGCATTTGTCCCAATATCTATTCTATTATAAAAGAAAATCTTTTGGCGTACCAACTTTTAAAAACACAAATTTACCCGTTATTTCATTTATTCCCTTTAAAATAATTTGGTCAAGTTACTAATTTCGATATTTTTTTAATAATTTCATCATTATATTTTTTTCTCTTAACTACCCACTACTCCACATTTATTTCCCACGTACTTCTCCATATTTATTATAATTTATAATTATAATTTATTGAATTCATATATTTTTTTTTATCATTTCACATGAAAAAAAATTTATATGTTCACGAAAACCGCGTAACTAAAGCTAGAGAACTCGACAATATTGAAAAGCTTTCCTCCTCATACGCAAACGCAATGCATAATGTACTTGGGATTTCCTGTGGAGTAGAATTCCCAAAAGTCTGCCCATAAGATATGGGCCTAAACCTAATTGCATGTAATGTGGACCATGAACCATGATGCTCCATGCTGCCGACTCACCAAAACAAGAACTGAAAATGACAAAAACAAAAAATAAAAAACAAAAACAAAAACAAAAGAAGAAAATATAAACTCACTTATAATCATTCAAATTTCACTAAATTTATGGATGTTACAAATACAAAAATCAAAATACTAATATAAAAAAGACCAAATAACATAAAATTTCTCTGTGTTTTAGAAACTCAGTTAAAAACTTCTTTATATTTTTAAAATATCCATTTTATTTTCATAAACGTTGCTTATTTTTCTTTTGTTAAATTTACTTAACAGCGTTATTTTTTATTAAATAATCGTTATGTCCTTCTTATTATATTTTATTCTTATATTAATGAGCATTAGATGATTTTTGATTAAATTTATAAAAGATTAAAAGTCATGATTCAATTAACTTAGAAAATATTATTTTAAAAAATAAATTTAATAAAAGTAACCCCTTTCCCACCCTCTGCCACCCCCTTCCCCAATCGTCCACCCCAATGAACCCCCTCCCTATTCCCGTCCTCTCCCATCACTCACCATAGAGGGAGGCGCTGCCGCCATCGCCATCACCATCGCCCCCCAATCTAGGCAACCGCAAATTTTGGGTCACTATGACCATCGCCCATATCTAATTTGGCAATGACGACCACCCACCCATTGGGGGATTTGGGCAACAATAAATTTTTTTAAAAAAAATTATTTTTACTTTTTAATTTTAAGTTAAAAAATCAGAAAATTAACTTATATTTTTCAAACTTAAAAATAATTCAAAGAAAGTATTACAATTTTATTTTAAATACTTATAATGGTAATTTGAATATATATATTATTTATAGTAAATAATATAATATATATATATAAACATATTTAAATTCAATAATATTTTAAATTAATTAATAATATATTAATATTTATAGTTATATAGATATTTATTTCTAAAAGTGAATTTTAGTATATAAATTTTTTTATTGTGATATTTAATTTAAATTTTTAATTTTAATTATATTTTTTATATATATTTTTGTATTTTAATTTAAATAAAATATTTTAAGAAGAAAAATTATTTACTTTTTTAGGATGATAAAAATACAAAAATAAACCACAAAAAATAATCTCAAAATAAAAAGAAATAAATGTGAATGGTTTTATATGTCAAGAAGGGTATATTAGTTAATTTTAGTCCAAAAATGAGCCAAAATCTATCAAAAATCAATCCATTTCGCATTAAGGGCGCGTGAAATCCATCTCTCATCAGTTTCTAATGAAGGGGGTTTCACACAAGATTTTTTAAATCATGGGACCTTTTAACTTATTTTTAAAATATATTAGCCGTGGTGGCACGTCGTTTCTGCGTGCATATAATAAATAATTTTTTATATTTTAAAATATATTATAAATAAGAGCAGAATATACAAATCAATACATGACACTAAAAAAGAAAATTAATTTATTAGTTAATGTATAATTTAAAAAGTGGAATGAGTTAGTTATCTTATTACTTGAAGGGCATTTTTGACTTTACAAAAAATTAGTGCGGCAGTATCACTAACCGCCGTTTGTGAGTGTGGAGCCTTTTTCCTTTTTATATTAGTATAGATGAGGATTTTAGCCATTTTAAAAAAACACAAAAGGGTGTTTTCTAGAAAAAGAAAAAAGAAAACTTTTAATTTAGGGTTTGCACCAAAGAGTCGGTAAGCAATAAAGGTCTTGAAAATAATGGATAGGCCAGATAACATCGTCAATGTTGTTATCGTAGTAGTTGTCATCTTTCTTACAGCCATTATTATATTTAAGGATAATTACACTATTTTCCCTAAAAATACGAATACATTCTATGTGATTTAAAAAATCATATTTAGTACATTTGAAACTTATTTCAGTCCACAAATAGATTTTCAATAATCAAAATTCACCAAAATTATTGTTGTTAGTAAAAAGAATAAAATAAAAATACAAATATACTCCAGAATTGACTTATCACTCACTTATTGCAGGTCCAACAAACCTTTTCAACCAAAATATCCAATACGGGTGAAAAAATATATATAAAGGTAGTCTGGTCATAAAGAATTTATTTAACATGTAACGGATCAGTAATAAACCAATTAAAGCTAAATATAGATTTTCATTAAAAAAAATATTGTTAATATCAAAAAATTCGTGAAAACTAACAGAGGTATCTACTTTTAGATATAAACAAATTTCAGGAGCACTATGTAATTTTTCAAACTGTAAAAAATTTACATGTAATTATACTAAATTTTAGGAAATGTCGGTATAATTATCCCTTGTGTTTATATTTTAAAAAAAAAAAAATTCGAGTGCGTTTTTTGTTTTCTTTGTTATTTTTAGTATTTTGTCAATTATTGTCAACCATATGATTAAATTCCTAACAGGGACTGAATGTGAAAGGTGAAGGAATGTTATCACAACAGTTGTTCTCTAACAATAAATTGGAATGTTTAAATCTCTATTTTGTGGCCCTGAAATGGATTAGATTAGGACCAGGACAGTCATTCTCGGGTTTTGGTCCAGAATATGACGTCGTTTTAGAACTATTGAATTCGGCATTTATATGTATTAATAAATAGTGAATTACAACGAGTTCTCTTAAAATTAGTAATAATTATAATTATTTGTTTGTTGTCTGAAAAATTATAAATAGTTTTCTTGATATTAACAATCGTCTAACAAATGCCTCTCGTGACAGCCAATTGGAGGGGTGTTTATTAGACTTTCTTAATCTTAGGGAGGATTTAAAAAATTTCAAACAATAAAAAATACTTATAATTATGAAACTTTTTAAAAGAATTCGATGTAATTTATCCTAAATAATATTAATTTTAGTAATCGATTAATCAAATCAAATTGTTACATATATGTATACATATAATATTTAGTTTAGAATTTTGGGAAAATATTAATGCCTGTTTAGTTGAATTTTCATAATATAAGGGGGCTCTATGCAATTTTCCTGATTTTTTAGTAGCTGTTGAGTTATTTTCTTATAGTGATAATCGTACTAGTGGTTCACCTCAACAATGTATAGAGCAGGATTTGGGGGTTGTTGGGGTGTGCTGCACGTTGTTGGAAAGCCCTTTGAGTAGGCTATCATCCAAAATAAATCGTTTGGAATTTGGACTAGATTTTAGAGTAATATGTACTAATGTGTTGGCAAGTCATATGACGTGTCTCCCCAACTGTATGACGATATCTCCAGTTAGAATGGACTTATTTCTTGGGTCTGCCAGTTCAATAAAGTAGGAGATAAGCCTGTGGGCTTTTCCTCCATGTTGATGGGCTTTTATCCGTCCTGCTGATCAACTAGCTGGGTTCTTAGCTGGCTGGGCTAGTATGCCTAATTTGTGGGATTAGTCTAATGACTTTAGGGGGCATCATTATTTATTCTTTTATATGGATAATTACACTTTCCTCCCCTAAAGTTTGATATAATTGCACATAAACCCTTTGTGGTTTGTAAAATTATATGTAGCATCACTAAGGTTTGTTTCCGTCTAACAAATAGGTTCCTCTATTAGTCAGATTCCATTGAATTTACTGATATTAAAAAAACAAATGAATGAAAAATGATATTTACTCTTGATTGACTTATTGCTGATTTATATTAGGTTAAATAATTTTTTTTCTAACTAAACTACGCTTATTTCAGTGAAAATAGATCTTATTATATGCATTAACGTATGAGGATGTACAGGGCTAAATTTGTTCATAAAAGAATTTATTTGACCTGCAATAAGTCAAGAATGAACCAATCGAAGGTAAATATAAATTTTTATCTCCTTCTTTTGTTAATATAAGCATATTCGGTGAATTTTCACTAATAAATAAACTTATTTGTTAGACGAAAGTATACCTTAGGAGTACTAGATGTAATTTCTCAAAGTACAGAAAAACTACATATAATTATACCATTATCAGGAAGGAGAATATAATTATTTTTTTGTATGTACGATAGATGACTTAATTTATGATTAAATTGAGCATAATTTTAAAAATAAAAATTAAAAACAACCCATTAATCAAATAGGCTCCAAAAGGGCAAATATGTCGTGCACACACACAAAATCAAGTAGAGAATTTGATTGATAGGGAAAAGATCCTTAGAATTTCAAACATAGCTCCAATCATACTTGTAAAGGAGATTCTGTCCGAAAGGAGCTGATTCACCTCATCTTTTTTGGACCCCCAACTTGATCTTTGTATACTATGGATAATTATACTCTGCTCCCCGAATTTTGATATCATTATACTCAAATCTTTTATAATTTAAAAAAAAAAGTTAAAAATACACGTTGCTTTCCTGAACTATGTTAATGTAATATTTATCCCTCTAAACTAACAAATGTAACACTTACCCCCTATAATTTAAATTTTGGACAATCTTGCCTTTATATTATATATATAGTTCAAAGAATTTCTTTTTCTAATAATTTTGAATTTTAAGTTCAATTAAAAAATTAATTAGGAAAAAATCTATAATTGAGTAATAGAAAATTAGTGAATTAAATAGTTTGAATTTTATTATATTTTACAAACTCAAAGTTGAGTGATGAATGAGTAAAAGAATACACGAAAAAAGAATTCGTATTTTTTTTATTAATTTGGTAATAAAATTAATTTATTAACTACTTATTCTTTTAAATAAAAGTGAGTAATTAAATGATTTTTTTAGGCAAAATGTCACTTTTGGTCCCACTAGATAGGGTCATTCTCACTTTTTGTCCCGAGCTTTATGGGCTCAACACTTTTGGTCCCAAAACCCTAATTTTTTGACACATTTGGTCCTGTGCCGTTAGATTTAACGGAAAACGGCACGTGACTTGTCAACGGTAGTCAACGGTCAGTCAAAAGTCAATTTTTTTTTTTGGGAAAAAAAGGCACTAAAAAAATATTTTTTTGCTATTTATATATGTAAATAACCCACAAACACTACATAACATTTTCATCTTTTTCTCATCACTTTAAATTGATAGAAATATGCTAAAAGATCAAAATTCTACAAATATTGAATGCTACTGTCACAAATTGATGGCTTAAATGCATACAATCCCTCTGTATTTTAAAAATTCAGCAAAAACCCTTCTTGTTTTAAAAAAAAAACTGAAATTCCCTTACAAATTGATCGTCATGCCTTGTTTATTATATATTTTTATTATTTTAATAACTATTGGATCTTTTTGAATGAATAAAAGCTTTGAATTTGATCAATTATTCGTAACTGCTGATTTTAAAAATTTGAAGGGTTAAATTTACCAAATTTATAAATTATAAAAATATTTTATTTTAATATTATAAAATTATTATATTTCAATATAAATTAACGGTCATAACGGTCAGTTTATTGAAATAAAAACCCCTCTACAAACTGACCGTTATGACCGTTAATTTATATTGAAATATAATAATTTTATAATATTAAAATAAAATATTTTATAATTTATAAATTTTGGTAAATTTAACCTTCAAATTTTTAAAATCAGCAGTTACGAATAATTGATCAAATTCAGAGCTTTTATTCATTCAAAAAAGATCCAATAGTTATTAAAAAAAAAAATATATAATAAGCAAGGGCATGACGATCAATTTGTAGAGGGAATTTCAGTGTTTTTTTTTAGAAACAAGAAGGGGTTTTTGCTGAATTTTTAAAATACAGAGGGATTTTATGCATTTAAGCCATCAATTTGTGACAATAGCATTCAATATTTGTAGAATTTTGATCTTTTAGCATATTTCTATCAATTTAAAAAAGTGATGAGAAAAAGATGAAAATGTTATGTAGTGTTTGTGGGTTATTTACATATATAAATAGCAAAAAATATTTTTTGGTGCCTTTTTTTCCCTAAAAAAAAATTTGACTTTTGATTGACCGTTGACTACCGTTGACTAACGGCACGTGACTTGTCACGTGCCGTTTTCCGTTAAATCTAACGGCACAGGACCAAATGTGTCAAAAAATTAGGGTTTTGGGACCAAAAAGTGTTGAGCCCATAAAGCTCGGGACCAAAAGTGAGAATGGCCCTATCTAGTAGGACCAAAAGTGACATTTTGCCATTTTTTTAATATATATTCTTAAAAATATAATTATGTTTATTTATTTTTTTAAATATTTAACTTTTGGTTAAGCATATACATTTGTCAATTTTTTTGAAAAACATATATAGTTTTGTTGGTTTATTATATTTTTTGTGTATCTATAATATATTTGATTTGCACTCCATTTATAATTTAAATTCTCCCCTTATTAAAAAATTAATTAAAAATAATTTGGTGATGATTTAATGTGCAAAATACTAAAAATATTAAAAATAATATAATTATTCAAAGCATGTGGGGCATTTTTGTCCAACTAAGGAGGTAAGTGTTACATTGGAGAATTTAGGGGGATAATTATTACTTCAAGAATAGTTTAGGGGACAAAGTGTATTTTACCCTTTAAAAAATTATATCTAAGAATCATGACGTTTGTTTTCGTCCAATAAATAGATTTCTTTATTACCTAAAATCCACAAAATTTACTGATATTAGCAAACAAGTTGAATGCAAATCCATATTTATCCTTAATTGGCTTATTAGTGGCTTATTACAAATTAAACTATTTTTTTCTAATCAAACTACTCATACAAGGGAGGAGATATAACTCCTCATGTTCATTACCTTGCAAAGATGTATAAGGGTAGTTTGAGCAGAAAAAAATTGTTTGACCTGCAATAAGTCAATAATTAGTCAATCGATGATAAATATGAATTTTATTAATTTTTTTCTAATAATAGCAAATTTGATGAATTTTGACTAATAAATGAATTTATTTATTAGACAAAATCAAACGTCAAGAATATAAGATTATAATTATCTCTATAATATCTATATATACATATATGCATGTATTTTTTTGTGTGCATAGTTTGTTTAAAACGCCTTCTTAAGGACAAATTGTGAAGCTCATGAAATCAGTGTGAGCAAGAATTCACACAATGAAATATCGATTGTGTTGCACGTTGCATCGATCAACTGGAGTCCTTAAGATCAATTTAGAAGGGAATTTTTTTTATTAAATTTAATCTATATTAAATATGAAAAGAAAAAACCTCAACAGTCACAAACGATGATTAATGACACTGTAGCATCGATTTTTGTTGAAGTAAAAATATATACTTCAACTGATAAAATAACTAACTTATTTAATTTTCGAAATTTTACTAACTAACAAATTAGTTTTTTTTAATATAATGTATTAGTTTATATATTTTACTCTTATTAATAATATAGTTAAAAACGTAAAAAAATATTTATATATCATGCAAACATAAATAACTTGTCACAACAACTAGTTTACAAATAAAAAAAATTCAAAGCGAGGTCATAACTGGCATATCTAACCCATTTTCATGTTTTTAGGGATAATTACACTCCCATTTCCTGAAATTTGATGTAATTACACGTAAAATTCACGTGGTTTGCAAAATTACACACCTACCTTTGAGGTTTGCTTCTATCTAACAAATAAGTCCATCCACCAGTCAAAATTCACCAAATTTACTAGTCTGGTTAAACCGTCAAGCTACAGTCTATTTACACTAATCACCACTATCTTTCAAAAATTACATATAAACCCATAAATGTGTCAACATTATCTACACAAATTATTCCTACTTTTTAAAAAATTACACATACACCATCCAAAAATGTCAACATCATTGCACAAACTATACTTGCTTTTTAGCTATCAGGAGTGATTTCTGTAATTACACAAATATAAAAATAATTTATGTAATAAACCATAAATTAAGGGATACAAATATAATTATCCATAAAATCAATACGGGTATCTCGTCAACTTTTGAACTTAACCTTTTTGCACTGCCACGAAACAAGGAATATCACACAACAGGATACAGTTTGATTTGCTGAAAATTGCACATCTCTTCACGTAATCTGTTTGGATCATCCAAATTCCTCATTCTTGACTTGTGGAAAGCTGCCGTTGAAGCAATCAAGCTAGAATCCAGCTTTTGGCTCAATTAGTAGTTGTTGAGTAGTTATTTTTTGTTTTTGTTTTTTTAAGCATTACATTGATTCAATTTATACATAAATACACTAAAAACAGTACACAATAAATAATAAATCTCGATTTAACCAATACATCAATATAAGTGTAAACAAATTACAATAACTCAGATAAAGTGAGCAAAATAATCAAACGACCAGTGTCCGGTGGAACTGAAACCTGTGACATAGAACTTGTTCATGGGATCTCAACCTTAACCCCAACTACTAGGCTAAGATGATTAAGTGGAATATCTCAACTAATAATTCAAAGTAAAGATGGCCTTAAGATACTAGAATTTATTTATATTTTGTCGATCCAAATGCAGCAAAGAAAGTACCTATCCTCTCATTCTAAATTAGAAATACAACAACGATGACAAATATCTGAAATATTTCGACCAATTCATAGAGATACAGTGTATAACGTGAAAATTGCCCTTTTCGTCTCATAATTAATTTTTGTATACTTTTAATCCCATTACTTATGATATTATTGAAAAAAGGCCTCATAACTTGAAAAAGATTCTCTCATTCAGTTTTGTTAGGAAATTGACTAAAGAAATCATTGTGCAAGTCCCCTCTCTCCGTCTTAAAGATACAACGGTTACGTAACTTGTACGTATTTTTTACGTCAATTTCATAACTAAAGTTGGCATGAGTACTAAAACTGCAACTTTTTTTTCTAAATTCTATGACTATTTTCAAAAATTCCATAAATAAAAAGTTAAAAATATTCAGATCATAAATTACGGGACAAAAAATACAATTTGCGGTGTATAATTAATGGAATCAATTAATGAAGTGGTACCACAAAAGCGTGTGTTAGATGGGAAAATAAAGAAGGTGGGAATAAGCTTAAAGACATTCCAAGCAATTGAGTGGGTTTGATGAGTCCCTACCATGGGAATCTCTTTGTCCCTTCTTCAACCAACATTTGGAATAATTATTATTGTGCCCCGAGATTCTCTTATATTGCGTTTGTGGGCCACACTTTAATTAATCATAATGATGTTTAGTCTACCTAATTAATATTATTTTGCTTGTTGATGTAATTAAAGTGTCCCTTTTAAATAGGTAATCGAGAGGGAATTAAAATTTAATAATGCATTAGTAGATCTATTTGGCTATTTAATTAGTTGACCACTAATTAAAGGGTCTTTATAATTTTTTTTTCTATTTTAATTAAAAAATTAGAAAAAAAATCAAGGTCAAGGTGAAAATTATTATTATTTATAACTATCAATTTTAAAAGATTCTACCTTTTCTTTTTTATCCAAAAATAAAATTGAACTGCAAAGGGAAAAATTATAATTTTAGTCCTTTCAGTATAAAAAAGTGATAATTTTAATCTTGTATGAATCTATTTCTGTAATTTTGTCCTATGACGCATTGAGGATAAAAAAATTAAATTTTTACCATGATTAATTAATTAATTAATATTTTGTCATGCTTTTAACTATAGCGGAATTATTTCACTATAATTTTTAGTTGTGACTAATTTTTTTGTCTCAATTGCAAAAATAATGATTAATAATCATTGCGACCCACATAATTAATTCGCATTTGCAATACTTTTTATTTACCTCTAATCATAGTAATTAGCTATTACAAAAATCAATATTTTCTCTTAGTGCAACACCCTCTTAATCTTGTGAACATCCACAAACTAGTTGGTATAATATGTGAATAAAATAGTACTAAAGAAAATTATAATAAGGAATAATTATATTTATATTTTCTGACTTAGGGTCTGTTTACATAAATTATTTTGAGTTTTTAAAAAATTACACATACACCCACCAGAAACATGAACATTATTTACACAAGGCAACCATTCTTTCTGAAAAAGATATATATATACCCTCCCAAAATACGAACATTATTATATAAATTATTCCTATTTTTTAGTTGTCATGTATAATTTTTATAATTATACAAATAATATAAAAGTTTTAAGCAAACAAACTATAAATTAAAGAGTATAGATATAATTATCCCTAATAATAATGATCTGCACCCTAATCAGACATGATTGAACAATTGGTACTAGGTGATGATCCATATAATTATGTCCTGACAATTATATATATATATATATATATATACATATTGTCCGATGATTAATTTCTTAACTCATTATGTGACAGCTTCCAAGAAAGTTCAAACTCAACGTCAAATCGAGAACTAATTTGATGACAGCAAAACCTATGTACTATGATTATAAGGTTAAGATTTTGAATACCACAATTTTGTGGATTTTGATATGATTTTAATAAAATGGGATTTGTTTTTAGACAACAACGATGATTTTTTTTATTAATTAAAACAAATGAATTATAAGTATAATTATTTATATTGACATTAATACTTAATAAAAACTATTATAATAATCATTATCTGCTTAATAATACCTATTATTACTGTAGACAACAATTTCTATTATGCATAAACCAATTCTTGCTATAAAGTAGACAACATATGTACTTTCTGGTTAAAACTGTTCTAAAATCATAAATTTTTTTTTTTAAAATTGTCATCCCCGACCCTATATATACTGACATGACTAAAATTATAATTTTTTATTTAAAAATAGTAATTTATTTATTTTAATATTAATTATTGATTAACTATCATGATAACTAATATTGATATTGATATATTAATTTACATGTCAATTTTTTTTCAGAAATATTATCTAATTTACTCCTCGTTTAAAGCGTTGATAGCAATAGGTTTTTATCATTTTTTTTCCTCAAAGAAGCAATCAACTATACATTATTTTTACAAAAAATCAAATATTATCAATAGTTATATATATATATATATATACATATGTTTTAAAATGGTTTCAAATTATAGTTTTCGAATTTTAACCAATTATTGAAGTTGATCCCATTTAATATTTATGGGAGCTTTTTCGGCTTAATTTAGGATCTACAGTGTGAGTAGATTTATGTGATGTATTTAATTTCTAAATCACTTTATACTATAATAAAGATAACATTAATGATGAGATATTAAGTTAAAATTTTAAAATTGTCATTAAGAATGTTTACTAAGAATAGTAATTTTAGTATTATCACAATATAAATTTTCAAATATTATTCACTGACCAGAATTTGTATAAGTTGTATGACTATTGGTAATTTAATTATAACAAAAAATAATAAATATTACACTAAGTTGTATTAATTTTTTTCCAACTTTTACAAAATTGTCACGATTAAATCTATGAAATTAATTATAATGGTAAAATAATTTTTTTAATCACTTAATACATATAATCAACAAAACATTAATACACCTTAATTTTTATCTCTAATTTATTTAATTCAAGTTTAATACACTACAAAAAATAGATTATTTCTTACATAAACAAATAATCAGTATGGTTTAAAATCATAACAAATAAATACTATCTGTTATAGTGATAAAATTAATATGCACACTTACATTTTGGCCATGTTCAATCAATGTTCATTCGCCTATAAAAACAACTGCTAATAGTTGTTGTCCGGCATAATTTAATTAGCAATAATCACGATATTTTTATTTTAAATTGCAAAATAATTAATTATAAAAAAATCATATTTTTCTAGTGACCTCTTGATTCAAATGCTTTTGAACGCCACAAATCTTAATTGGTTTGGACCAAAGCCACATAAAATGATAAAAGCAAACCATCAATGGGTTTTATTGCATCCTAACGCATGAACTTCATGACCAACATGGTCTAAACTGTCGTAATCAAACTGTAAATACGTGCGAAATATATAAAAAGAAAGGTAATTACAAAACATAAAATTTTTACGATTCTTGAAAATTTTTATATATAACTGCGTATCATACTTTACTTAAAATCAATCAGTGGGCTCGAGTGTAATATTAGAACAGACTCCAACTCCAAATATAATATGTGATGTCTTGAAATAATTTGTCACTACGTACATAAATACGTATACATCTTAATAGGGTGTGTTTGGACCACTAGAAATATATTGTAGAAAGGAAAATAAATAATTAGGACTTTCCAAAAGCAAACTCAAGGGGGAGTATCACTGTCTTTTGTAGATAATGAAGAGGGTTTTTTTTCAAGTACTTTGGGGATTTTCGCAAAGCCAAACAGCCTTTTGTTTTCTTTTTGTGATTTTGACTGCACCTAACTTGCAATAATTAATAAAGAGAGATATGATGATGGACTTGTTGTCTTCATATATAAGGAAGAAAAGGTGTAACTGAGAGGGTGCAATTGAAATATATATATATATATATATATATTACATATAATAGTTCGTGAATTAGTCATTTTTATTGTAAAATTTTACGAAAAAGAATATAAATTTAGTCATGCAACTTAGGAGCAGTGGTATTTTTATTTTGCACGAATTGATTTTCGTAATTTAGTCTCATTATATTAAAATTTTGACAATTTTAGCATTTTCCAACCAATTATTTGGCTGGAAAATTGCACGTAATTAGTATGATCGCTCAATTAATTTTCAACTTTAGTCCTGTAGATCAATTCTTATAGGACAAAAAATATCACACTCTCCTAAATAATACTAAAATTATAAATTAATTAGATAATGTGCAAGTCACATGCAATTTTTCAATCAAATTAACCAAAAAATGACTAAAATTATTAAAATTTTAAAATTACGGGATTAAATTATGAAAATATTTTGTGCGGATTAAAAATATCATCCCTAAATTGCGGGACTAAAATTGTATTTTTTGCCTAAATTTTATTCGGAGACAGTTTATCATACAAACAATTTTTAGAATTTGAACATATTCATTAACAAAAATCTCCGATCACAAATTTTTCATTGGTTATTTGGTGCTTACGAAAAATTGGATGTGAAATATAACTGTAGGGAGTAAATGAAAATTTTCAAAATGAATGGATACGGCGTGTGCGAAATTATAAAATAAAAAAGGATACAATGTCGAAAAGGCGTGTCCGACATATTTTGGATATGTATCTAATACATTCAGATTTTTCTTTTTTATACTTTAGAAAATTTTGGGTTGTCTTTAAAATATATAGTTTTGGTCTTAAAAAGAAAAAGAATTAATTCACTCATCAAACTAAATTTTAAAGATGAAATTACTAAAAACTCGAGATATGGCCTTAATAATTTAACTAATTTGAATTATTAAATTTTTTTTCATTTCATGCTTTTGAAAATAAAATGATTATGTATATTTTTGAAGTCATATTTGGTAAATAGATTTAAATGTAAGACATGCTTATTTTATGTTTTATCTTGATATTTTTATATTGCCTATTTCAATTTTAAGAGAAATTAATAATTATAATATAATAATATATATAATATATAAGTTTATTATATATAGTCGTGTCAATGTTGTGTTATATCCAAATTTTTTTATACTTTTTGTATCGTTGAGCCCGTGTTGTATCATGTGCGTGTCACCGTGTCTGTGTCCATGTTCATGTATCATAACTGATTTCTTTCTCTTGTTATGCATATAAAAGATGAATTAATTGAGTGCAAAAACATCGTACTATAATTGACTGTTAAGATATTAATATTAAATAATTTAATATTATTTATAATAATTAAATTTTAAATAAGAAAATCATTTAACATGATATCAGAACCACACTGTACCAAACAAAAGGTTCTTGATTCAAATCTTGTTATTACCTCCCATATGTGAATCAAGAACCTTTTGTTATTAAGAGTCGAGTTTGCATGTGAGAGGGGTGTGCTAAGATTAATATTAAATTATTTTTCTTTCTGACATCTTATAAATTTTAAATAAGGTGATTGTTTAATATTTACGTTGTTATTCTTCTTTCTAATAGCTTAAACTTTTAGACGAAGTGGTAGTTTAACATTCACATCGTGTAAGCAGCGTACGTACATTGTAGCGATACAACTATACTCCCATTCTTTGATTTTTATAATCTACTTTCAATAAAATTTTAGAAAAATATTAGAAGAAACATGACATTTTATCGTTAATTATTATGATTAAAAGCAAAAAATTACGATAAATAATAATCAACTACGACTGCATAATAATCATTAGTTGTTGTTTCTGTTGGGAAAATTGTAAACAATTTAATTTCATTTTGAAATAACAATCAGATATATTAATTAGTTTATGAAACTAAATACAAAATACCCACGTTGGAACAATATAACAAAAACAACAGTTAGATATGATGTTTTACGATGAAATTAAAGAAGAACTTATAATGAGAGTTATCGTAACAACTCTCGGTCCAACGAAAATTGCACACTAACCTATCAAATCGTAGAAAATTTGATTGCCTTGAAGAAATTATATATCCAGTTCAAAGTGTACCGGGTAGTACACAATTCATTTCAAGATAAGACGGTTATCTTTTGTTCAGTATTCCACTTATACTGACAAACACTTCCACCAATACTCAATAATTTTTTATCGAAATTAGAGCTCAAATTTTGAAATTTTGAAAGAGAAAAATCTGAGAGCAAGAGAGAGAGGAGAGAACTAGGTTGAGAGGTTTATTGAAAATGAGGAATGAAGCAGCCTTTTTGTAGGCATTCCCAGCAGGCAACAATTAATTATGTCATCTAAGTCGGACATTAATTTCAGATGAAATGGCCGAAAACAGCCGATCAAAGTTAAATGCAATTTTAAAACCATTTGACTGGAAAAACAAAAATCTGTCTTTGTTCATGTCCAAACAAATTTAAATGTTTTTACAGTAAAAAAATATACCATGAAATTAAAACATTCGTTCTAACGCCCGCTTCCGGAGCTGGAACGAGCAGGCTGCGGCGGCGCACTCATGTGGGCCAATCCTATGTCACTCTAATTTTCATAATATTGTAAACACGACTTGAATTTGAACTTAATATAATGAGTTTATTTTAAACATAAATTTTCATTGTGGGATAAACTTTAGCGTAAAAGCACTCACCCCCACATCCACCTTATCTGCACATCAATGCGCTTTTATGATGGGAAATAAAGGGTATCGATGTGTGTATAAGGTGGATGCGGGGTGAGTTTATTCTTAATCTATGAATTTTAACATGTAATTTAATTCAAATTACAACAGTTTCTACAAAATAAAAAAAATATTTGTTATAGTTGAAACTTGCTGCAAATATTTTTGCTATAAGTAAAATTAGAACGAATGTTGATTAATTAAAATTTAAATTTAAATTTTTATATCGATTTCATCATACGCGTGATATATAGCATTAATTTATTATAGTTTTTAAATAATATGACTTATAATGTATGAAAAATTAATTTATAACAAAATAAAAAAGAAAATTGGAGGGATAGTGATTGGGCAAGGGAGGAGCTAGGGTTGGGGATATTTGGGATGTGACCTGTCTGAAAGTGAGGACCATGGAAAGGGTTAGACTGATTGTGTGTGAGTGTGAGTGTGAGTGTGAGTGCGAGTGACAGTGATATGATGTAATTGATTGATGTTCATGGGTCGTGCAGGGGAAATATTTGACGTATCATGAAACAAAAAATTAGGACAAGTATTTTTATATTTAAAAATTTTATGGATAATTACACATAAATTTTTTGTAGTTTGAGAAATTACATCTAACACCTCTAAGATTTGCTTCTTTCTAACAAATTAGTCCATTCGTTAGTCAATACTCAACGAATTTGCTGATATTAATAAATAATTTTTTTTAAAATCTATATTACTCCAATTGACTTATTGCTGACTATTGCAGGTCAAATAAATTTTTTTATGATTATATTACCCTCAAATGGCTTAATGTGCTAATGGATATGAGAATGTATATTTTCACCGTTATAAGGGTAGTTTAGTTCGAAAAAAATTGTTTGACATATAATAAGTCGGTAATAAATCAATCGAGAGTATATAAATTTTTATTTAGTTTTTCTATTAATATCAAATAAATTTAGTAAATTTTAACTAATTGAAAGACTAATTTGTTAGACGGAAGCAAACTTAAAGAGTGCTAGGTGTAATTTCTCAAACCATAGTGGGTCTACGTGTAATTACACCAAACCTCAGGAGAGGGGAGGGGAGTGTAATTATCCCTAAATTTTATATATACATCAACAAAAAATATCAACACTCACTACAAAAAAAAACAACATTTAAACAAAAGAAAAATTATAGCAAATAGTCATTAACAACGACCATGCAACGGTTGTGACCGTGGTATTTGCGAATATGGCTAAAAGTATTTGCAATGGTTAAACGCCATGCAAATATTTCTACCATGGCTCTTGGCCATGGCAACTAACTTTTTCGTGGTGGAAAACCTATATTTTTGTATCGATTTTATTTAACCGTGGTTAATAGAAATTATTTATTACGATTTTTAATCTATTGCTATTAAAATTATAGCCAATAGTCATTTTTTTTCTAGTGGACTATTTTAATAAATTACTCTTATTTTTTTAAAAAAAATTAAACATACAATCACTAAAAAACATCAACATCATTACACAAACATTACAAGAAAATGACTCATTAATAACTGAAAAATATAGTATCGAGCTAATTAACAAGTAAAAATTTTGTTGTTGATTTATATTATTTAATACAAAAAATTCTAATGAATTTAGTAACAAAAGTTTACTTGTTGACAAATTTAAAAATAAATTATTCAAAATATATATTGAATAATGTAGAATAGCTGCAGCGAAAATTTTACTTATAATTAGCTCGATACTGATATTAAATTTTACTTTCTAATTACTTTCTAATTAAGGATTTCGATGATGTTAAAATTATAAAAAAAATTCAATCATTGAATTTAATTCCTGCTATATATATATATTAAATATATTATATAATAAATAATATATATTTTGAGGCAATTGGAGTGTATTTCTATTGAATTTTTTTAATTTTTTTCGTATGTTAATTTAAGTTAAGACTCATTTCTTATTTAAATATGCCACTAAAAATAATAAAAAGGGCAAATTACGCCCACACCCTTGAATTTTTGTTTAATCACAAATAATAACTAAGGGTTGGCCTAATTACAAATGAATTCATATTTTATCGAAAATTATAATGACCTATATTGAGATTCGTAAAACATTGAAAACTCATTCAACAAAGTGTAAAAATACTTATTACTGTTCCACTTTTTGAAAAAAAAAAATAAAAAAACAGTCATACAATCAAAATGCCCAAAATAAATAATAACATCTAGCACCTATTTTGTTTCTTTTTTTTCAACTCTTATTATCTCCATACCGCTATATCTAGTTATCTTTTCTCCTATTCGTAATCGACAATCTTCACTTTAAAATAGTATAAAGCAACAAGATAATCAAGAATTCCTCATCTAAAGTTTGGTCCAAAAGGCATTGAAATAGTTAAATTACAGTAAAAACTTATGAGATATATTTTTAAAATATTACACGTAAAATTCGCCCGAACTCTCAAATGAAATTACATGTAAGACGAACAATCTCAAGTTGGTCTTATTATAATTTTCAATCTAATTAAAATATATTTATAATTAGGCCAAATTTTAGAAAATTTCGACTATCATTCCCCCCTCCCCAAAAAAAAATCTCAATTTTGTATTGCTTATATGTGCTTTTTATTTACATTTTAGTAAAAAACAATGTTAAAAGGTAAAACCTGAAGTGGGACATCATGATTGGACTCTAGAAAAAGCCAAACATAGTATTAATGAAAACTTGTTTGATTGCTCAAAATTTTCAGGGCATCATTTTGCTGACTTCCCATGTTTAATTTGAAATGGAAGAACATGAAATCAATTTCACAAAGTGTTTTCTTCTTTTTTTCTTTTCATGTACATATATATATATATATATATATATATATTTGACTTCTATATAACTTTAGGTTTCTAAATATTATTGAAAGACGTGTGAGTATTAATATTAAGTGAATTTATCGTAAAATTTATCCTATTTAATATGAATTTATTGTAATATTATATTTATTATAATGTGATTTTATTAATTAACATTGATACCCCATCAACCATTTTTCCTAAAGCACAAAGCAAATGTAGTGGGCACCTACTGAGCAACCTAGTACGTATGACCTTGCTGGCCTATACACAAGATATCAAATCCATTATTTCTATTTACACTGACCTGATAGGCCTAGAAACTAGCACGATTCAACGGGATGACTCATCAGACAACAGGAGTTCTACGTCATATGTCTTCCTAGACACATCATACTAACAAATTTCCAACGAACTCCCACTAAATCTGCATTGGTTGACCGGATTTCGCAGAATTTGGTTTGATTAGGCATGACTCACTCAAATGGTCATATTTTATCCAGACAAGTCAAAATCTCAATCCGTTCTTCCTGTCAGTTAGTTATCACATGCAGTTTTAAACGTTGTATCACTTGCAACAACTAACCTCCAGATTTCTCTTCCAATTGACTTATATATAAAGGTAATAAGCAGTTATAATGGTAACTTGTGTCACTCATTCTCACACTCTTTGCTCTCTGTCGACAGCAAGATCCTTGCTCATTTTTCACTCTCCGGGCGTATCTTCACTTATAGTTCAGCATTTTACTATTCACTCTAATTACCACACCATTATTTTTATGTTATTTCCAGTATTCCTTTTCTCATTCTTGGTAAATTCATTTATCAACTTAATCATCAGAATTATACCTATTTTGCAGGTTATTTCAGAATTTTCATAAAAATTCTTCAACCCTTGTAATGCTACTGAACTCCGGTACACATCAAATGCATTTCTCATTTTTTAGATATTGATATAATTATTTAATCATTCATTGTATTAAAAATAAAAATAAAAATTGTGGAAAGATGAGTGATATTGATTTAACCAATCACTAGTGGGAGGAATTTCATGATACGTATACTTTGTCTGCAAGCTTCAAAATTCGTAGACAATCACACGCGTTATGTGTTTTCACTACCATTTTGCTCAATAATTGGTTGATTATTACATATATCTTTTTTCCCTTATACATCAAATCATTTGTGTGTGTGTGTTTGTGTGTGTGTGAGAGAGAGAGAAGATTTTTGTTGGTATATAATAAACAAAATATATATATAAAAGTATGTGGGTAATGCATGAATGATTTATTCATGTGTTCATATGCGCAATCGCAGATGGACAACTTCCTGGAAGAAGCTTTTTTCTACGTATATATATATATATATATATATTTTAAATTTACAATGCTAATAACAACAACAAATATATAATTATATATAAATAAATAAAACCCAATACAAATTATATTTATATTGTCATAACGTCATTGCTAGAAAAAAAAACTTAAATTTTTACAACAATTAATTAAATTTATCATAATTTTTAGCTATAATTTGTCCAAATATTTGGGGCAAATTGCATAAAACTCCCTCGTGTTATAGAAAAATTGCTAAAAACTTATCTGTGTTAATTAAATAGCAAAAAAAGGAGCCCCTATAATTATAAACCCTGCAAAAAGAGCCCTCTGCGTTAAAAAAAAAAAATAGAGAATAGATTACACTCGCTAGTAATGAGAGTGGTATAATTTTTTTTACCTATTTTCGGCCTTTGACCAATGTAAATGGACAAAATTACCCTAATCGTATACAATCATCCCCTCTTTCTTTTTTGGGTTTAATTCTTTATTTTTTTTTTCAGATTTTACTAAATAATTAATATTAATTTAAAATTATTATTACTTATATTAAATTATTATACATATAAAAATGTCAAATTTTTAAAATCAAAATTCATAAGTTTATTTCTAAACGTTATTAGTTAATTTTAATTTGTGTTGAATATATTTTTAAAATATATTATTTATATACATTAAAAAAATAAATTTTAATGTTTTAATATAACTAAAATTTGCATAATTAATTTAAATTTATTATATTAAAATTTAAAAAATTAAAAAATACAACAAAAATAAATAAAGAAATAAATTAAAAAAAGAAAATAGAAAAAGAGCATCTTCTTCCCCAAATCTCCGCCTCCGCCTCCGCCTTAGCTGGTCCTCCGCTGTGTCACCTCGGTCTCCTCTCCGTAGTCACGCACCCCCAGACTTGTGCGACGATACCTACTGCTGCCAGAATTGGGTGGTGACAGCGTCGTCGCCTAGATGGTTGACCGTCGGTGGAGGTGGAGCGGTGGCCCTCCACCGGCGTATATATATAGACACACACACACACATATATATATATACTTATATATGTATATATAATATAAATGTATGTATATATAAATATAAAATATATTTTTAAAATACTTAAAATTTGGACCGTTTGTTTTTATTTAATGAAAATCAATGATTACTAAAATTTGATTAGATCCTACGATTCTGATTCAATCAAAGAAAATCTAACGGTCCATGGAACACTACAAGAAAAATGCTCAATAGCCACGAAAAAATTTGATGCTAAAATGAGCATCGAGCTAATTAACAAGTAAAACTTTCGTTGCTAATCTCATTACCTAATATATCTTTTGCAGTTCATTGCTAAATTCCTAACAAGTTAATTTTCCTTGCTAAATTCATTAGTAACGGAATTTATTGTGTTAGAGAATATAGATTAGCAACAAGAGTTTTACTTGCTAATAATTTCGACGCTAATTTTTTTCGTTACTATTAAATAATTTTCTTGTATGGAATAACAATAGTTTATCATATATAAGGGTATAATGGGAAGCTACTAAATAAATTAACAGCGTTAAATAAAATAAACGGCATAGAGAGCGTATGCAATATTTCGAAAAATATAGGGGGTTTATTGCTTATATTTTTAACACAGGGGGGTTTTAGCCGAATTTCTATAATACCGGGGGGTTGTATGCAATTTTCTCAAATATTTGCTACTATCTTAGCTATGACTAATATATTGGTCTCGCTTGCAGAAACAATTGTTAATGGGCATTGCGGAGCGATGGTTAATTTACATTGACAACTTTTTTTTTTTATTATTATAGTAATTGACTATAGCAAAAAATCATATTTTTTTTAGTGCATCAGATGAATACAAATTAACATATGATTTTTGAAATAATTTGTAGGTAATTAATTGGTAAATAATTTAATTGAATGGTATTTAATGAACAGAAAAATAGACTATCTTAAAAATATATTTTGAAAAAAATTAAAAACCAATACAATAATGTAAATATAAAACTCGATTAATTAGTAAATATCAGAATTTTTTCAAATTATCAAAAACATACTTCAATTTTTTAATTTAGTTAACTGCCCAACAAAATATGAAAATTTTCATGCTACTGCTCATCATTAAACAAAAACACGATTTTTAACTTTACAAAAAGCTTAAGTGGGCTTCAACTCCAATCACCACTAATTAGCGTTACCCAAAGATTACAAACGCTTATACTTATTTATTATTTTTTATGTTTTTAGCGAATCGATTGCATGTTATATTATATATTTTAATTAATATCGACAATTACAATTAAAATAGATTAATATTAATTTCACATGTTGTTGGAGTTTGACTCATGACTGTAAGATTATAGGACTCAAATTTCATCAATTAAATTACTAAGCCTTACAGACTCATAATGTGCTTACACGAATAGCACATGATACCCATAGAAAGAATTGATCGAACACAATCTTTGATAAAAATAAAAATTAAAATAAATGACCCGTTCTTATCAGTTGAGTCAACACGCGTCTGCTCTAATTAGAACATCATTAAAGAACAAAAAACGTTGTTAGCAAAACAATTTCATGGAATTGTATGTTTGTGGCTTATGAATGTCTGAGATGAGAAAGACAGTTGCTTGATTTTGGTTGAAACAACTAAGACAAATCCCTAACTTGTGTCAAACCTAAACATAATTAAGGAAGAGATCATCCCTAAGATGGGAACCCTTTTACCTAATTTCCGGATTGAATTTTCTATTGTAAATTCTATTTCGTCTTTTAATTCATTTAATATGTACACATTATGTATATAAAGATGACATCATATATTTTATTTTGAGAAAAAAAGTATAGGTGTTGTATATACTGAACGGATTAGAAATAAAAACATGACTTTACACAGAAAATTCGATCAGCCTAATTTGAGGGTGAATGAAAGCAATAAAAAACACATGAAAACACATGGAAAGTATGTAAGAACAATATATGATTAGTCAATTCATTTTCTGAATTCATTGAACTTAAAGAATACATTATTCAAAAAACCTTTTTGAGTTTGGCTGGCTATTGGATGAACAAAATTTATTGTTATGGTTTTCTTCCATGGACCACATTCATCAATAGTTGTTTCTATCAATTATGCCATTGCCATTTATTTTATATTTTAATGTTAATTGCTTTTTTTAAGAAAAAAGAAATTCAAATTTGATCTTTTTCCATACATAAATAAAAAAAAAAAATAATAATAATAATAGCAATGAATATTTCCAACGTCCTACATTTATAGCAATATTGGCAATTTTTCCGATGGATTTCAAACAGATATATACCACTTTGGTATCTTGACCCGTTGCCAAATCTCTTGGAAAGCACATACAAAAATTAACAAACGAACAGATTGTCGGAACAATCATCGAGAACTAGGTGTGAA
This sequence comes from Sesamum angolense, assembly GCA_034509725.1. NCBI lineage: Eukaryota > Viridiplantae > Streptophyta > Magnoliopsida > Lamiales > Pedaliaceae > Sesamum > Sesamum angolense. The sequence goes on along the minus strand of JACGWL010000014.1, from coordinate 9,106,879 downwards.
TTTGACTCGAGAGTTGTCCATCGGAAACTGTAATATACTTTTTCGATAGGGTCTATTACGATTGTTTTATTGTTGTCGAAAAATCTATCAGAACTTTTCATTTGTGACGGATATTTTGATTAATCCGTCGCAAGTTTTCATTAGGAATGGTTGTGTTTTTCTTTTCTTTTTTTTTTTCTTTGGGCATTGCCTCACAAGCGTCAGCTATTTATGGGCCCCATTTGCTAGAATTATGGATAATTGCATGACCCTCACTGTAAGATCAATCACATTCATTACAAGCTTATACACATGTGTTCCTACAAGAAATATAACTTTTTGTCACGACTAATAGTAAGAATCATTGTTGTGTAACGGCTATTAACAGTTGTTTTTGCAGGCAAAGCTAAAACATTAGTCATAACAAAAAATTATGTCAAACATTTTATCAATAACTAAAACATGATAAATATTGATTAATCATAATTAAAACTTATAAGTATTCATGACAAATATAACAATATCGAAAAGCCCGGCTAGAACCAGTCCACTACTGATTATGACTGGTCCTAGAATTTTAAATGGTTCTCAATTGGGTCAATTTAATTATAAACCTAGGCCCAACCTAGTACCAGGCTTGAATGTGCCTATTTTTTTTTTTAATATATAAAATATAAGTTCTCTTTTGAACAATAACTTAAATTTTATAATTGTATTATAAAAAAAATAAATTAGAATTAAATCACACAAAAATTATAACTAGAAAAAGTAATAGTTAATATTATATAATGAACTTAAATTAACAATTTGATGAACAAACTTACAATAACAAACTTAGATGATAATAAATTTAAATAAGATTTAAAATAAGTTTGAAAAAAGTAAAGAAAGAGTATTAATAAATTAAAATATTGAAAATTTAGAAGTAAAACAATAAAGATAATATGTTTAGAGTTTTAAAAATATAAAAAGTTATAAGAATAGTTAGTTTAAGAGAATAAAATAAAGTTTATATACCATGAAATATTTTTATTAAAGAAGAATGACTCAATAGGCCCAACTTGCACTAAAAAAAAATATGATTTTTCACTACGGTTAATTACTACAACCAAAAGAATAAAATCTTGGTCAATACAAATCAACCACAGCTTTGGAATGACCATTGGCCGTTGTTTCTGCAAGTATAGCCAAAACAATAGCCATGGTAAAAATCATGACAAATATTTTGATTATCACTAAAATTATGGCAAACATTGATTAATTATGATAAAAATCTAAATTTTTGTTTTGGTTTTATTTAATCGTTGTTAGTAATATTGATTTACTATAATTTTTAAGCCGTGGTCATTTTATAATATAGCGAAAACTCATTTTTTTGTAGTGTCAGAACGAGGTGGTCTTGGGCTACTAAGTTGGTGTAGTCCCAAGCTTCAATAATTGGGACCGGGCTGACGAGCCTGAGTCAGTCAAATCCATTATTTTATTAGTTCAATATGATCTTAAATCGAGCTAACCCAACTCAACCCATTGTACATCTTGAATATCAATTATGGACCACCTAATCTACCCTCGAACTCTACCTTTGTTGTAAGAAACCATTCACTTGGACCTACCAACAAATTATAAACTATGTCATGGATAATTCGGTCATTTCCCTACAAAGAGGTGAGGTAAGTTTAAGTCATTAATTAATTTTTTTAATTGTGTTTGGCTAATCAAAAACCACTTTAATTATTTTAGTAACATGCACTCGATCCCATGAGATGAATATACTAAACATATTCCACGTGTCGTCACACGATAGGCCGGAACTTGATAGACTAATGCAAGCATTGGTATATATGCACATGAAAGTCATACACAATTGCTCCCTATCATATTATTACTATTACACACACACACACTTCTCTCTACCTACTATCTCCATAATCAAGAGGAAGAAGAAGGCAAAACCCATAAAAAATCAACGGTCGAAACAGCGGCTGCGTCTGTATGGAAGTTGGCCGGAACATGGCGGGCATGCTCGCGAAGGAGCACGATGACGGCCTGAACCTCAAAGAAACTGAGCTCTGCCTCGGCCTCCCCGGCGGCGGCGGCGGCGGAGGAGGAGGAGGTGAGAGTACTACTACCGACCCCATCAAGATCACCGGGAAAAGAGGCTTCTCTGAGACCGTTGATCTTAAACTCAAACTTCATCAGTCCAATGAACCAGCTGCTTTGGATCTGAAGGAGAACATCAAGAATTCTTCTCACGAGAACCCTATGCTCCCTCCCAAGGATCCCATCAAGCCACCTGCCAAGTAAGTATTCATTTTTATTTATTTATTTATTTAAAAAACTTAATTACATATATATATGTATGTTTATGTTTCATTGTCGAGACGACATATATCTGGATTTGAATCCAAGATCTCTCCTTCAATAGCAGAAGGCGCTAACATTCGCGCCGGTATTATGATGTATAAATATACATGTACACACATATATTTATGCACGCATAATTACTAATTTTTATGTATTAGTGTCTTATATTACTAGCAGGTTCATTATAAAAAACTGGTTCAATATATAGCTAAAAAAAAATAAAAAAAATTCTACGTCGAGCTAATTAGTAAATAATTTTGTAGCTAACTTCATTAGCAAATAAATTTCTTGTATTAAATAATGTAGATTAACAACAAAAAATTTACTTACTAATTAATTTGACGCTGATTTTAATTTTAAAATTTTTCATAGCTATTGAATTATTTTTTTAAAGTATATTTGTAGGTTATTACATACACAATATTTTACCTATAAAATCTTATACACGTAGTATATATTTTCTCCTTTTAAGATCAAAGTACTATGTTAGTTGCAATTTTATAAAGAAATTTCAACAATATACAAAATTTATGTGAAATTAAATTTGGATATTAGGGCACAAGTGGTGGGATGGCCACCGGTCCGGTCGTTCCGAAAGAACGTAATGGCTCATCAAAAGAGCGACAAAGAGGAGATGGAGAAGGCGGCATGCAGTGGCGGTGCAGCCTTTGTGAAGGTGTCGATGGACGGAGCGCCCTATCTCCGTAAAGTCGACTTGAAAATGTACAAGAGCTATCAAGAACTCTCAGATGCCTTAGTCAAAATGTTCAGTTCTTTCACCATGGCCAGTGAGTATAAAATTACAGTAATTTATATTATAATTTTAAAAATAATTAAAAAAAATATTACATGATCACAAATCTTGATTTTTATCCTATATCTATATATTATATAATTTCTAATTTCTAAGAATTTATTTATTTATTTATTAATTTTTGATAGGTAATTATGGGAGCCAAGGAATGATAGACTTCATGAATGAGGGGAAATTGATGGACCTATTGAACAGTTCTGAGTATGTGCCCACTTACGAAGATAAGGATGGGACTGGATGCTCGTGGGAGATGTACCATGGGAGTATGTCTTAATTAATTACATTAACCTTCTCAATTATTAAATTAATTAATAACTTGTAATATATATAGTTTTTTTTAATATAATTAGCAAAATTTAGAAATTTTTTATTTAAATTGTTTTTTTATTTGGAAATTTTAATATAATGTGGAGGATGTTCGTGGATTCCTGTAAGCGCCTCCGAATTATGAAAGGATCTGAAGCAATTGGTCTTGGTACGTCACCTCTATTTTAATTAATTTGATCATTCATCTCACTTTCCAGACCGTAAATGTAAAAGATACTTAGAATATTATTAACAATTAGGATAAATTATAAATACTCCCATAAAATTAATGAGTGAATAGCAGTTTACCCCCTATGATATTAAAAATGTTCAAATTTCCCTCCTATAAAAAATAAATAGCAATTTACCCCTCCTATATTTTAGAAAATGAAGTAATTTACCTTCCTGCTTAAGTAGGTAAATTGCTTCAATTTTAAAAACATAAGGTGGTAAATTACTACATTTTGAAAATATAGGGGAGTGAATTGCTATTTTATTTTTTATAAGGGGGTTGTTTGCTTATTTTTCTTAACACAGGTAAGTAAATTGCAATTTACCCTAAAATTAATGGTCACCTAACAAAGACCTCTTCCTGACAGCCCATTGTAGGGGTATTTGTTAGACGTCTATTGATTCCATGGGGCAATATTTCTAATTTTTAAGCAACAAGGGGTATTTGTAATTATGACAAATTTTAGGAGAATTCGTTGTAATTTACCCTATGAATAATTATAATAAATTGAATCTATCAATGTGATTGCTTAGGATTAAAATCATTAAATTATTAGGGTTCTGTTTAAATTACAATTAATATTTTATCTTCTCTCTCTCTCTAAAACAGCACCAAGAGCTATGGAGAAATGCAAGAGCAGATGCTATGAAACCATGCAACTTTCTTTGATGGAGGAAGTTCTTTGCTATGTCCCAGCTGTACTACTTTTATTTTATTTTTTATTTTTTATTTTTATCTTTTTGGGTTTTTCGACGACGTGTCTGTATCTTATAAGTGTAGTATGTATAGATATGAGAGATCTGTTTTGGACAAGTGGTATTAATTTGGACATGAAGCAAACACACCCAGTCTGTAATTGTCTGGAGCTTGTTATATTTAATTTTCATGCACTAATTTGTGTTGTTCTCTGTGCTGTAACAGTTGTGCTTTGCTCTGTCCCTTCTTTCTTGCTTACTTAAATGCAAGAATTCCTGTCTGTGTCTTTACAAGATTCTTCATGTTTGGTTAATTATTCAATTATTTTAAATTTATTAATTATTGAGAATCACTGTTTCTTGATTATTATAGTCCCCCAGCTAGAATACTGAGGGGAACAACCCCATGTGCATGCTCATGGGACTATTCCTTTGCATTATTAATTATATTCACACCCCTAAAGTTGAGTTTTATTATAAATACATCCTTATTGAATTGAAAATTAAACATTGCAATGCCGGTAGGAAATGATCATAAGTACAAAATTACCTTAAGCTTTTTGGCAAAACAAAAAATGATTTTCAATCTTGTAGAGAAACCCTTACTCTTGTTTCTCATTTCTATCTCATCGGGTCTGCTCATGTAATCTCTCTCATCGTTCACTCTTGTTAAGGCTGTCAACCATAAGATCATTTCTGACCCTATTGCACGGCGCCTGCTCTCTATCAGTTCACTTTCGTATTTTTCAATTTACTCTCTCTCTCTCTCTATATATATATCATTGTTGAAGATGGCATGGAAGATGATATCGGTAGACAACAAGATACTATCGGATGGAATTACATAAATGATATAACAAAGGTGAAGACCTGGTGTGGTAATTATAATTTTTAATCTAATAAAAGTAGTTGGGCAACCTTAGGACGTGTACCCTTATTTTTACCAACATAATGATTTCATAATTCAATTACTAATTCTCTACACGAATATAACGAATTAGAACCTTATTAAAAATGTAAAGTTTGCTACATTATGTTAATATATATATATATATATATATATATATATATATATATTATATGCTGATTATGGCCTATTTATAATGTTTGATTGTGCATTCCAATGAAGACTGCGCCTAATTGACCAAATTGAGCAATAATATAATGAATTTTATTATTAATAATAATAATAATAATAATAATAATAATAATAATAATAATAATAATAATAAAATTGGGGTACTCAAAATAGATTTAACCTAATCTAGCTTTTTTTAATCATTAAAATAAGGGTAAATTATATCTATGTTTCTTGAGGTTTGGCTTAATTACCAATTACCATCCGTTATTTAAAAATTACAAATACCCTCTTGTAGTTTGAAAAAATCATGTAATTCTTAGACGGTGAGTATTAAGAAAGGAGAAATGACACTTTTCGTCCTGTGACTTAGGGCCTTTTCAATTTTGGTGTGATTAGCTACGGGTCTGGAATAAATAAACCCACTACATTTATTTTATTTATTTAACAAAATGCCATGTGCTTAGCACTTGATAATTAGAGTTTTTATCCCACATGGTACAAAATTTTCACTTTTGGTCCCATATGTTACAGAATTTTCATTTTTGGTTCTCCATATGTTACATGATTTTTACTTTTGGTCACATAACTTTTCAAAAGTAGCACTTTTGCCCCCAAGCACTGAACTGCCATGTGGTCTTTTCCGTTAAACATCTAACAAAAATGTATCATGGGACCAAAACTGCTACTTTTTGAAAGGGTTAAAAGTAGACAACCCCAAACGTTTGGGTCGTTTTGCACTTTGCCTCCCAAACATTAATTTTTACAAGTCACATCCCAGTCTCTTATTTTGTAGCACTTTGCCCTTTTTGTCATTTTTTGGGGAATAAAAGGGGAATATTTCGACTATGTTCAGACACACGCTTTTGATGAATTTAGGTTGGGTTAAAACTGTAATTTGATGCCCAATTTTTTTTTTTTTTAAAAGGAAAAATTAAAAGAGGTGTAGTCGGGGCTCTAAAGGGAAGGGATCAAAAGTGGTGGGCAGGATTGTAGGGGTGGAAAGTGGTGGGTGACGGCTGAAGGATGCGCAGGGGTTGGCGGCGACTATAAGGGGCAAAGGAGGTGGATCTTAAATTAGGGGGGGACGGGGGCGGGGTGGGGGGGGGGGTGAAGGAGGTGGGCGGAGCTTATCTTGGGGCGAAGAAAGTGGGTGAATGTTATTGTGCAATTGATGAGGGTGGCTACAACGGCGGATGAAGAAGTTGCAGAGGTGAAGATGTACGACAATGGTGGATAAAAAGATGACTTTCATTTTTTGGGTTGTTATTTTTGTTTTTCTGATAAAAAATACCCATTTGAGAAGGAGGATTGCTACTACGAAGGTGGTGGTGCAGTCATTGGAGGTGGGTGTCTGTGGGCAGCTGCGAAGGAGGTATGTGGTGGCTTGAACGGCGAGGAGTAGAGTAACGACATGTTTTTTGCTTATTTTTTTATTTAATTTTATTTTTTAAAATTAATGTATGAAATTATAATTTTACCCAGCCCTAACTCGCCTAAATATGCGTGCATTCCATGCAACTGAATATTCTAATTAAATTTGCCTGAAATAAAAAAAAAAAATAGTTGGGGGGCAAAGTGCAAAACGACCCAAACGTTAGGGGGTATATGTTATTAACCCTTTTTAAAATTACAGGAACAAATGTGAGAGTCTTGTAATCAATTGGATTAAAAGTGAAAAGATCCTAATTTATGGGCAAAAAATGTAATTTCCTCGTATAAGAAATGTCAGTTTTACCTGTGTGATATATATATTTTTTATGGATGGAAAAATTAGAAAAAAAATGACTTAGGATCTTTTCACTTTTACCTCAGTCGTTTGCCCGTTTCTTTCTCTTTTCTCCCATGTCTGTTCATCTCCATAGCATTTTCAAGAACTAAACCTATTTTTCAAACACACAAAATGTTCTCATTTCTTTGTCATCATCAGATTCACTTCTAATCTTCCACACACCATTTTTTGTACTTGTAGTAGCTATTTTGTTGGAGTGAGGAGGAATGTTGTTCATTGCCTAGACTATTTGAGTGAAGAAAAATAAGGTATGCATGTTTTTTTATAACTATCAACGATTTCTTCTCTTTTTTTGTGCATTTTTTTATCATAATATTGTTGTACTCATGGATTAACTCCCAAATGTTGGTTTTTTTTTTTTTTTTTTTTTTAAACTTTTTTAACCGAAGCAATGTTAGATTTTAGGGTTTTCATTTGATTTAGTATAAATGTTTCAATTGTGTGTATTTTGTGATGTTATCTACTCTATTTTTGTTGATTGCAGTGAATTGACTATTTCATAGGAATCCTATTCCCTTAGGAAAGGGATTAGTGATTCCATCCAAATATCAGGGTATTAGCTATTTCTATGAACTTGGGAATGAAAATTTTTTTTCTTGATAAAATTATCCTTGTGTTTACATTATATAAGACATTAATTTTTGGGATGTATTTTATCGAGTATGATTCGTTTTATTAATTCAAAATAACAATAATGGGAACAAAACATTCCATTGAATTTGATATTTAATTTTAATTTTATTAGTTCAAAATATTTATTTGGTCGAGTATCAAAGCATAATTGTCATGTATTGTATTAGTTTAATATTTAGTTTTAATTGATATTAAATTTAAATAGTTTTTGTATCGAGTATTGAACAATAATTATGCATTCATGGTAAGAAAAATAATAATCACTTTGATACTTAATTATTTTTATTAATTAAAAAAATTAACTAAGTACTGAATAAATTAGTTTATAAATATATAAACTAATTAAATATATTATCATTTGATTATTTTGAATTAATTAGTTTATTTTGGCAGAAAAATATTATCTATATGTTTAACGAGTCAATAAATTATTTATTACGTAAATAAATAATTTATATAAATATATATTTTTAATAATTTATGTGATGTCTTATAAATTATTTATAATCTTCTGTAAGCAATTTTTAAAATAGTATTGTTATACGATTGAATTCTATATTTTCAAAAATATAATATATATATATATATATAAATTATTTTTGTTAACAAATTACTAAAGAGAAAATTTGTCATAAAAATAATTTTATTTTATTACTAATCATTATTTTCTAATTATTAATTTTGTTAATGGAATCAACTAAAAACTAAGGAATGAATTATATTACCTTGTAATGCTATTCAATATGATTCCTTTCCCTTCCTTATTCCATTCCACAATCCATTCCATTCCTACTTAATTCCATTCCTACATATACCAATCATGCCCTTACAGTTTTTGCAGTTGATTATTTTGTTTAGATTTTTTTTTTGGTAAAATGTTCTGTTATGTTGACAAGGGGTGAATTCATTCTGTCTACATAGTAAAATTTTATTGTATGATCATTAGTTGTGTAGTTAATATAATTGTTGAAATGTTTAAAACTTTTTTTTTAACAGGTGTAAGTGACAAGGTGTAAACCATTGTCATTTGTTATCTAGGGAAAGGCAAAAGACCTTGCAACATAGATCCAGATAAATAGTTATACAGACTTTATTAAAGAATTAAAGATTTACATGTTGTTTCCAATAACAATATTAAAATTAGTTGTGGTGTAGAAGATTCTGATGAACTTATGCTTATAGAAACTGATATGGATGTTCTATGAATATTCGAAAAAAATAAAAGTAGGAGTTAATTCGAATATTTGTGAAAAGTGCTTTAGGAGGTAAAGTAAGGGCATTTAGAAAGAGGGAAAGGGATGTGATAGTGGTGATGAAGAGAGGGAGGGTTTGGATGAAGTTGGTAATGGGAAGAGGGGGAGGATTGTGACGAAGAGAGGGAGGATTATAATCAAAATATAAGTACAGAAGATTATGATCTTAATGTATTTAGGACAGTCCTTAAAAAATTTGTGACTCAAGAGGGTTTTCAGATTATGAGGTTAAGGAATGACAAAATGATAAGATGGAAGATGGAGTGAATGCTAAGTTCAGCCATGTAAGAAAAATGCAGAGAAAGAACAGAGTGTAGTTCGGCAAGAAAAAGCAAGAAAAATCTATATCAATTACAAGATTCTAAGTGAGTTACAGCTAGAGGCAACCAAATGCTATTTAAATAGCTAAGCCAGTGTGTAACTTACTAAAATCAACTTAATTATAAACTAATTAACTGAACAAGCTAATTAACAAACTAAACTAAAAATGAACAGTTGTAGCAGTGTATAACAAAAAAACGTGTGTGGCAAAAACACATTTACTAAAGCCTGAAAAATATAACGACTAATTTAACACTCCTCCCTCAAGTTAGGCTTGGTGCAACATGGAAATCAAGCGAAAGAAAACAGGCCTTGTAAGTGTTTTAGTAAACACATCAGCAAGTTGGAAACGCAAAGAAATATGCTTGGGAGCTAAAAATCCAGCTTTATATTGATCTCTAACCAGATGACAATCAATTTCCAAATGCTTCATTCGCTCATGGAAGATAGGATTAACAACTATGTGTAAAGCTGTCTGATTGTCTCAAAAAAAAAAAAAAAGAATAGGAGTGCTGACTGGAATGTGGAGATCTCTTGGCAAATTATAGATCCAAATTAGCTTACAAGTGGTAGGGGCCATGCTCCTATATTTAGCCTTGGCTGTGGACCTAGAGACAATGTGTTGTTTCTTGATTTTTCAAGAAATGATAGCCGAACCAAGGAAGATACAGAAGCCAGTTAGAGATCTTTGTGTATCCACACAAGAAGACCAATCAGCATCAGAGTAAGCTACCAAATTTGCAGCAGCACCTACAGGAAAAAATAAACCTGTATTAGGTATACCTTTAAGATACCGTAACAAATGATGTGCTGCATTCCAATGTTGTTGACATGGGTGCTGCATAAACTGACTAAGTTGTTGTGTTGCGTGGGAGATATCTGGTCGTGTAAATCCCAAGTAAAGTATCCCCCCAATCAATCATCTATAAGTTTCAGGATTATACAACAATTGCCCTGTTTCAGTTGAAAACTTAATGCCATTGGGAATGGGAGTTGAAGCTGCCTTAGATTGTGTCATCCCTGTATCCGATAGCAAATCTCGAATGTACTTAGTTTGTGTAACAACAACCCCTTCATTGGACTGAGCTATCTCTAGACCAAGATAATACTTGGCTACTCCTAGATCCTTTATAGTAAACAGATCATTTAGATAACTCTTAACTTCCTGAATAGCAGCTGTTGAGTCTCCTACAATGAGAATGTCATCAACATAAACAAGTAACACTACAGAACCTGCAACTGAAGACTTGGTAAAAAAAACAATGGTCATGTTTATATTGTAAGAAACCAAAAGCTTTAATTTTTTAAGTAAATTCCACATTCCATTGTCTCAAAGCTTGTTTTAGTCCATAAAGGGACCTTTTTAGCTTGCAAACATTCTCCCCTGGAAATTGATACCCTTCAGGAGGTTGCATGTATATGTCTTCTTCCAAGAAACCATGTAAGAAAGCATTATTAACATCTACATGGTGTAATAACCAATTTTTAGAAGCTGCAACAACAAGAAGGATTCTGACTATTAGAGCTTTAGCTATTGGGGAAAAACTATCTATGTAATCTATCCCTTCCATTTGATTGTAGCCTTTGGCTACTAATCTAGTCGTATACTTATCCACTAAATCATCAGCCTTGAGTGTAAGCTTATAGATCCATTTGTAGCTTGTTGCCCTTTTGTCTTTGGGTAAGGGAGTAACAACCCAAGTTTATTTTATGTAGAGCATCCAATTCTGAGTCCATTGCTTGTCTCCCATTCTTGTGACTGACAAGCTTGCTTATAGTTCATAGGTTCCTGCAAATTAGACAGAGAAGCCAAGAAACAAGTATGGAAAGCACTAAAAGAAGTATGGAAAGCACCAAAAACACAACCTTAATGGCCGCAATCAAACTTCCTCTTATGAGCTGCACATTAGTGGCAAAACACAATGATCCAAACACTCTTTGTGTTCATATTCTGGAGTTCTTTTTTATGTAAAACTTCAAAGGGTGATTTCCAGTTTAAAATCAGTGTAGGCAATCTATTTATTATTTAAGTTGTAGTCAACAGAGCTTCAGACCAAAACATAACAGGTATATTGGACTGAAACATGAGTGCCTTGGCAATTTGAAGCAAATGTTTATGCTTGATTTCAACTATTCCATTTTGTTGAGGGGTATGTGTGCAAGTTCTTTGGCGAATAATGCCTTTCTCCGTCATGAATTTTTGGCATTCTAGACTAAGAAATTATGTACCATTATCACTTCTAATGGTCTTAATTCTTTTTCCAAATTGAGTAAAAATCATTTTATGAAAAACTTTGAAAATAGACAAGGCTTGTGATTTGTATTTATCAAGTATGTCTATGTACTTCTACTATGATCATCTAGCAAGTAAGCATATAAGTACAATGTGATAAAGAAGGCTGATTATATGGACCCTATATGTCCATGTGTACAAGATCAAAAGCTTTTGCAGCCTGTTTATTATTAAGATGAAAAGGTAGTCTCGATTGTTTTGCAAGAGGAAACATTTCACACGATTTAAGTGATGCCTTTGTTTTATTCAAAAACTGTAGATGATTGAGTACAATAGCAGACGTGTGGCCTAATCTTTTATGCCACAGATTTACATCTAAAGTTCTAATAGTGAGCCCTTGTTTTTGTGAAAGTTTGAGTGAGTCATTGATGGTGTCTGTCTTGAAAGAATTTTCATCCAAAATATACAGTTTTCCTAGTAGCCTTCCTACTGCCACAGTTTGACTAGTCCTGTGGTCCTGCAAAACATAATAGGTAGGATAAAACTTAAATCTAATGTTTGAATTATCACATAATTTACTAACAAAGAGCAGGTTAAACTTTAATGAGTGCACATGCAACACACTAGTTAGAAGAATTTTGTTTGAAAGTTGAACATTTCCCACAGTGTCTACATGTTGTTTAGAGCCATCTGCTAGATGGATGTATAAATCAGGTTTGGGATTCTTAGGATTCTGGAAAATTGACATATCACTACACGTGTGAAGTTGCTCCACTGTCAATTACCTAAAATTTAGAGCATTCAAACACTGAGTTAACGACAAGCTTACCTAAAAAATCATCAAAATTATCCACTCTTGTTCTATTAAAGGTATCAGGTGCAACACCCTCCATAAATTTCTTCAATTCTCCTCTTATGAGTTATGCCACTGTTTGTCCACTTATAGTACTTTGAGCTGATTCCTGCCTAAGATTGTGACTGTCAACTACACTCAAAATTTTGTTTGAACCACCTCCAACTTTTCTTTTCTGATCTACAAGGACCTTCTACCAATTAGGGTACCCTAAAATTTTAAAACTGGTTTCTTTTAGATGCCCTGACTTCCCACAGTGAGAACATATTTGCCCTCTCTTTCTTACGCAGTTTTTCTTCCACTGATATTTGGCCCCATTTTCTTTTCCTGTCTGGAATCCTCTAACTTACATTGCCACATTCTAAGGAGTTTGAAAAGGTTGAGCTAATTTCTCTTTGTCTTTCTTCTCTTAGGATCATTATAGGTTTTGGATAGAATTGACATGGGCTCTAGCATCAAAATCTGTCCTCTAATGCCTTCAAAAGTGTCATTCAGTCCCATTAAAAATTGCATCAAATGATCTCTTTCCCTCAATTCTGATAACTCCTTGGCAGCTCCGCAAATGCATGAAGTCGTTGTTACTAAACATCCCAATTAATCCCATAGTTTCTTTAATTTTGCAAAATACACTGACACTGAAAGTGTTCCTTGAGAGGCTGAGACGATTTCTTTGTAATTGATATACTAAAGGGCGATTACTTACTTCATATTTGAGTTCTATTTCTAACCATGGCTCCCTTGTAGTGTCAATGTAAAGGAAATATTCTACTATATTTCGAAATGGTGTTTAATATTCAAGAAAATTACCAAGGAGTCTGTTTTGACCCACTGCTCATATTCTTCAGAGGTTTCTGCTGGTTTGGGGTTACTTCCAGTGATGAACCCCAACTTCATCTTGGCTCTTAGGGCAATCTTGATGGATCGGCTCCACGATAGAAAATTGGTTCCTTTCAACACATTTCTGACCAAGATCGCACTAGGATTTTCAGTGACCTGAATCCGTAAAAGATCCAAGCCAATCTCCACTTTCTTTCCCTTTTCTTCTTGTTTTGTAGGACTGGTCATGACGGGGTCTATTGTTATGGGTGGATTGTTTATCGTTTAAAGATTGTTGCACAAGTTTAAGAAACGAGGGGAGAGTATTAGAGACCATCAAAAGATGGCTCTAATACCATGATAAGATGGAAGATGGAGGTGAATGCTAAGTTCAACCATGTAAGAAAAATGCAGAGAAAGAACAGAGTGTAGTTCAGCAAGAAGAAGCAAGAAAAAATCTATATCAATTGCAAGTTTCCAAGTGAGTTACAGCTGGAGGCAACAAGTGCTAATTAAATAGATAAGCTAGTGTGTAACTTGCTATAACCAACTTAACTAATAAACTAATTAACTAAACAAGCTAATCAACAAACTAGACTGAAAATGAATAACAGTAGGAGTGTATAACAAAAAACGTGTGTGGCAAAAACACGTTTACTAAAGCCTGAAAATATAACAACTAATTTAACACTAATTTAACACAAAATAAGAATAATAATCCATTATGCCTTAAAAGATTGTCCTTGGAGAATCCATGCTTCTCCTTTGGCAGATGGTGTCATATTTCAAATAAAGACATATGTTTCTCCACACACGTGTTAAGTTTGATTCAATAAAGGAGGCTAGCGCAATATGGGCTGCTTTAGAAATAGAAAATGTGTTGAGGGTAAACCCAGGAATGAAGACTAAGGGAATTAGAAATGAATTGAGAAAATTTGGAGTGAAAACTACAAGAAATTTCATTTCTAGTGAGGAAAAATATCGTTACTATATGTATGATTTTTCGTCCCAGATACTTTTGGTAACGAAAACTTGTCATTACAAAGTTTGTGTTGGAAAGCCCGATGCTAGAAGTTCATGTAACAAACTTGACATTGTCGTCACAAATGTACGTACTCGTAACAAACCATGTTTCCTTACAATAGTATTGGTTATAGTAATGAACTTCTCCTCACAAAAGCTTGTGTTGTTACAAAAAAAGTATTTGTTACAAAAATTGTATAGTGATTAATATTTTATTATGAAATAATTATTAGCATCCTCACTAATTCTTAAAATCAATACTATTTTTAAATTAATTTATAATAATATTTTTTTAAACAAAAAGTTATAATGAGAAATTAGATTCTTACTAATATAAGTATTTAGTGTCTAGTGATGTTATAAACTTAGAGAATTATAAGTTTATTAGCCTATCACTCATAGTATAATATAAAGAAAATAATATATTTATTCTCCACCAAATTCATTTCTTAAGCTTACCAAAATGATTCTTTTTATTTAGACCACCAACATTGTGATTACAAATAGAGGTGAGCGTTGGGTCGGGTTCATCCGGTCGGGTAGTGAAAAAACAAAAACGAACCCGAACCCGAGTAGATCAGACCCGGCTAATATCGGTACCCGGCTAATCGGGTACCCATCGGGCTCGGGTACCTGACAGTCGGGTTCGGGTACTGTGTGAGGTTGCTATCCTTGGACCAACACTGTGACAACACACATATAACAATAATTCAAGTAACTTTCACAGAGTCACAATTCACTTCATTAATTAACTCTCTTCCTCATTAATAGCAATGGATTCATCACTTTTCAAATTACAATTCACAAGATAAACTCAAAAACATCCTAAAACTACACCCACTTCAATTTTCACATAACCAGCAGCAAAACAATAAAATCAAATAACTTAATTCTCAAAAAGGGCAAGCAACAAATGCACTAGATCGCGACAAACTCGAAAGAAAGACCCCAAAAGTCCAGCATACATCCACAAACTTTCCAGCTGCCTAAACAAGAAAATCAAGATTGTCACACTCCTCCAATCACTATGATACCTACAAATGAACAAAAGAAATAAAGGCAACTGTTGGTACAACAAACTAATTGAAAGCAAAAGTACTTGTAACATTTTACAATGAGTATCTAGTACTTTGTCAAAATTTACAAGTAGTAGTTAGCACCATTAAATGTCTATAATTGTTGAATCAACCCCAAACTTAGTCAACTCTACAAAAAATAGAAATAGTTAAACAAGTAAATATATTAAGTAGAGTAAATGGAATTGAACAATAATCAATATATAAGAAAAATTAAACAAGTACCTATCTCAACTACTTCAAGTTCACTTAAATCATCCTCAATGCTAGTTGGTTTGGAGTCTTTCCAAATCCAATCTTGAGTACAAATAAGTGTTTGAACTATTTTAGGAGACAACGAGCTCCTAAAAGCGTCAAAACACGACCACCAGTACTAAATGCGGTTTTTGAAGCAAAAGGTGAGACCGGAACTACTAATAAATCCCGAGCCATTTTTGAAAGAATGGGAAACCTTTGAGTGTTTACTTTCCACCAATTTATTATGTCAAATTTGTCTCTATGCATTTCAACATCCTCACCGAGATATTTCTCTAATTCTGATTTCACGCAATCCCCTTTGCGACCTGTTGTGTACATACTGAACTCTTGTTCTATGGTAAACGTACGAGTCGCCTCATAATCAGTATATTGCATAGATGTCCGTACTGAAGAGGAAAATGATGAAGAAACACGACTAAATGATGATCCTGGGCTTCCTGGCGTTTTGTTGCACACATAAGGATTCAGCCATGGAAGAATAAGAAGAATTTATAATTTTGGTGAGAAAGTGCATTTCATTGAAGGAAAAAGTTACAGAGGAAATGATAGCTTGTGGGTTTAAATACAAAGACTAATTAACTGCTGCTAACAAAATAGCTAACTAATCTCTAACTAACTAATAACAGTAAAATGTAAGTCTACTAAAAGAAGTGCCAAAAGTAAAGAGCACTTTTACAAAGAGATACAATTACAAAGCGTAAAATATAAAACGTGATACCAAGATGCGCGTCTTCCTCATTGGGCTTCTTCAAGCAGAACAGAGAACAAAGTTTGTGAACTAGTGCTGCTACCATACTTGTAACAGCCCCCCCTCAAGTTGGCGCATGAGATAGCTTGCCCAACTTGGAAAGAAGATGAGAAAATGAAGGAGCAGGAAAGGACTTCGTGAACTAGTCGGCAACCTGCTGCTGACTGGGAAGGTGAATGAGGAGGAAAAATCATGCTTGAGTTGCTCACGGACGATATGACAATCTAAGTCCAGGTCTTTATTATGTCCATGAAACACTAGATTCTCAGTTATGTGAATGGCAGCCTTGTTGTCACAATAAAAATAATGAGAGAGGTAACAGAAACAACAAACTCACCCAAAATAAAACTAATCAACAATAATTCACAAATCGTAGGACCCATGCTTTTGTACTCGGCTTCAGCGGCAGAACGTGGAACAGTAGTATAGCTCTTTTCCAAAATTTATTCAGTAATAAAAAAAACAATTTTCCGAGTATCAGGACAAGAGCCCAGTTGAATCAGAAAAGGCTTTGAGTTGAAAAACCAACAGCAAAAATATCCCAAGTTAGGGTCTTTCAAGGTACGGACCAAATGGAGAGCAGCGTCCCAATGCTGGCGTGATGCTGAATAAATTGACTGAGTTGCTGGACAGCAAAGGATATATCAGGTCGTGAAAATCAAAGGTAAAGGAGTCGACCAATCAAACGACGATAATGATCAGGGGCAACAATGCAGGGGCCAGTAGCAGCGTCAAACGAATCCCTACAGGTAAAGGAGTGGTAGTGGACTTAGCATCATCATGATGACATTCATCAACAATATCAAGCAGGTATTTCTCTGAGTAACATAGGTTCCATGTGAGGATCTAGCCAATTCCAGCCCCAAGAAGTACTTAGCATGGCCTAAATTCTTAATTGTGAAGAGATCATCGAGATACCGTTTAACATTAGTCAAGCCATCCATGGAATTGCCTGTAAGAAGGACATCATCAACGTAGACAATCAAGGCAACAAAAATTGAAGCAGCACTAAAAATAAACAAGCAATGATCATGTGGTGATTGCTTGAAACCATAACACTGCAACTCAAATGTAAGCTCAATATTCCATTGGCGAGAAGCTTGTTTCAAGCCATAAAGAGACTTCTTAAGACGACAAACCAGGCCCCCAACAGCCTTGTCGTAACCTTCAGGCGGTAACATGTACACCTCTTCATGAAGCTGGCCATGAAGGAAAGCATTATTGACGTCTAAATGCAAAAAGAGACCAAAAGAGTGAGTGAAACATCAATAAAAATACGCACTGTAACAGTCTTTGCAACCGGTGAAAAACTAGCTAAATAATCCACACCCTCAACCTTGGTGTAACCTTTGGCTACAAGTCTAGCCTTATAACAATCAATGGACCCATCTTGTTTGAGTTTAACCTTGTAGACCCATCGACAACCAATTGTTTTTTTATTAAGAAGTAGTTCAGTAAGTTCCCAAGTGTTGTTTTTCTCAAGAGCTGCCGATCTCCTTGGTCATGATCTCCCTCCATGCCTTACTGCGATTATCCACAAAGGATCTGGGCTCTTGAACGGCGTCCACCTGTGCTAAAACAACATATGTGCAGGACTAAAATATTGAGGTTCACATATGTGAGGAGAAGAAGAAGATGTATTATTGCAGACATAGTCTTTAAGCCAAGTGGATTGAATGGTCTGCCTCTGGGATCGTCTAAAAGGAGGAATATTGACAGGAGAAGTAGTTACAGTAGGAGAGTTAGGTATATTAGATTCAGGGGTAAAGTTTGGAGTTTTGGAGTAGTTGACGTTGTGTATCTAGTACAGGAGCAGGTACGTAAGAAGTGGAGTCAAGAGGTAAGGAAACAAAGGGGAAAATATTCTCTTGAAACTGGACATCACTAGAAGTGAATACTACTTTGTCTGTTAGATGATAGAGCTTATAACCCTTCTAAAATTGACTGTAACCTACAAAAACACATTTGGAAGCCCTGAGGTCAAATTTATCTTTGTGAGGAGCAACATTAGTTGCATAACAGAGACACCCGAATGTTCTAAGATGGTCAAGTGATGGTGATTTATGTAGAGTGTTTCATATGGTGACTTCCATTGTAGGATACGGGTAGGAAGACGGTTTATAAGATAGGCTACCGCAAGAATGCAATGACCCTAGAATTGTCTAGGAAGTGAGGCTTGGTGTAGGAGAGACCTAGCAACATTCAACAAATGTGTATGTTTGCGTTCAACAATGCCATTCTGTTATGGAGTATGGGGATAAGAGCGTTGGTGGTGTATGCCCAATGAATCAAATAAGGCTTGACAACTAGTATTAAAGTGGTTAGCAATATCCCATTATCAGACTGAATAATTTTGACATGAGTATTGAATTGTGTATGTACAGAGGTAAAGAAAGGATGAGATCTTAGAAGGAACTTGTGCTTTGTTTTGTAAAAGAAACACCTAAACAACTCTACGCTATACAAAGTCTTCTAGGCAGCTGTGGCTAGATCTTGAGGAAAGATATGGAGAGAACAATGGTCCCCTCGTATACAAGTTACAGCGGGATATTGCTTCAATCTCTTTGGGAACCTTGAAGGATTTCGTAATTGCATTTAGTATCCAAAATGTTACCATTGAGTCAACTCTAATCCAAGTTTCATATTTATCTGAAGTTTTCTCAGGCATAGCGTACCTTCCATAGACGAAACCAAGTTTCATCTTCGCTCGAAAAGCAATTATCACTGACCTTCGCCAAGCCAAAAAATTTGTTCCGTCAAAAGGAGCGCTAACCAAGACCATGCCTGGATGATCTCCTCCATGAAGTTGTAAGTAGTCTGGTAATTCTGGTTATCGCCTTGCACTAGAATTCGCTGCAATTCTCACCATCAGTCACCAGAAAATTGAACTTGTTTATGAGATATTTTTCAGAGTAAGAGTGAAGTATCCAGAGTCCTTCATACGAAGGCTCTGATACCATGTTGCACACATAAGGATTTAGCCATGGAAGAATAAGAAGAATTCATAATTTGTAGAGAGAAAGTGGATTTCATTGAAGGAAAAGTTATAGAGGAAATGATAACTTGTGGGTTTAAATACAGAGACTAATTAACTGCTGCTAACAAAATAGCTAACTAATCTCTAATTAACTAATAACAGTATCGTAAGTCTACTAAAAGAAGTGCCAAAAGTAAAGAGCACTTTTACAAAGAGATACAATTACAAAGCGTGAAATATAAAATGTGATACCAAGATGCGCGTCTTCCTCGTTGGGCTTCTTCAAGCAGAACAAAGAACAAAGTTTGTGAACTGGTGGTGCTACCATACTTGTAACACGTTCCTTGAAGAGTATGGCCATATCTCAACTTATAATCATTAAACAACTCATAAAGTCCATCTCTCACTTGTTCCTTCATCACATCAATTTTTTTGGTACCACTATACAATTTATCAAAGGTAAATTCAATGAACTCCAATTTATGACTTGGATCAAAGATCATAGCACAATATAAAATTATATTCATCTTTTGAATTGATGTCAAATATTTGTCATACTTTTTTTCATCGTTCTTGCCGTCTCATTTAATTCAATATCATTATTTAGCCAATATCTGAGAAGTAAGTCAACTTCACATATTTTACGAAACACAAGATTAGATATGACATACAAGGCACCAGAAATGTGCAAAGTGAGATTGTAAAAATGCATTAAAAAATTCACCAATACTTTTGCCCTCTCCCTATCATAATCAGTCGGTATCCCCTCAAATGGTTGCCTTGAAAGATCAGTCTTATAGGCAAGATCTACATCTTCACAAGAATTAAATGCGACCTTAAGACTTATAGCCATTTTCCAACATCAAGTAGGTAGAGTTCCATTTAATAGGTACATCAAGGGATAATAATTTTTTCGTTTCCGATTTTTCCAATTCAACACACTCTTGAAATTTTTGTACCTAGCTGGAGAATTCCTAATATACCTGATGGGCCCTCTAATATGAGAGATAACTTCATGGTCATCCTTGCCATTTAAACCATCCTACACGACAAGGTTAACTATATGTGTCATACACCTTATGTGCACATATCTCCCACCTAAGATATGTTTTGACCTCAATTTTCAAACTTCTTTTTTAAGTAAACGATAGCCCCATCATTAGAAGACACATTATCAACACTGATAGAGAAAACCCGGTCAATACCCCAATCAAGAAAGCATTTTTCCACACCTTTACCTATTTCTTCACTTTTATGCTCGATAATTGGACAAAAGTTCAAAATTCTTTTGTGCAAGTTCTAATCATCATCAATAAAATGAGCAGTGAGACACATATAATTGACTTTTTGAATAGATGTCCAAGTGTCGGTAGTGATGCAAACCTGTTGAGCATAATCTTTAATAAACGACTTCAATCTTGCTCTTTGCACTAGCCTTTTGGACATTATTCTTGTCACAATGAAATTTAGTTAAATGATTCCATCATGGTGATCTAGAAGTCACTACCTCTCTCTTTTCTTTTTTTAGAATCACCTAAAACTATCTCCTCATCCTCCCCCTAAACTCCTTATCAATATTATCATCAAAATAATGCTCAACATTCTCAAGACAATCACCACTCACCTAATTTTGCAATTTTATCCATATTTACGATTTTGGCATTCAGTGACGAGTTAGACTGAGATTGAGAGTGACTACCAATTCCATCGTAGTTAGACATTTGAATCTAAAATGAAAGATAAATATATTTAGCAACCAATAAAAAAGCACGCACATATTTACTTGAACAGACTTAATCAATCACAATAATTTTCACTATTCATAATGTAATTCTTTACTTGAAAAGACTTAATCAATCACAGTAATTTTCACAATGCATAATGTAATTATTTTCTAATTGTTTCTTTAAATATATTCATAAATATCTGAATTAATGAAATGAAAATCAATATTAAGATTAGGGGTGCAAGATGAGCCGAGCCGGCTCGCGAGCTCGCGAGCCGGCTCGTAATAAAGCTCGGCTCGAGCTCGAGCTTCTCGAGCTCGAGCCTTTTAGGGCGAGCTCGTGAGCTCGCGAGCCGGCTCGCGAGCTCACCCCCTTTTTTTATTTATTTTTTATTATATATATATATTATTAAAGTGCATATTTAATATTGTATCAAGTTTATATTCAAAATTCATCATATATTAGAATTATTAGTCAATATATCTCTTATTTAGATTTTATATGATAATAAAATATGGTATTTTTATTTATATTATTTATAAATAAGGTTAAGCAATAATTTAGTAAGTTTTGATACTTTTTTATAAATAAATATTTAAAATTCATTATCAATTAGAATTATTAGTTAATATCTCATATTTTAGTTTTAGATGATATTAAAATATATTATTGTAGTTTATATTATCTAAAAACAAACTTATTAGAAAATTTAGTACGTTTTGATAATTTTTTTGTAAATAAATATTAATATAATGCATATAAATTTTATCATTGTCAATCTCTTATAACAAAATTCAGTTATTCACTATATATTAGAATTATTAGTCCATATCTCATATTTTAGTTTTAGATGGTATTCAAATATGGTATTATAGTTTATATTATCTAAAAGAAGCTTAATCAACAATTTAGTACATTTTAATAATTTTCTGTAAATAAATATTTAATATAATGTATATGAATTTTATTGTTATAATTTTAATTTCCACTACAACAAAATATATTTCTTTTAAAAATTCATCATATATTAGATAATTAGAATTTATAGTCAGTGTATCATATTTAGTTTTAGATGATACTAAAATATGATATTTTGTTTTATATTATTTAAAAATAAGCTTAGTCAATAATTTAATACGTTTAGATAAATATTTAATATAATGCATATATTTTATTGTTGCAATTTCATTTCATTACAACAAAATGTACTTATTCACTATATATTAAAGCTATTAGTCCATATCTCATATTTTAGTTTTAGATGATATTAAAATATGGTATTATAGTTTATATTATCCAAAAAGAATCTTAATCAACAATTTAGTACACTTTCATAATTTTTTGTAAATTAATATTTAATATAATGCATATAAAAATTATCGTATTTCTTTTTAGTCTTCTTATGAATATTCTCTTCATGCTTCATATTTAAATTTTTTAATAATATGTTCCATATGGTACAATAGTCTATATTTTTTTTAAATTCGAATATTTAAAAAAAAAAATTAATTGAGCTCGAGTCGAGCTCGCGAGCTGCTCGAGCTCGAGCTCGAGCTCGACTCGTATCAATTGAGCTCGAGCTCGAGCTCGAGCTCGAGCTCGAGCTCGCTGTCTACTGCTCGAGCTCGAGCTCGAGCCCCTCTTTGTTGGGCTCGTCGAGCTCGAGCTCGAGCTCGAGCTCAGTTAAGGGAGCTCGAGCTCGAGCTCGAGCTCAAATTTTGAGCCGAGCTCGGCGAGCTCGGCTCGTTTGCACCCCTAATTAAGATGGAACAACACAAAAGAAGTGAATATTGGAGAAGTGATAAGTGGATAATTGGATAAAAAATTGATGCTAGCTTATGTATAGATTGGCTAATCCATTTATTTACCATTTCTGGTATTGCTTATTGCATCTTTTCAACATGGAGTTGGCCAGTGGGTAATAGCTTTCGAACCAAAAAATTGAGATGGGCACGAAATTCTTCATTTCGAAGTGCTAAAGATACAAAAAGTGATGTATGATCTAAAAATGGTCAACCACCCATTTTCATTATGATGCTCTATTACTTCTAAAGAATCCCTAGCCGAACTCGAACCATGTCGACCATCTACTGTCTAATTGAAACAAAAAAAAAAAAAAAGAGAAGAAGAACAAAACAAAATCGAGACCACCGCAACTAGTTATGTGTATATGGGTTACTGCAATTAAAAGAACAATCTCACTTCACATTCTTTTGAATTATTTGTCCAGAAATTTCAACTACTACTTATAAGAACATTGGATTGCTTACTTCTATGCATCTAACAAGTCAAGAGTTGAAACTTACTAGTTACATGAACAGAGGAGCATCAAACTCTGAGTAGGCAAGCACTCTAAAGAAACTCAAGTTGAAATACAAGACGACGATGATGGAAAACAGCGCCAACTTTCACGGCATTGATTTGGCTGATTTCGCTTAATTGGGTTTGGGTAAGATCGATTTCTTTTCTTTTTCTTAGGGCTTGGTCGGGACTCGGGTGGAAAAGAGAAAGTGCAGCAGACAGAGAGAGAGGTAGCGGGTCTTTGTTAAAAATCTCAATCGGGTAATCGAGTACTCGATTCGGTTTTTCGTGTACCATTACCCTACCTGAAACCTAATTTTTTACCTATTTTACCCGACCTGTATGATTCGAATCCGAACGGGTCAGGTCGGGACCCAGAAAACCCAACCCGTACACCCAACCATAGTTACAAACTACAATAATAACTATTATAATTACAATACATCATAGGGATACAAAATGGTATAAGCATTATGAAGGAAATATCAAGAGGTTTATGCATTCATATATACATGTAGTTACAATACTCCCCCTGAATGCATACTTCTTATCATATACATCATTCCTCGTTAAAAGCCTTGCCTGAAAAAATTCAATGGGATAAAAATCAAAGCTAAGGAAAATAGTACAGTTGTATAATCTTCTCCTCAATTTAAGCATATATCTTTCAAGTGTCACATGTCAATCTCATGTACAAGTTGCTTGAACACCTTTGTTGGTAATGCCTTCATAAACAAATTTGCTAAGTTCTTACTTGATGGAATCTGCTTAACATCAACTTTGCCTTCCACTTGAAGCTCGTGTGTGGAGAAAATTTTTGGTGATATATCACTGCAAATTCATATGTATGCACACATATAATTAAGTTTCTAGCTAATTTAACGAGTTATAAATTTATAAATATTACATGCATTACACACTACTTAGATAAATTCATGCACATCAATAATTAATTAACATATAAAATTAATTAAAATTAAAAATCAATCATAAAACTAATTAAATCACAACGTAGAAAAATATAATTAATTTAATTAAATACAATACAATATTAAATTAGTCGCTTTACCTGATCAACCAACTCAAAAGACGATCGCCACTAGCTAGGTGACAGTCCAAGAATTCGAGTGATATTATTAATTAATCCAAAGCCACTCAAGTAAATATGCGAGAAAATCAAGTATTGAGAGTGTTTGTAGTTAGTAAGATTTTCTAAAATATTAATTGTAATTAAATGAAAACAACTTTCACATATATATAAGAAATTTTGGTACAGCTTTTGTAACGGCTTTTGGAACTCCTAATATAGCCGTTGAAAAATAGCCATTTAAAAACTTTAGTCGTTATTTTGCAACGGTTTTTGTAATAGCTAAATTTTGTAATGGTCTTTCTTTCGGTCTTTGTAACGGCATGTAATTCCACCAAAAAATTCGTTACAATAACCAAACGGGTGCAATATAGTAACAACCAAAAATTATAACAGTTTTACGCACAACACAAAATTTGTAACGATTGTAAGCACGATTTTGGTTGTTACAGAAAGAAGAAGATTTTTTCCACCCATATAACGTCAGCGCGTCAGAACCGTTACAACACTGTTCCAACTACAGTTACTATTGAAATGGCTTAAGGTCTTTACAAAAAATAAAAAAGTCGTTACAAAACCCGGAAATTTTTGTAGTGTTAATAAGATGTGATTAGAATTATATTGCTAACCACTTTAATTTTCCTATATGTAGGGTGATTATTGTGATATTTTCGAACAAATAGACCCCTATGTGTGATCGTAGTGTGATTATAATTCCTGATTTATTGAAAAAGATCAATAGCTACGGAAGAAGGTTCCTGAAATTGGTAAGCTAGGAGTCAAACTAAGTCGAGCAAAACAAGATAAGAAAAATATTACAAGTTTGACGGTGTTCTTGTTTATTATCAATTTGGTTATGATATTATATGACTTTCGTAAGGTTGGCAGGCAGAAAATGTTGGGGATTGATAGTTGATGAGACCATTAAGGAACAGGGGTCTAAAAGCATTCTGTATTTTGTATGCTAGCTTCTTATTATGTAGTAAATCAATGGAATATATTCCAATGCTTTTCACTTTTACGTATTATCTATAAACTATTTTGCTTGCTACTACGTTCACGTGAATTAAATTGTAGTATAGTGTATTGCACAAGAAGAAGCCTGTACGCTTGTATATATGTATAAATAAGAGTTTGCAGTTGGTTGTGCTTTGTGATTTTTGTGTATTCAAATATTAAAAATGGTTGAGGATGCCGATAGGTTGCTATAATGCCGAATTCATTAAGCAATGCGTGAAACCAACCCAGAGCATGGACTATCACTGGAGTACACTTTTTACGAATCCAGAGTAAGTCGTTTATTTAATCAGTTCCAAGTGTGGTTTACAACCATGAAATGAAGGAACTCATTTGCCCCTCAATTCGTTTGGGACCTCATAATCCAAGTAAATTACATATACTCCGAAGCACATTTAATCAGTTATTAAGTTAATTTTCTTTGTTATAATATTTTACCTTACTTTCAGGAAACTAGCAAAGCAAGAGCGTATGTCAATCTTCCCGATCCGTCCTGGGAATTCATGAAAATTGTGTTTAGGCACCCTGTTCGCGAGGAAGGCGAAAATGGTTATGGTGATATAGTTCGTCTAAATGAACCACCTAACGGAGAGATAGATACAAATAACCTTTCACCTCTGTCGGGTAATAATTTTTAGTAGATGTTTTTTAATAAATTAAGGACCATGCTAGCTATGTATTCTTATTAAACTTATGCAATTATCGTTTGTTTTAATGAATTTGGTTCAATGTTTTATTTTACTATAAACTTCTTTGCTCAATTTTATTAGAAACAACTAGAAAAATTGCATTACACTTCTATAGCAGGAATTAATTAAATCATGCCAAAGCATCACACCAATGATGCTTTGATTTTTAAGCTATTGCAAAATTGAATTTTGCTCGAGACAAAATGATTTCTGCTAGTTGCCCAAGAACCCCGGGAACATCATTGCAAATTTTCTATTTCTGTACCTCTGTAAAGCTAAAAAAATTCAACACTTCATGATATTTCAAATCCTCACATGTTAAATTGTAATAAAGTTGTATATATTCATTCATCACATGACTTGATGCAATTTTGGTGTAGTCACTCCGACATGACTAGTCTGTCGTGCACCTCTAAATTTGCTCTATAAAACTACATATTGTGATTTTCTCGCATGCATTGGTTCCATTATCAATACATTGTTCATCTTCAACAATACATTCGAATTTCACCAAATTTTTGGACAACATGACATGATCAAAGCCTACCAAAAATCACAAAGACGTAACCAACGCAAGTTTGAATTACGTTCCAAAACCAGCTTTCTCGCCTCCATCCCAACAGAAACATTTGTACACTCCCATTTGGACAGCAGAACAAATCAAGACAAAACCCATCCCTCAATCTGCAAACTTACTTTCCAAGCATAAATATTTATTACACATAATTCTTAGTTAACAGATCAAGAGAAGAGCAAATCAAGCATACGGTAAAACAAAAAGAAGAACTGAGGATGAGGAAGAACTCAAATTGGCAAAGGAACAATCAAGAGGAAGCAATTTAAAATAGTAACGCATACTATTTTTATTAGCTTTCAATTTTTATAAAATAACATGTAATAAAGATTTATCATGTATATTGTACAAGAATTGAAAGTTAGAAAATAAAAACTAAAATCTACAAAAAATGATCATAGAAATTTGAGACAACAACAGCGGCAAAAATGAACACCCATATCAAGTAATTAACATAAATAGCAATAAAAAATTAAATTAAGAACACCCAAAACTTACTAATATACTAATAAAAAATATAAAATTAAAATGTAAACATTGTCACCATGGAATCTTCACAAATAAATTATGAAGAAAATAAAATAAGTTACCTTGATCTTGTTGGAGTTGATGTTTAACCTTAGGAACCCCAATCTGGGGGGGGGGGGAGGAACACATATTATGTATTTTATGATGGTGCTGAAAAATATGAGAAAATAGGTGTCTAAAGAACACCAAATATGAGATCTTGCATTTCTTTAAAATCGGAAAATAATTTTATAAAAATAAAAAAAAAAAATGAGCTAAAGATATCGAAATTTTACTATGAGGATATCATCCAAAACAAAAAGGTAGCTCCATAAGTACCAATGTTTGAGATTCTACACAAAAAAAAAAAAAAAAAAAACAGGTGAAGAACTTACATGAGAGTCGAGAGCTTCGGGTGAGCAAAAATGAAGGAAAATTTTCATTCCGAAGATATAAGAAAGTGAGGAGAGAGATGAATGCCCACTAACTCTACTTTTTGACTTTATTGTCAAGGGTAAAATCGTCTAGCATAATTTGGCTAGTCATAGCATAAAAATTATACTACCTACCATGGTGGTATTAATTATATAGGTGGAACAGTATTTAGTATCAAATTTTGATTTTATATCAGACTCCCAAATGAGAAAATAAATGCAATATTAACCTATACTAATTTGGTTATATAGGCTAATACTTTATAGTAAACGAGGCCTAATTGAATAGATCTAGAGAAGGAGAGGAGTCAACGAGAGTACCCAAATAGAAAATGGGGAAAATGTATTTTTCATGGTTAATTTTCTATCCGCTTGATTCATCCTTTGCCACTTTATAATGCATGCACTATTTGTATGGTTTTTACATTTTAATTGCACCAAAACACCCGACAATGATCAAAGGGTACACCCCTTTGATCAGATTTTATTACATTATCATTTTAATTTACCTCATTCAACGCTTTCTTCGAGTTCCCGAGCCGATCCAAATCTTTCAATAATTTTAGAGCCCGATTTGGTGCTTTTGGCATTGGATTCAACATATATTATGTGTTTGAAATAAGTTTTAGACATTTGATTGCTTTTGAAAAGCATGATTCGTTAATTGCATGATTATATATTTTTTTCAAATGCATAGTTTAATTTTGTAAATTAAGATTTTGGATATTTTATTTTCTTAAAAATTGGATTTTCTAGAAGTACGCAATTTCAGTTTTTTGCATAAATAAAAAAAATAGGATTTTTTTTTTATTGAAATAGAGCAGCAGTAGCCATGCGAGCACTACTGCGCGGTTGCAAGTGCGCGCAGGAGTGCTGATGCACCTGCCTGTGCACGGCCACCACTGAC
Organism: Sesamum angolense; assembly: GCA_034509725.1. Lineage (NCBI taxonomy): Eukaryota > Viridiplantae > Streptophyta > Magnoliopsida > Lamiales > Pedaliaceae > Sesamum > Sesamum angolense. The sequence continues at coordinate 9,078,185 of JACGWL010000014.1, read as the reverse complement.
GGCCGGTCGGTTGTTTTGGTCCATTTTTCATGAAAAAATTGAATTTTTAATTTTTTGCTACATTTTCTAAAAAAAATTATTTTGGCTAATTTTTGTTTTGGTTGAATTGAATTTTTTCAAAATTAAAATTTTCCAATATTAATTTGATAATTGTTTTTAAAAAAAATATTGTACATTGGATGTACAAGGGGATATCCATTCTTTTAATTGCATTATTAAATATGTATGTTTTCTACATATATATTGTGTTAATTAATATTTATGATATTAAATATCATTTTTATAATGAATGGTTTGCGGAATATGCAATGCATATTGAAAAAAATTATGCTATATTGTTAATTGGATTAACAAGGGATGATCACAAAGCCCATTAACCTTGTCTATGGTTTTATTTAGGTTGGGCAGTGCTTGCGTTTTATGTCTCTTATTTTCTTTATATCTCTCTTTTTAGCATTGAAATAATAAGACTTGTTTTCTTCCTCCTTTTGTGCTCCCTCCAACTTCTGATTGGGGATCCTTAATTTTCTGTGACGTAATGAGAGTAGATAGGAGGTGAGGACATTTATCTTTTGTAAATAAAATGTAAAAAAGGCAAGCCTAAGGCAATGGAGGCCCATGGAGGATCCATGATAAAGAGGCCCAATGGAGTCCATGATGGAGAGCCCAAGAAAAATAAAGAGAAGATACAAAGCCCATTAGATTGATAATGGATTAAATGTTGGAATGGGGTGACCAAAAGCCAATTAAATTGGTGTTATTCGCTAATCTTTATCAAATAATATTAAATTGATGAATACGATATATTCATCAAATTGACAGTGTGTTTCATTGTGCATACCACTAATGTGGAACAGAGTTTCAATATCACAATGAAATGCCCACGAACCAAAAGGTTAAACCCGTGGATTTAGGCTGCACATAGGTTTGACAACCATGAAACAAACCCCTGAGGGTCAGTCTGAAACGTTCCAAATTGACAACCTCGAGACAAAGCATTGAGGGTCCTAAAAAGACTTGCACTAAGTACTGCAGTTGTGTTTCGTCGGCAAGAGATGTAGGTCATTTGTTCAGTTTTAGGGTTAGTTGGCAAAGTAGTCAACTAACTGAATTGAGTCGCGAGAATCGTCATATGGAAGCCTCTTAAGGCTTGGTTGGTATAATTGGGATTCTAGATTCCAATAGTACAAGATTATTCATTGGACTTGAGGAATCATGGAAGTCGTGTGCACATGAAGATTGTATTTTGGATATAGCGAGCGGTGATTGTGTCTTGGGGCATGGTCATCATAGAGCCTTATCCAATACATTCGAAGATGACAGTGGATTTCAAGATATAATGTGTCCCCTATCGGTATTGTGACAACAGTGACCCTCAAAATCTGTTGCCACAGTGATTGACCTAAAAAGTCATACACTATCACTAGAAATGGGATGGAATTAATTTAATTCTTTGAGGGAATAAATGGTTGGATCATTTATTAGACAAATCCATTGGATGAATTACTCAAAATTTAATTAATTGAATTAATTAAAATTTTAAGTTAGCCATTAAAATTAATTGAATTAATTTTTATTAAGCTTGGTCCAATTTATAAATTAGATTTATAAATTAAAAGAGAGAAAATGGCTTCGATCTTTTAATTGGATTAAAAGATATGGAGTTTAATAATGTGCTTGTAATTAAATTAGATTTAATTAAAGTGTATTAAATATGGGTTTATTTTGATTTTAATTAATTGAGTCTGGTTCATTAAATACAAGCCCAATGCGTATATATGTGTATATGACTAGGCCATATATATACCATACATAAAAATCCTAGCCCAAGAGAGAACACATACAACTCACACTAAATCTTTACACTCTCTGTTTGTTTTCTCTCTTTCTCTCCCTTTCTCTATTGTTTCTTCTTGAACTTGGAGATCGATGAAAAATCAAGAAGATCGAGTATGTTAATTTGGTAATGGTTGTTTGATTTCTTGCTCTTCTATGGTTGTTATTGTTAGCACAAGAAAACCACATCCTCCTAGTGGAAGCATGGATATATCTTTGGAGGATTGGGCTTGTGATCATCCAACAAGGCGTGCTAGGCTTTTATTTTTGCGTGCTATTTCTTAGAATAGGTGACTGCAAAACTAACTAGATTGCCTATTTTGTAATCTATTTAAGCAATTTTTTTTATTTTTTAATATTAAATTAAATGAATAAGAGTAAGAATTCATTTGGCTTACTTTGTTGTTCTTATTCATGTAATTTTCATATATTGCAACAAAGTCCACAGATCAATCAATGAAGTTGGGTTGCGCATTTGATGACAACTACGGAACCAATTTCTGAGGACTAGATTTGAAATGTTCCAAGTCGAGAATTCCAAGAATGGGTATTGAGAGTTCTATTGAGATTTGCACTAAATATTGGGTCCATAAGATGGGTGTCGTGTTTCATAGGCGACGAATGTATGATGTCTTTGCAATTTTAGTGGATGGTTGACAAAGGTTATCAAGTCGACTGAACTGACTCGTGGCATCATATGGAAGCCCATGAGGCTTGATCGGTATGACTTGAACTCCTTGGCTCTGATAGTATGAAATTTAGTTCTCAGACTTGAGGATCCACACAGTCTCATATATGGAATGACTGTATCTAGGGCCTGGTAAAAGATGGCCATGTTCTGATTTGATTATCATAAGTCTTGTTCAAGTACAATCAAAACGTGTATGAAGATTGGTGAGTTCCAAGAGAGGATCCGTTGCTTATGATGAGATGACATCGATCTCCTATGCTTGTGCTCGCGGGAGTCTGTGGCCTCAATGGGTGATCAAATAGGAAAGTGTTTTTCTATGTTGATCAAGTGGAGAAACATAATCAGAATATGAAGCATAGGTGTCTAATTCAGAATGAGAACCGATAACCAATTTCCATGCCCTAGAATAAGACCGAGAGATGGCTGATGGACGGACCGTACCCTTGTGGCAGTCGGTAGCCTTAAAGTTCACGCCATTTTCACATATTCTCTAATGCCATGGATCATTACTAGATGGCCACCCATGGGGACGGGTACTTTCGAATTAAATGTTGATCGAAAGTGATTGATTAAATATGACGTGGTTCATTTAAATTGGGGTTTTTGTTCGGATTTATTCACTCTTACAAACATGAAAGATTTTTTTTTAGAAAAAAAAAACATGGCACATGATTTATTCTAATATTTTTTGTAAAATTCGGCACCGAAAGGATAAAAAATTACAAAATGCCAAAAAGTTATAGGACTCTTTTGCAACCTATAAAAAATAAAGGATAAAAGTGTCAAAATCGTAAGGAGCACATGATTTATTCTGGCAACTATTATAAAGTTGGCACTAAAAGGACCAAAATTATGAAATATCAAAAGTTACAGAAACTATTTTGCAATCCTAGAAAGACAAAGAATAAAAATTCCAAAGTGCTAAAATTATAGGACCAAAAATATATTTAAGCCTTAATTTGTAGTATATATTAAGGAAGAACACATTTTTAGTGTCTCCCTTTTTTTGTCTATTTTTAATATTTAATTTAATTTTTTTATTTATTCATCTAACTTCTCATTTTCCCCACTATTTTTTTATAGTTATATATATTTTTTTATTTTCATGTATTTTTTTATCACTATTTTTTTTTATAAACTTAATATGAACTTCATATAGGCATATATACATTTCATTAAATAATACATATTTTTTAAATAATATTATAAAATTTACACACACATAGAGTGTGCTATAAATTACTACTATAAATAAATCAACAATGTAAATATAATTACCCGTAAATAAAAATTCAAATATAGAGCAACAAAGTTTCTCTGATGTCAAATCCAGCTTGAGTTTTATACTTTAAACACGCCTAAACTCAGGTTCATCCATCATTATACTTCTAATCCCATAGAAAATGAGTTCAACACATTTAATCTTATACTTCATGAAAATTTTAAAATAGTTTCAAAATTAAAAAAAATCGACATTTTTACTCTCCAAATTTCAAATTGAGAAAATTCAATATATTTAATCCTCTACTTTATTTAATTTATAGGACTAAATATGTCGAGCTTTCCCATTTTGAGGACCATTTTAAAATTTTGGTAAAATATAAAATTAAATATGTCGAATTTTTTAAAATTTTAAATTATTTTTAAAATTTTATATAATAGAAAATGAAAAATATTAAACATCCTAACTTATAGGATTAAAAATATAATTTTACTGATATCATCAAATGTCAAATCGAGCCTGAGTTTTAAACTTTAAACAGGCTCAGATTCATATATATCTATACTTTATTATAATTGAAAAACACCTAATTGGTGTCTTAATTGTTTGGTCTATCAATTTTTTTAAAAACATTTATAGTTTTTTTTTTTTCTTTTCTCAACCTCTAACTCTCTCTTCCCCCACTATTTTCCAATAACTTCTCATAATTTTTATTATTTTCGCATTATTTTTTCAATAACTTCCTACAATCTTTATTATTTTATTATTTTTTATTTATTTAACTAAAATCTTTTTTTTAAAAAACAATAATTATATTATTTAAATTTTAAATTAATTACACACATAAAGTGTGTACAAATTAGTAGTATATATAATTCATTAGTGACAAACACTCCCCAACTCGACCCCTCCCCCACAAGAAAAGTAAAGAAAACACATCAAACTCATCACCTAATTTGGGTGGGAACTCGTTCAGTTCAAAAATGCCGCCACCGCACCAGTTAACCTTCAAACCTCCATAGAATAAATAATTAACAACCTCCTGCTCCCTCCTCTCTTCTCATCCCCAGATCCGCCCCCACCGCATCGATATGCCTCCTTATATGTAGACACAGACACGCACACAAAACTTCTCGTTTCTTGCAATGTAGTGGTAACTGGGGAAGATGGAGCAGTCAGAATCTTCCCACACACTTGAAAATGCAGGAAGGTTGAAGATAAAGGGGTCTGGATTGTGGAGCTGGACCCGAATAGACGCGTTGGGGCGCCAGATTCCCGGCGGCCTCGACAAGTATGCGATCATGCATCGCCTGGAAATCGACGCACGTGATCTCCGGATACTCGATCCCCAGTTCTCGTATCCCTCCACCATCCTTGCCCGCGAAAAAGCTGTTCTTGTTAATCTCGAGGTGAATCATCTCGTCTCTACTATTGTGACATTTTGTATAATTATTCATAACTTTTTGTTGGTCGAGAAATAATAATAATCATGTTTTACAACGTTAGGTTTTCATCCTATTTTATTTGTGAAATGTCCAAAATTGATTATGAATTATATATATAATTTAGAATTTTATAAATATTTTTATGAATTAATATTTTCAATGGATTATTATTATTATTATTATATGTTCTTTTTCATACCAAAGTTTATCAAAACTAGAGACAACTTTGACAAAAGGAGATTAAAAACTAAAAATGAAAATCAGAGTTCAAAAATACATCTTCACAGTTTGTCTTTATCTAATATTATAAATAAGTAAATTATCCCCTTATGAAATAAAAAAATAGCAATTTATCTTCCCGTATTTTTTAAAATACAGCAATTTACCACCTTGTGTTTTACAAAATGAAGCAATTTACCTCATTGGACAAGGAGTAAATTGCTTTATTTTAGAAAAAACAGAGGGTAAATTGCTATTATTTTTTAATAGGGGGTAATTTGTTTATTTGCATTATCACAAGGAGGTAAATTGCATTAAATCCCAAAATTTTATAATATGAGATTCTTAGTCAAAATTGTAGGTATTAATGTTATTATAATATTTAGTAAATTTTGGTGATGAAATATGAAAGCTAGCTTTTACGTAATTAGTTTTTAATATATTAGTTCATGAATAATAATATGAAAGAGAGCTCATTTCAGAATGGTCAAATATAGGTCTTTTCACCTCTGCTTTTTTAAGAATTTAAAAAAAAAAAATTAATTCAATTCTTCATAAATAATATTAAATATCTTGGAGTCATTTTGACTTAGAAATCATGACATTTACGAATTTATCTTCCCATGTTCTGTTTCCTTTCAGAGATTGGAATGGATATGATCAGCATATTATTGAAAATCCTTTTTTGATATTTATTTATTAATTCCTTAATATTCATACATGCTTTTGATTTGAGTTAGGCTTAGCTCAACTACTTATTACACAATAGTAATGACGTTTATCTTGTGCGTTTTTGTTTATCTATGTATTTTTTCTGTCTTCTCCATAAACTGGGCGTGGATAAACTGATGCAGCATATCAGGGCTATTATTACAACTAAAGAGGTATGTCTTCCTATTGGTTTAACTTCTCTTTTTTTTTTTTTCCTTTAATTATTATTGTAAGAAATGATAAAAAAAGATTATGAAAAGATTAAATTATAACTATAAATTATAATCAATGTGAAGAATTAAGGTAGGAGAGGAACGTGGAATAGTGGGTAGTTAAGAAAAATAAATAATTATGAAATTATTAAAAAAATATTAAAATTACTAAATCGACTAATTCATTTTAAAGAGAAGAAATGAAATGAAGGGTAAATTTGGACATTCTAAAATTGGTATGCCAAATGAGTTTCCTTTTATAATAGTAGTATAGAAGTATATAGATAATAGTATAGATATATTGTTACCCATGTTGTCAAGGGTCATTAATTTGTAGGATATCTGACTTGAGGTTCTAAACAACCCCAATCACCATTTTGAAGTAATTCATTCATACATTATAGGGATAATTACACTCTCCTCCCATGAGTCTTGGTGTGATTACACATAAATTTTCATGGTTTGAAAAACTACGTTTAATACCCTTCAGGTTTGTTTATTTCTAACAAATAAGACCCTCTGTTATTCAAAATTCACTGAATTTGCAGGTCAAATAACTATTTTTATGACAAATTACCCTCATACATCTTCACATATTAATGCATGTGAGAAGGTATATTTTCACTGTTATAAGGGTAGTTTAATCGAAAAAATTATTTGATATGCAATAAGTCAATAGAGGGTAAATATAAACTTTTATTTAATTTTTTTTATTAACATCAGCAATTTTAGTGAATTTTGACATGTAATTACACAAAGAAGAAAAGTGTAATTATCCCTATATTATATGATTGTAATTGTTTGAATTGGAATTTTGAAGCCTCCTAAAATTCTAATAGAAACATATTAGAAAGATTTATGTGGACAAATTGTTGAACATATGTCCAAAGGGCACACATAGGTTTTTATTACTTTTTTGTGATACCATCATCAATTTCCAGCCAAAAAATTTTGGCAAGGAGAATAATTTTAGGTTGCCTTAATGTAATTATAAAAGATGGACATACGGTTTTCGTATTCTAAAAAAATTTTCTCGGTCCCGACTTGGCCTCAAGGTCTAAATTAATATTTTAGATATATTAATAAAATAATAATTTTTCAAAAGACCTTTATATAAATTTATGGTCTTTTCAATATTATAATTAATAATTCTATAAATCACAAGTATATCCTCTGTGAAAAAAAATATATCAAATTATCCCCCTATGTTGTTAATAATAAAACATTTTACCCCCTAGCTCTGAAATTGTGTAACACGCGCCTAAGCTGCGATTTTTATTGATTTTTAAGAATAAAATATATTTATATTTAATTATAATATATGCTACATATATATTAATTAAATTTAATAATACATATTTTTATTTTTAAAAAAATAAAATAAGAAAACCCAAACCATTTTTTCCCCATCGCACCCCACCGCCCCACCCACATCCCGTCTCCCCCCATTGCCCCACCGTCCCGTCGGGCCACCTTCCGCCCACCCGTCGCCTGCCCCAGGCCCCCTTCCCCTGTCGCCGGCCCCCACCTTCCCCACCGTCGCCCGCCCAACTCCCCTTTCTCATCGCCACCCCTCTTGCCCCGTTTCTCGCCGGCGCCCCCAACTTCACCCCACCGGTCGTCGCCCCAGCCCCCTCTCCCGTCGTCGCCTCCCTTCCCCTTCTCGCCGGCCCCCACTTTCCCCACCCGTCGCCCGCCCAGCCCCCGCGCCCCTCTCTTTCCCCCTTCTTGCAGGCGCCCTCTACCAAACGCCTGCCCAGCCCGCTCCCCCGTCGGCCCCCACCTTCCCGTCGTCGGTGCCGCCTTCTCCATCCATTTCTCTCTCTCTCTCTATATATATATATATACACACACACATATATAATTTTAATTAATACAATATGTATATATATTTTTTAATTAAATTTTATGTAATATATATATATTAAAAATATATACATTTTAATCTAGACCGTTGATTAAGTTTAGTAGAATCTGAACTATTGATCTTATTAATTAAATCTGAACCGTAGATTCAGTCAGATCTAACGGCTATTAATAAGAATGTTAACATAATTTCATAATTAAAAATTAAAAAAAAATAGCGCGTGAAGGGCACGAAATTCGCGTGATGGACTTATTTGTTTGTTACGAAAACAGAGGGGAATTTGCTATTTGTTTTTTCACAGGGGGGTAATTTGCTCATTTAGCATAACACAGGGGTAGTTTGCATTTAACCCTTTTTTTTTATATATTATAAAGATATACTTCCTACATTTTTATTATATAGATTTTTCCCACATAATTCTATAATTTTTATTTTATATGCTGTTATATATGCATAAAGCATACTTCATATTTTCTATACTTTATACATATTGGTATATTTTTATATATTAACTTTATAAACTTTTTATACTTTGTTTTTATCTTATATATTTTTATAACATTAAGAAACATATAAATTAATTTTCATATTGTATACACATTCATATATTTTTATTTATTATATATTTAATTTAACAACGTATACATTTATAAAATGTTAAATTTGAAGCGTTAAATTTAAAGTAAATAGGATATGAATTGTTGAGTTGTATAAATAAAAATTTGGGTCATTATACAAAATGCAACCCTTACATTCTATATTAATTAATACCTTATATGCATGCAACACACCTTACTCTTAAGCTTAACGGCATTTTTGTGTGCAAAGATGGATGCTTGGAAGAAGTTTCCCCCAATGGATGGGTAGGGTCGGAATTTTACATGAAATTTTTGTAATTAGAACATATTTGGAGGTATAGTTGTAACCATAGTTTTTAATAGCGCTACGGCGTGCCATGGGTGCAAGGGTCCCCTGGAGACATGGTGCATTTTTATAGTAACACGTATATATAAATATAAATTATATATTTTATATGTTCATATATATTCATATTAATAATACACAAATAGTAAATATAAACGTTAAAAATAATTTTAATCATCATACCATAAATAAAATTTGCAAGATAATAAGCTTAGTCTTTATTTTCACTGGACGAAGCCCAGCCAGCCCAAAAGGGTTGGGGTTTCAAAAATGCGCGCCATGGCTGGCATCGTCAAAAAATCTCAGCGCCATTTAAAAGATTCAACTATGGTTGTAACTTAACGTTAATTTGGGATCTCTAATGCAATCTTTGTAACTAGGCTTACAATTGTTCAGGTGTTGATTTGTGCTTCATCAAGTGACAATGTCACTCCAGTCATGGAGGAGCTCCAGAGGCGATTGACGCCATCAAATAATAACCAAGAAGAGGAGCTTATGTTGCAGCATGATCTTGAAATGAGTGAAGAAGATGGTATTTCTTATAGCTTCCCTATTCTTATTTGTTTTGACTTTTGAGTACACTAGGGAAAAAAATGACATTGATTACAATTGAAATAGCTATGGACTAAAAACCATGGTAGATATTTTTTATTGATACGGTATAAAATACAAGTTTTCTACCACAAAAAATTATTTTCCACGACTAAAAACCATGGTAAAAATATTTGAGCCCTGACAAATGTTTTAGCCACTCTTGCAGATACCACGGTCAACAACCGCTGCATGATAGTGGTTAATGACTATTTGCTACGGCTATTTTATTATTATAGCCATGGTTATATGTTTATATTTTTTGTAGTGGTAGTACTTGATGTTGCTATTTGTTATTCAGATGCTCATATATTAAGTCTAAAAACATTTTCATGATTGAGCTCGTTGTTGATACAAATTAGTACAAATTTGCGTCCAATGTTGCTGATTGAGCTAGTTCTTGTGTGTAGTGTCGTTTTGTAGCTTTCTCTAAGTAAAATTTAACTCTATCTGCTATTCTTTTTACATGACTACGATACATTTATAAGCGAATATCCTTCTTAGCATTAGTCAATTCAATACATAAAATGTATGTATGCGTGTGTCGAAATAGTTCAGATCCTAATAATTTGGTGGACTGTAGACTTGCCCTTTGAGTTTCAAGCTCTAGAGGTAGCAGTCGAAGCTATATGTACCTACCTTGATGCTCATACAACGGAATTGGAGACTGCATTTTACCCGGCTTTGGATATGATTACATCAAAGGTACTAGCTTTTCTCTTATCTAGCCTCGGCTTTTGTTATTTTGCTTATACGTAGCGATGATATATATTATTAATAGGGTAAATTACAATGACCTTCTCTGAAGTTTGGCAAAATTACGAGTACCCATCGTTGTTTGAAAATTTACAAATACTCCTCCTGATTTTAACGGCCGTCTAACAATTATCCAATCGTTAGGTTTCCATCTATTTTATTTATTTTTTAGTTTTTTATTTTTTTATGGACTAAGTGGATAATTTTTTTTTATAATTTTTAAATTTTTTCATTCACCCCCTTTGATTTTTTATAAGTTTTTAATTTAATAAATAAAATAGAAAAATTATTGTAAGGGTAAGGTTGACAATTCCATACCTTCATAAAAAAATTAATAATTTTATCAAATATCAGGGGGTATTTGTAATTTTTCAATCAATGAGGAGGTATTTGTAATTATGTCAAATTTCAAAGTGGCCGTTGTAATTTACCCTTATTAGTAATGAGCTGATAATTGCTTTTTGCTTGTGAGTGCATTATCTATCATTCAGGTAATGCCCAGAAAAATAGAAAATATGAGCATTTTCAGACAATGAAATGTTTAGCTTTCACTTATAGGGAGCTCAAAATCATACCAACAAACTATATAGAAGACTCCCTTAAATTATTTAGAATAGTTTTTTTTCTCCACAAACTAGATCTGAGCCTCGGCACGGCTCCTCCGGCTCTGGCTCGCCGTTGTCCCACCACCCCTCCGCAACCAAATCTGTGTCTTCCCACCCTGCAGTTCTCGCGTGCTGCCTGCTTCCCCTAAGGCCCCTAAGGTCACCATCCCTTCCATTATTCTGATCGGGATGGCAACGGGGCAGGTCTGGGGCGGAATACTAAAAGACATATGACAAAAGCAAGAAGAGCCCACCGTAACTACTACGACAAGAAGTCAGTGATAGCTATTAGTAAAATTCTAATGCATCACAATACGACAAAACTCATCGACATCAAGCGTCACTCTCTTCAAGAAGCAGTTTAACTACTAGAGGGACATTGAGCTCAGTACTGCAGCATAACAGAGCAACTTGAAGATATGTTTATCAAAGCACTTTCACAAAACAAATTCGAAGATCTACACACAAATCTTGGAATCTCCGAAATGCACATTAAGGAGGAGTATTAACATTAATGTGTTTTTGTAGAAAATATCCTAAATAACTTGAGCTTCTTGATAGCTTAAAGCTTCTGTAAGAAGCCAATCACAAGGCTTCTTGAGTAAGCCACTGAACCATAACCAAAGAGCATTTGTCAAAAAACTAAGCAAATACACTTCAACTATCCTTCTTTTTTTTTTTTTTTTTCATTACAAGGACAAAAGACAAACCAAGAGTTCCACCAATTTTTCATTACACTTCAACTGAAAGATTAAAGAACTAATGGATAGTGCTTCCTCGAAGTTTTGTGCAAAAATGTGATTTCAGACAATAATATGGCCTGTGAGTTTCCCATATCTTTTGATGTTCTATTACATTTTTTAAGAATTCTTAACTGCAGATTAGTAGCAGCAACTTGGATCGGATTCGCAAGTTGAAAAACCAGCTGACGAAGTTGACAGCTCGCGTGCAACGGGTAGTTGCTATACTCTACTTTGGAGCATGAAATGGATACTTTTTCTTCATCCGTTAGTATCCCTATAGTAATTTTTTGAGTACCATACAACATTTGAATTCCTTTTTTCTTCCAAATTTGATGATAATCACGAGAGAGTCTGATGGGAGTTATTTCTTGCAAACTAGATCATTGCACTAATTTGAATTTACTTATTGATTAGTTTTAGATATTAAAAAGTGAAGAGAGAAACAAAGAACGAAGGGATTAAATAATTAGGTTATTTGCCTTATATCCACGTAAAATGCAAAAGTGCTATAACATTCTCCTTGAAGGTTATATGTTTCAGCGACCACCAATATGAAAAATATAAAAAGTCCCCTATAAAAATTTAAATATAAAAAATCATCCGTATGTTATGAACAACGACTCACACAGCCTTCAGGTCAACCTAGTTTCGGGGGGTTGTTTGAAGTTTTTTTTATATCACAGGGAGTGTAATTAACTAATTTCGATAATCTTATTTGAATGGTTCCAGATAAGAGATGAGCTAGAGCAAATTTTAGATAACCATGATCACATGGTGAACCTTTGCCTCTCCAGAAAGTTGGTTCGTACGTCGCCTGAAAGCGGCTTTGATGCTGCCAATCCTGCATTGTCAACCACTGGTTCGATAAAGATATCGTGCGGAGTTAGTAGGACAAGTCTAGCAGCAGTTCAGGGAGACGAGAACAACGTTGGGGAACTTGAGATGCTGCTCGAGGTAGTAAAATGATATTGCTAAGTCTTATGCTCGTCGTAGTATCGATGAGATCTACTCCGTTAATAGAGAGTGGTTATTTATTTTGTAGGCTTACTTCGTTCAGATTGACAGAACGCTGAACAAATTAACAACGGTACGTTGGTTGCTGTCTTTAAGTTAGCTGTAGAAGATGAGTTGCAAAACAATTTTCAACTTATGCATATGTTCATCATCTTGAAATTGTTTATTTGTTCTTTGCGATGTATGGATAACGACACTCTCCTCTCATGAGATTTGGTGTAGTCACACGTATACTTCATGTGGTTTGAGAAATTATATCTAACATTCTTGAGGTTTGCTTCCGTCTAACAAATAAGCTTTTTCATTAGTCAAAATTTATTGAATTTGCTGATATTAACAAAAAAAAAAAAAAATACATGAAAATTGATATTTACCCTTAATTGACTTATTACTCACTTAATATCAACAAATTTGGTAAGTTTTGACTAATAGAGGGACTTATTTGTTAGACGGAAGCAAACCTTAAGGGTGCTAAATGTAATTTCTCAAACTAAAAATGGACCTGCGTATAATTATATCAAATTTTAAGGAGGGGAGTGTAATTATCCCTGAAGATAAAGAATATTGAATATCAAATGTGTTTAAATTTTTAGATTAGGGACTATGTGAAAGGGTGTCATAATACTTTCACTATGATGTAGCTCCATGTATATACACATGTTGGTAAAGCTTCTGATTTGTGATAGTTTCATGCCTATAATATGCAGCTACGTGAAATATGTCGGCTCCACACAAGATTTCATCAACATTCAGGTAGCAAAAATGGTGAAAAATATACTTTTTTGACAAAATAAATAAATAAATACACAAGATTTCATCAACATTCAGGTTGCAAAAATACAATTTACCCTTGTGATATTGCAAATATGTAAATTACTCCTCTATGAAAAAAAATTTAGTATTTACCTCCCTATATTTTTTAAAATGCATCAATTTACTTCATTTTAAGATACACAGGGAGTAAATTGCTATTTTTTTTATGGAGGTATAATTTTCCCATTGTAATATTACAGGGGATAAATTGCATTAAACCTATAAATGTGTGGAAAAGAATTTAACATTGGTTGTGTTATTTCGTGTCAGCTTGAACAGCAACGCAATCAACTCCTTCAGGTAAGACTCAGGATGTCTTAAACCAAGACTTATATTCGCGTTGAGATCGAACTTGCATATTGCTCTTGGCAGACATATTAAGCTGAGAACTAACTATTCTTTGTTTCAGCACACGGTAAATGTTTAACCCGATTACCCAAAGTCTTATCACATAAGGCTTATTAAGTGCAATCAGTACAAAATTTACGGCTAAGTTGACGAATAATAGGGAAAATCACAAGCAACCCTCTGTGATATGGCAAATGAACAAATTACTTTTTTGTGAAAGAAAAAAATAACAATTTACCTCCCTGTATTTTCTAAAATACAACATTTATCTTCCTATGTTTTTTAAAATGAAAAACTTTTACTCCCTATCTAGGGAGGTAAATCGTTATTTTTTTTTTTAAAAAGGTAATTTGCTCATTTGCAAAATCATAGGGGATAAATTATTATTCACCCACGAAAAATATATACAATTGATGAACAACTGTTGATGATAAAGCTCATTATCTTTATGTCTTGTCTTGTGGATGCAGTTAGAGCTTTTTCTTAGCGCTGGAACTCTATGTATAAATATGATATCTGTAGTGGCTGGCTTATTCGGAGTGAACATCCCATACAAATGGAATTATGGTTATGGATACCTGTACAAATGGGTATGTATGTACAAACTTTAAAATGTTGCTAAAGATATATTAGATATAGGGAAAATAATATTTCTCGTCCTATAAATTAACCTCATTTTTTTTATCCATTTTTTTATTGGATTAGAACTTTTAGTCTTGTAACTTACAAAAATTAGTACTTTTGGTCCTCATCTATTTTTTTTGTCTACAATTTAGTAGTGTAGCGCACTTGCCTAACATGTGATCGTTAAATATTTTTGGCTGGATAAAAAAATTGGCGTGTTTTCTAGCTTGGGACCATTTTTGAGGAAAAATATAACTACGTTTAAGGGAAAAGATAAATTTTAAAGAAAATTAGAGCAAAAAACATAGCGATTTCTCTGTGCTCTCATATTATTCTCATATTTATAAAAGTTGAAGTTAAGTAGAAACAATAGAAATCATATCTTGCACAAGTGAATTAAGTAGGCCAAATAAAGCACTCATATGTTGCTATTGAAAAAATGACTAATTTTTCCTCCAACCAAAAATACTTAACGATAAGGTACTAAACATATGACCTACATCGTTAAATTATAGATAGAAAAGTGCATGAGTATCAAAATTGCTATTTTTTGTAAATTGTGGGACTAAAAGTGCTAATCCCATAATGAATGGGACCAAAAGTGACATGGGTCTAACTTACGAGACTAAAAATGCTATTTCCCCTTTAAATATACATAATTTCTCGTCTTTGCTTAATCAATGTTTCGTAACGCAATCTTTTCGTTGACGTTTTCAGGTTCTTATCATAGCCGGCACATTTTCTGGGCTTGTTTTTGTGATTATTATTTCTCAGGCTCGTCGAAGAGGACTGATCGGATGAATTTACGGGTCTTCTCATAGTAATATAAGAGCAGTGAGTTGATGTGTTATGTGCTGAAAATAAGCAACTTACTGTAAATTGATGAAGAAAAGCTTGTTGTGTAACTGATAAGTTTCTTGTGTAGTTGGTTGTGTAAGCTCATTGCATATTGAAGAAGTTGATAGTGAATTATCCATAAAATCTGATACTCATTTCTGGTCTCAGTGTCCCTTATCCCTCTAAAAATTGGCAGACAATGAGCCGAGAAAGTCCAAATTTGCTTGTTTAATCTGTGGGATTATTTACTTTTTTATTTAAAAATATACATCTTGTTCAGTTTTATTAACTCAGGTTTCTAAGTCATCAGACTTAGTACTCAAAGTTTTTAATTTTCATCCATATGAGTACTCCCTGTTAAGTTGACCGTTAAAACTAATGCTCAGCCCAACTTTGGAGGGAAAATTAGGCAAATTTTTTTCTATAAAATGGTATGTTTAGTTTCTAGTTTATTCAACACACAAAAACAAATTCTATTTTATTCTTTTTATTTCAATTTAATAATTGATGACAAGAATTTTTAAAAAATACATATTTAATCCAATTTTTATCAAAAAAAAAATACCAATTTTACTGAAAAACACTTTTTTTTTCTTTGTTTTTTGGCTTGGCCACAACGTAAATGTTGTCATACTTTATTTATTGAGGGTTCATGCTATAATTTTTCATACTTTTCTTTTAATTATTTTAACAAATATGTTTTTTTGGCTTTTTTTATAACTAGTGAAATAGAAAGTTTTAATAAATTTATAAACACAATTCTCTTAACTAAAAAAATAATTGAAATGCATTTTTTTTTTTTGTACAAACAACGGTATAATATATCAAAGTATACATATGCAATTTTATTAGCTAAAATGCACAAAACTCCTGTGTTTTAAAAAGTCCGTTAAAAAAATCCCCATTTGTTTTAAAAATAGTTTAAAACCTCCCCTTGCGTTTTCTTAATTAATGTAGCTCAATCGCCACTCTCTGTTAAATATAACTAATGTCGTTAATTTTTTATAAAATGACCGTTATACCCTTATTTAATATATATGATTTTTTATTTTACTAATCTTTGAATTTTCTTTGATCAAATAATGATCATTAGACCTAATCAATTAATCCGAATCTTTAGGTTTTAAAAAAATAAAAGGTCTAGATTCCACAAATTATTTAATTTATATTATATATAAATAATTTTTAGAATTATAAAAATATTATTGTTATATATATATATATATATATATATACCCTATACAACGGAAAAATATATGCCACCCCCTGTGATATGGGTAAAGTGCAAAATACCCCTGTGAAAAAAATTATATCAAATTATCCTGTATTTTTAAGCTTCCCTGCTTTTAGATTAGTAAGTGTTGTGTCTTTCTTGAGAGTGTGAGTAAGTTTTTCTCCAAAAATATTATTTTATACAATATATTATATATTTATTTATAATATATACAAATATATATTAAAGAATAAATATAACTATTATATATGACATATAATATTTTAATAATATATACTTTTTTGTTAAAATAAAAAAATAAAAAAACAACCTACCCACTCACGCCCAAAACCAGCAACCACCCCACCGGCGCCACCAGCCAGCACCACCCCCACTGCGCGCACCAGCCACCCACGCGCGCACCACCCCCCCGGCGCACCAGCCACCAGCCACCCCACCTGGCAAACCCACTGCGCCACCCCCACCCCAAACCAGCCACCAGACACCCCACCGGAACCCTGCGCCACCGCCACAGCCACGCTCATCCCTTCCCTCTCGCCTCCACGCCCCATCCCTTCTCGGTGCTTCGCCTTCCTCTCTCTCCTCCCTCGCGTCGCCTCCTTCTCCCGTGTCTTCCCTCACTTCTTCCTCCTCTTTCCTCCTCTGTCGTCAGCGTCCCCTCTCCGCGTCGTCCTCCTTCCCGCCGCGACCGCCGCTCTTCCCCTGTTCTCCCTCCTCTCTCTCTATGTATATATATATAATATTATTAATATATATATATTTAATATATATCCATTTATATATATTGTTTAAATTTATATATTGTTTAAATATAACCGTAGATTGGGAATAATTCAAAATCTCAGCCGTAGATTTACTTTCAATTTGGACCTTAGATTCAAATAACGTCAACGGTTATTAATAAGTTTATAAATGTAATTTATAATAAAAATTAAAAATGAACAAAAAGCGCGTGCAATACACGAACTCGCGTGATGGATGTAATTGCTTTATTTTTTTTTCACAGGAGGGTAATTTACTTATTTTTTTTTTCACAGGGGGGTAATTTGCTCATTTCGTATAACACAGAGGGTAATTTGCATTTAAACCATATATTATATATATATATATATATATATATAAGTAAAAAGAAAACTAACTACCCCACCCCCACCCCTCGCCCGCGTGTCACGGACAAACTCTTTTGTCTCGCAGTGGAATGTGTTTTGTCCGTGGCATCTCAAGTTACACCCAACCTTCGACCAGCCTTCGCACATCTCAGAGTGTACCGACTGTCCGTCTCGTGTCTTTGACACTGAAGCTTGCTACCACGATATATGAACGCATCCTACATGGCACCGCATGCCCATGTGCTCGCCTATCCAAAATGCCCATGTTCGCCGAGGCTTTCGGAATGCACACCTTAGCGTCTCTTAACGGCCGACCCCAATTAGCTAGTCTGCCCAATAGCGCATGCCACTAGTTGGATCACGAGGTCTTAGAGTGCGTGCCTCGATCACACATTCCCCACAAGAGGTGTTACCCATAATATCTAACAGCCGCGGGCAATCTTGTGCGTCGCTCGGAACCTCTCGACTGCTTTTGTGCCTAACATAGGCCGTCCTTCCCATGCCTTTTAGGGACTCTAAACACTCCTTTGAGATGCCTAGAGCCGGTTTTTGAAGGACCCCAACATGCCCCCAAGATATGCTCATTTAGTGTTGACAGCGCCTACCATCGCTGCTGTCATGCACGGGGAGGGCTGGCTGGAGCTCACCACTGCATGCTCCCTTATAATAGACTTAAAAACAATTTCCCTTGTTCCAATAGTAGACATTGAAATGGCCGAGGAGCGCACGTTTTTGGCATCTCCCTCAACTGACGTCCAAATCACTTGCTGCTTGAATCGTTGTGTAGCATACGACTTCTACATCATAACACATGAGTTTCAGCCCCATCGGATCATCCATCGAAGAGGAATTGCCCACGCAATATTCTGAAAACCCATTCTCGCCACTGCACTGGTAGACTCCAAACATCATCCTCGCTCCCTACTCAAACGGAACCGTATAACTCTGAAACATCTTGGAGATGTAGCCAACACACCAAGGATTTCTCCTTAAAAACAGTTTTGCAAATATCCAAAGATAAAGCACTCTGCTTCACACATTTCTCTCCTGCTCGTGCGCAGGGTGGTACCTGATCTTTGCCCTTATATCTTCATGCCCAAACGTCCTCAGAATGACTTCATACTTGGCAGATAACATCCCCACACATCAAGGAAGTTTCCTATATGAAAAGTTTTACAATACCCAATTGTTAAGAGTCTTTGATCGAAGGCCATTTGCACACCTGAGTGTCGGTCGGCATCCCCTAGCCGCCCGCACGTCCTCCGCAAGTCACTGCCGACCATCTAGGCCAAGGTGCGGTAAGTGACATTCTTCCCCACTCAATCTGTTGACGTCCAAGTCAACACATACACAAAGGATTAAAGTGTACGCAATACCCAATACTCTTTCTTAGTATCACGCAACACTAGACCGACCTCCTGCTCTTTCGAGCGCTTCGGCCGTGAAGTGCCTCTTCAGCACCCCACGGTTTCTCCCCACAAACGATGCCTTTGTTGCACCTGATTTCATCATCTCAACACAATCGGAAGTCCGTGTACTCGTCAACACCCTCTTCCAAAATCGGTGGTCTGCTCCCCCACAAAATGTAGTGCCTCTGATGCACTCACTTCAAAAAGAAAACTCAAGCGGAAGTTTGTTCCTCTGTTTGCGCTCTCTTCCTCAAACGGGTGGGTAGCTCTCCACATAAAGTGCCCCATTGCACTGCATTGCTCATTAAAACTGCAAGGTGGAAGTTTGTGTACTCTTCTACACACTCTTCCCTATTGTCACTCTTTTGGAAGTTTGTGTACGCTTCTACACTCTCTTCGTCAAATGTTTGCTCAACTTGTTTGCCCCCATAGATACTGTCTCAATACACTTAATAACAACATGGATAACACAGGTTGGAAGTTTGTGCCTGTCTCTGCACTCTCTTCACAACTTTCTCAACTTGTGGGTAACAAACTGTGCTCCAAGTCCCGTCATGTGCGCTTCTGAAAACTCTGATGTCGCACAAAACAGTACCTCAAATACACTCAAATTGATCTTGGAATGGATGAAGTGTGGAGTAATGTGCCGCACGCTTCGCACTCTCTCCCCCACTCGAGGTGTTGCCATCCTCGGCAAACACACAACCCGCCTTTGTAGCTGATTACACTTAACCAACTCTAAAGCACATGGGCCTAATGTCCAAACTGTCAGAACCACGCCGCTCATTGATCGAGGCACGCAACGAAAATGGGAACTTTCGTTGTAGTCCCCAGCCTGACGGTACTTTCCATCCCTACTTGGCCGCAAAACTCAGGCTTGAATTCCATTCCGACAGGCGGAATTGGGGACTTTTGACCCCCACCCCGACAGCAAAACTCGGACTTTGAATGCCATCTTGACATCGCGGATTGAGGATTTTGCGACTACTAACCCGCCAGCATGCCGTTCATAGTACTAATGGAGGCCGATGCTCCCAACACTTCTCTGCACGGTAGTCCCCCTAAAAAATCTTCAGACCAAAGAGCCTACATATAATGTCAGAATCCCCTGGAAGAACATTCAAAATTCATCTCAAACTCTGCTCCTAATGAGCACTCAAACACGGTTTAGTGGGCTGCCCCCACTCAAGCTTCGGACAAGTTGCAACTATTCTCATATAACGGATGCCTATGCCCACTGGTTCTTGAAGCGTGCCGTCTTTCATCTAAGTGCACCATCCTACCACACAACACTTCATCCCACAATTCTGCTCGGCCAAACATGGTTGTTCGGACCTCATACGCTGACAACTACCCACAAAACGAAAAGGAAGGAGTCTCAACTTCCACTCCTCGCAACCCCATGTACAACTATGCCAAAGCATGTCAATAATCTGCTCATCCCCCGATGGGAGATTCCTCAAACTCAAACGAGAAGGTGGTCCTTCATCCACCACTCTCAACACAAGGTGGCATCTCGCTCACACTAAAGACCTCACTCGCCTTGATCACCTCCTGACTTGAGGCAGCTTCGCACACATAGTTGCTTATCTCGCAATCGTGGCTCTCGAAGTCCATCCGACGTATTTACATGTCCTCCTCTCGCTCAAGGAAGCCAAGATGAATTCTGAAATCTGATAATTATTCTGGCCAAAAAAAAATTTCAAAATACGGTTGACAGCTCGCTCGACGTATCTGCGATGCTCAATCCACTGCCAACCAACAACAAAAAAGTTGGACCGTAGCCGCTCACTCTCTAAAGCAGCCCAAACAGGCACAAAAGGACTCTACACAACATTTTCTCTGTGGCAGACATTCCCCAAAATCATTCCATCTCACAATCAGCTCATTGAAGTATTTTATAGCCCAAAGTAACAAGCCTACACCTCTATGCCGTGATCTCGATTTGATCTTGTCTCTAAACGGTGTCAACCCCACCTGTACTCTAACGTAAAGCATCTGTGCCAATGCACATCTTCAACTGGGCACAACTCTCCTTCAAGAGAGCCTGGGATTATCGAGGCTCTAATACCAATTGTCACGGGCGGACTCTTTTGTCTCACAGCGGAATATATTTTTCACCCGTGCAGCATCTCAAGTTACGCCCAACATTCGACTAGCCTTTGCACATCTCAAAGTTTACTGACTGTCCGTCGCGTGATTTTGACACTGAAGCTCACTAGCACGATATTTGAATGCATTCCTGCGTAGCACCGTGTGCCCGTGCGCTCGCCTATCCAAAATGCCCATGTTCGTCGAGGCTCTCGGCACACACGCCTTAGCATCTCTTAGCGGCCAGCCTCAACTAGCTAGTTTGCCGCTATGCGTCTCGACCACAATCTCAAGACCTGCCGACGCATCCCTGGATGGCAAAGAGCATCCTTGCTCCTCCTTGGCATTAGACGCTTCGCATGCGGCCGGAACGCTTGTCTCATGCCCAATGCTCACTTAGTGCATGCCTTCGTCGTGGTCGTCCTCTATGCCTCGCTCGAGTAGGAGCGCATCATAAGTTCGAGGCCCATTCGATATGCCGACATCTCACAATGATCCCACACAGCATGTCTGACATGCCTTCTTGCCTTTCGGCATAGCTTCACAATTTGCCCACAGTACGGTGTCGCCCCACGATCGCTCATTTCAGGCAACGGACCCCCGTGGATGGTTAAAACCCAAGGGCACATGCCACTAATTGGATCACGAGATCTTAGAGTGCTTGCCTCAATCACCCATTCCCCACGAGAGGTGTTGCCCCTGATATCCCGTAGCTTGCGGGGCAACCTTGCGCGTTGCTCGGAACCTCTCGACCGCTTTTGTGCCTAACATAGGCCGTCCTGGCCCTACGCCACCGTCAGGTTCCCATGCCTTTTAGGGACTCTAAACACTCCTTTGAGATGCCTAGAGCCGGTTCTTGGAGGCCCTCAACATGCTCTCAAAAGATGTTCATTTAGTGCATACATCACCTACTGTCCTTGCCGTTGTGCACGGGGAGGGCTTGCTGGAGTTCTCCACTGCATGCCCTTTTAAAATAGGCTTAACAACATTTTCCCTTATTCCAACAGTAGACATTGAAATGATCAAGGAACACACCTTTTTCGCATCTCCATCAATCAACGTCCAAATCACGTGTCGCTTGAACCGTTGCATAGCCTACAACTTCTACATTATAACACATGAGTTTCGGCTCCATGCGATCATCTATCAAGAAAGAATTGCCCATGCAATATTCTGAAAAGCCATTCTCTCCACTACACTGGCAGGCTCCAAACATCAGCATCGTTTCCTACTCAAACATGAACCGTCTAACTTTAAAACATGTTGGTAGTGTAGCCAACACAAAAAGGATCTCGCCTTAGAAGCAGTTTTGAAAATCTTCAAAGATAAAACACTCTGCTTCACATATTTATCTCCTACTCGCACGCAGGGTGGCGCCCGATTGTCGCCTTATATCTCTGTGTCCAAAAGTTCTCGGAATGACTTCATACTTGCCGGATAACATCCTCACACATCAAGGAAATTCCCATATGAACAGTTTTGCAATACTCAATCATTAAGAGTCTCTGGTTGATGGCCGTTTGCACACCTGCGTGCCGGTCGGCATCCTATAGCCGCCCGCACGTCCTCCGCAAGTCACTGCCGACCGTCTAAGCCAAGTTGCGATAGGTAACACCGGGCCACCCCTTGACCCCACCGTTCCCTGCAGACGAGGGCGACTAAGGGCGACTAAGGGCGGCTAAGGGCTATGGCGACATCGTCGCCGATGATTTGGAGGCGACGGCATCGTCACCCTATTGTATAGGGGCGGCGGCCGTTGCCGTCGCCCTCGCCCTCGCCCCCATTTTTTAATTTTTTTCAATTAATTTAATTATATTTAGTTAATTAAGAATAATTTAAAATTATACTTAAATTAATATAAAAACATAATTTTAAGGATAATTTTGAATCATTATTGTACTTAAATTAATTTAAATATATATTTTAGTGATTTAAAAGTATTTCTAAGCATATAATTAATTAAGGATAATTTTAAATAAATTTTTTAATTTCTTAATTTGAATTTTAAAATAACTAACAAATCATATTAATTAAATTACAAATAATTTATTGAAATATTTTAAAATATAATTAAAGAAAAGTTTAAATTTAAACTTTAATAATTTAAAATTATTTTAAATTTAAGCATAATTTATTTAAATATTTTTAACAAAATAATAATTTAAAATTTTAATATTATATAATTTTTATAATTATTAATATTTATGTTAGTAAGATATTTCAAAATTTTAAAAATGATTTGTGAAGGAGGAAATGTATATATAATTTTTTTATTATTTTTAAATATATTATAAAACTTAAAAAATTTATATAGTTTCTTTTATATTTTTTAGTAAATAAATTTTAAAAAATATTTTATTTTATATAGATGAAAATGCAAAAAAAAAAAAAATCACTCAAAACTAGTAAAAATATACATATGAAATATATAAACGCCATAAGAGTATTTTAATAAAACAATTAAAAAATAAGGTCAGAAGCATCTAAAAGACATCCCAAATGCACAAGGGGCGCGTGTAATGCACCTTCCGTTAATTACTAACAGAATGGGTATTTTTTGCTGAGCATTTAAAATACAAGGGGATTTTTAGCATTTTCAGCAAAACACAAAAGTACATTGACACCCTTTGAGTGACTTATTCAATTTTTCTCTATTTATTTTTTGCAATGCTAGTGGGGATTGAACATAAGGCTCTGTTAGTTTTCTTAAATTATTACTATGTGATTATTTCTACATTACTCCATAGTTAGCATATATTTTTATTTTCATAATGATTTTAATTGAGAGAAAATATTTGAATTGGTACTTCTATAACGATTTGAATTAGTATTTTTTAATAGAAATTGGGCTAATTTTTTTATATTATTGTCCCCAATTATAAATTATTTAAAATTAAAATTTTTGATTTGTAGAATAACATGACAGTCAAACATATTTTTATATGGACAAGATTTCGCCTAAGGATCAACCTAACGGAGGGTACTCAGACGGATGATAAACTTTGTGTACCAAGTCTGTTGACTTAAAAACTTGGGCTACTAAAACTGAAAAAGAGGTATACTTTGGGTACAAAAAATAAAATAATCCTTTTAGTTTGTTTATATTTAGCCAAGCCTAATTCATTTAAGGGATAATTACATGTAGATCTATGGTCTGTTTACGTAAACACTCTGGCTTTTGCATTGTTATAGAAACCACTCTTAACAGTCTAAAGACAAAGTTATTTTGTGTAATGGTATTGATGTTTGTGGAGGGTGCCCGTGTAATTTTTTTTAAAAATAAAGATAATATGGGTAATAATAATATATTTAGTGAATGCATGTGTAATTATTCAAATAATGTGTAAAGGTCATTATTCTTTGATTTAATTTGAATACCACTAGTTTGGAGCTTTTGAGTTGTGTTTTATTTATTTGTGGCTAATTTTGAACCTTATATTAAATCAAGAAAGTTGTGGTGCTATCTATGCTAAGTTTTGGTTGGAAAATATTGACGTTAATAAAAAATTAAATAAATTTCAGCAAAAAAAAAAAAAAATCTCATTCAACATTTCTGAATAATATTTTTATACTTGAAAGGGGATAAATGCAATATATATAAAGTCAAAAGGGGGTAATCGTAACAAAATATTGTTCCAACTTATAGTTATTAGATAGAAAGTAGTCATTGATGTATAGTGAAAGGGATAATTTTATTTTTCGGACCCAAGTACATCTTCGTTTTTTAGTTTTAGTACACTAGTTTTCAAGTCATTAGATTTGGTACCCAAAATTTTTAATTTTCATCTGCCTGAGTGCCCCTCATTAGGTTGACCTTTAAAACAAATGGTCAACCTAATTTTTGAGGTAAAATTAGACGGGATCTTATCTATATACGGAAATATTTGGCTATCATTTTGTTTAACACACAAAAAAATTCTACTTTAATTTCAATTTTATAAGTGAGGACAATAATATAAAAAAAAATTTAACTCAATTTCTATTTAAAAAATGCTAATTCAAATCGTTATGGAGATATAAATTCAAATATTTTCTCTCAACTAAAATCATCATGAAAATAAAGATGCATGCTAAATGTGAAGTAATTTAGAGATAATCGCCTAGTAATAATTTAAGAAAAGGGATTATTTCACTTTTCATACCTAAAATATACCCATTTTTCAGTTTTACTACCCCGGACTTCGTACCCAAAGTTTTAAGTTTTCATCAACTTGAGTACCTTCCGTTTAGTTGATCGTTAAAACTAACGGTCAATCCAATTTTGCAGGAAAAATTAGGCGGGAATTTATGTAAGGGCATATTCGACTTTTAATTTATTCAATACACAAAAAAATAATTTATTTTTATTATTCTCGATTTCAGAGGAAGATAATTTAAAAAAATATATACATATTTAATCCAATTTTTACCAAAAAACACCAATTTTACTGGAAAAAGCACTGTTTTTTTTTCTTTTTGCTTGGCAACAACGCAAATATTGTATACTCTATTTATCGAGGGTTTATTCTATTAATTTTCATACTTTTCTTTTTATTATTTTAATAAATATATTTTTTTTTGGCTTTATTGTGACTAGTGAAACAGAAAGTTTTTATAAATTTATAAATAAAATTCTCTTAGTCAAAAACAATAATTAAAATGTATATTTTATTTTGTGTAGAAACAATAATATAATATATCAAAGTATGAATATAATTTTATTTGACTCAAGAGTACACTGACACCCTTTGAGTGTCTTATTCAATTTTTCTCTATTTAATTTTTGCGGACAATGCTAGTGGTGATTGAACATAAGACCCTATTAATTTTCTTAAATTATTACTAAGCGATTATGTTTACATTTCTCCGCATATTTAGCATGCATTTTTATTTCCATAATAATTTTAATTGGGAGGAAACATTTGAACTTGTATTTTCATAATAATTTGAATTAGTATTTCTTTTAATAGAAATTGAGTTAATTTTTAAATTTTTATTTTACTGTCCTCAATTATAAAAATAAATTAAAATAAAAAATATTGGTGTGTTAAATCAAATGACATCCATACTTGCCCTTATATAGATAAGATCCCACCTAATTTTTCTCAAAAAATGGGTTGACCATTAGTTTTAACGATCAACTTAACGAGGGGGGTACTCAGGTGGATGAAAACTAAAAACTTTGAGTACTAAGTCTAATGGCTTGAAAACCTAGGGGTATTGAAAAAGATGTATACCTTGTGTATGAAAGTGAAATAATCCCTTTAAGAAAACTAACAGAGTTTTATGTTCAATCACCACTAACATTGTTTGTGAAAAATAAATAGAGAAAAATTGAATAAGTCAATTAAAAGGTGTTAATGTACTTTTGAGCTAAATAAAATTGCACATATATTCTACCATTGTTTGTGCACAAAATAAAAAATACATTTCAATTATTATTTTTGAGAGAATTTTGTTTTTAAGTTTATTAAAACTTTCTATTTCACTAGTCAAAGAAAAATGCCAAAAAAAAAAAAAAAAAAAAAAAAAGCAAACACATTCGTTAAAATAATTAAACCGTCGATATATAGAGTATGACAACATTTGTGTTGTGGCCAATCAAGAAGAAAAAAAAAGTTTATTTTTCAGTAAATTTTGTAATTTTTTAATAGAAATTGGATTAAATATGTATCTTTTTTAAAATATTGTCCTCAATTATGAAATTAAAATAAAAAATAATTAAAATAGAATTTTTATTTTGGTGTTGAATAAACTAAAAGCCAAGCATGCTCTTACATAGATTAATTCCCGCCTAATTTTTCCTCCAAAATTGGGTTGACCGTTAGGTTTTAACGGTGAACTTAATGGAAGGTACTGAATTGGGATGAAACTAAAAACTTTGAGTACTAAGTCTGATGACTGGGAAACCTAGGGTACTAAAACTAAAAAATATGTATAATTTGAGTATGAAAAGTAAAATAATCTCTATGGTAAAACTAGTGACCTTTTGGTGCTCTTTTAATTTCTATATATGGAGTGAAGTTAATTAACATAATTGTTGCATCTATTTCTTGAAAGTATCTAAGGCTCCGTTTGGGAGGAGGGATTTGGATTTGTCTAAGGATTTGAAATGAATAGATTTCAAATTTTTTGAATTTCAAATCCATATATTTGAAATCCCTTGTTTGGAATTACAAGGAATTTGCACCAAGAATTTGAAATTCATTATTTGGCTAATGATTCCAAAACATTTCAAATTTTCAATCTTCTCTTTACTTTTCTGTTCTACAACAAGTAATAATAATAATACCTAATACAATTCTTTTTATTTATATATAAAAATTAATAATAACAACAATAATTACAATAAAATTATTTTATGAGAATATCCAAAGCACAAATAAATATTAAACCATGGGAAAATTTATTTATAGGCAAGACAAATTAAAACCTGAAAAAGTAATATTTGCCGTTCATTATGCTCTAAACGATAAGCATCTTACCAATTTCAAGGAACAATGTTCAATTAAAAATAAGAAAAAGGTCCTAACACTTTCAAAGAGTCGTCATAGTCAAGTTCTAAACCAAAGCTTAACCTACAACAATCAAGAATCAATGAGAAAGTATATCCAATCTCTTTTCTTCTCATCCGGAAGAGATTTCAACAATTTAAACTCTTCTACAACCCCATTCCTTAATTTTCGAACAGCTTTGACCACTTCATGACTAGTAAGCCCCGGTATCATACAGACAACCTCATGTATCTCAATACCACTTGATTTCTCTTCATTCTTTTTCTTGCTAGCCAAAAAATCTTGAAACGAAGTAGCTATCATACCAATAGCTTCAACCAAAGAATCTCTTTTGAATTTTTTTTCTTGTTAGGCATAAAATTTGTTGAGCTTGATGGTCGTGCTCTCGCTCCTGTTACAGGAATTGAATTTACTTCAGTTTCCTCTTCCTCCGCCATTGCCTCAAGACCTTCTTCAATGTTTTCAGCATTTTGACCCGTTGCTCTATCTTTTCCACACAAAAGAACAATATCATCCCAATGTTGGATCATTTTATTTTGCATGCCTTTTGCATCTGGATGTGACTACATAAAAGTTAAATAAATTAAATACATTAATGAACATAATAAAGAAACTCTAACTACTGCAATCAAATATTGAACAACATAAAAACTTAACTATAAAAAAAAGTAAACAAACAACAACAACAAATGTAACGAAAGAACTTAAACACTATTTACCTCAACATATGCAGACCAAGAACTCCATTCATCTAACGTGACTACAATCATTTTTCGCTCATCATCCCATGTGAAACCACTTTGCTTAGTTTGGACATCTGACACAACACTATAGTATTTCTTCCAATTTTTGAGTCTAATTTTTATGTTATCTTTTGTCAAATTAAGATGTAACTTTGAGTTTAAGTATATCACCGCAACTTGCAATGCTTGAGGCTTCCAAGTATCGCCATCACACTTATTTCCTTGAGCCATTTGATCTGTCAAAACCTTTGCTAAATGGCTGTCCATCTCTTTGTTCCAAGAAACATATTTCTTATACTTGATTGCTACAAGATTTAGAAAAGATAAAACTTACAATATCTAATAATTCCAATTAAAAACTTTATATGCTTTAAAACATATAGTTAAGCTATGGAATAGCATGCATATCAAGCAGTTATTTGAATTAAAAGTATCAAAATTGTAAGAAAATTACCTTCATTGGAGGTATTAGTTGAAGTACCACCAAGAATATATGTACCAACAGATGGTTGCACCTCAATGAATCCCGCTCTACCTTTGTCTGAAGTTGTTACTCCCTTCTTCATCCAAGAACATCTCATTCACATTCTAATATCCCTGTCACAAGTTCTTGACATAAAAACAATAGGCATTTCCATAGTTAAAGAATGATAACAAAAGAACTATATATATATATATATATATATATATAATATATATATATATATATAATATTTCATCAAGAATCTCACAAAAAGGTGCACTATGAAATATCCTGCTCAAATACATAACGAGAAAGAACAAAATACATTTGCAAAACCAAAATAAAATAAAGAAGAAAAAATCTAATTGGCTTGTGCATGCGAGCTTGATAGTCCTCAAATATTTGTCTAGCCAAATCATCTCGAAATGTTGTCCATTGATTTGTATTTCTCACAATTGTTATTTGCTCTTCATTGTAAGAATCATCATCTTCTATTCTCAGATTGCTTTCTAATTCTCGATCCACTTCGTCTAATAAAGGATCTATTGGCATCTCACCACGTATAAAATTGTGCAAAATGCAACAAGCATTGATCATTCTAATTTGAGTATTTACATTATAAAAACTTGTAGTACGCAAAATAGCCCATCGTTTCTTTAACAAACCAAAAGTTCTTTCACTTGAATTTCTTGCAGAAGAGTGCCGAAGATTGAACAATTCTTTAAAGTTTGTTGGAGTATTTTCTTTCCACTCATTCAAGTGATAACGCGTTGCTCTATATGGGGCAAGAAAACCAGAACCATTCGTGTAGCCCACATCCACCAAATAATATTTATCTATCACAATTTACAAGAATACAAAATTAGATATTAAATAAGAATCTTATTAAAAGAAATTATGATTTTACCTATTAAAAAAAATTTGACCTACCGCTGTAAACTTTTAACCCATTAGGTCTTTGTAAAGCATCACGTAATACTCGAGTGTCTGAAGCAGATCCTCTCATCCAGATAATACATAGAAACTTCAAGTTAGCATCACACACCCCTAAAACATTTGTACTTATTGCACCCTTTCTATTCCTATATCTACTACGTTTTTCAGTTGGAACTGTGAGCTCAACAAAAGTCCCATCTAAGGCTCCCATTGCATTCTACACATATTAGTATTAATTAGTCTTAAAAATAAATTATTTAAAACTAACTAAAGCTTAAAAGTTAAATATTACCGTAAACCACTTCCAGCTCTCAGCATCTCTTTCATGAAATATTCCATAACTTTGTTGTTTGACATAAAGCTTGCCAACTTTTAGCACTGCTCGCAATACAGTATGGAATTGTCTACTTACAGTTTCACTTGAGCACACAAATGTAGCAGTAATAGTGCTATTTTTTTTATCATGGCCAACAATGTGCAAGAAAAGTGCCACAATTTCTTTGAGCGTCACATTCTTTGTTGCAACCAATCCACCCTCATTGCACAATACATCACACAGTCTATTAAATGTCCTTGCATTTACGCGTAATTGTTTTAAACATGTAGGATCTTTACGTAAACACCTCATCCATAATGCCCTTCGGTAAGCCCTTTCATCATTATCACTCATTGACAAGTCTTTAAGCAAATAATTCTCGTGATACCAAGCTCCAACAGTACCAATTAGAAAGCTCAAGAGATATATAACAATTTCTATATCTTCTTCATTACTTTCCAATTTTTCTCTTGAATGTTTTCTTTTAACATTATCCATTCCACCTATTCAAGTTTCCAACTGCAATTACATTACTCCAAATAAAAGCATTTTCATTAACAATTCAGAAAGAAACACATACAAATGATAGCACAAATCAATCAGGAGTAGTGCATTCAACAAGTGTGCTTCATTCAAAAGAAGGTGCAGCTCTTTACAAAGCTAACAAGAGAAGCATCAAGGAAACAAAACAACTATTGACAATACCTACCTGATCAGCAGGCAATAATAACAGTTCATTTTTGTCCAACATGAGGCAAAATATTGTGGACTCATAAAATGCTACCCACTGTATTAGATTTGGATGCATTAAGACAAATATATGTAACAATGTAGAAAGAGCCAAGGTTGAACAAGCTTAGACTCATCATCAATCAAAGCAAATATACTAAATATACAAACATACATACACATATATATATATATATATATATATAATATGGAGGGTTGCTCAATGTCCAAAAACAATTTTCTCATCTCCTCAAAACTAATTCTTATATTTAATAGAAGACATGGCAGAATCTGGTGACCCAGAAAACTTGTCGATTTGAGCCAATTAGGTAATCCAACTCAGAGGGGCACCCATATATTGGTGTTGTGCAGACAAACAATTTAATAAAAATGACCAAGTTCATGTAACTATGGAGAGAAGGAGATGAGGTGGCTTTGGAGAACACCACCGAAAAAATCACATAATTGGCTTCGTAAACGAACAGGAGTTAAGCTAAACCACAGGAGATAAGCCAAACCAAAAATCAAAGTGAAAAATCTCTATTATAAGCATAGGAGATAAGCCAAACCACAATACAAAGAAGTACGGCAAAATAATCAACAAGAAACATGCGAATGAAATATTTCTAGGTATTATCTTTAATATAGGACAAAAAAGCTCCATTCACACTGAAATTTACAAAAAAAAATCTCAAATATTGTTCTCGAATTTGTGGGAAAAAAAACTTACCCAGTGAGATGACCAAACGAAATTGAATCCGATGAGACCAAGTGTGATACCTCCTCCAAATCTGTCTTGAATCTTCCTTGTTCAGCTTTGGCTGGAAAGCGACGAAAGAGCTGAAAAAAAGAGATATTGAACATCGGCCATTTGAGAAAAAAACGCAACGCAAGAAAGGGTAAGAAGAGAGAAAGAGATTTGGAATGACAAGTTTTTGAAGTGGATTTCAAATCCTCTCTAATTGGGCTAAAATTTCAATAGGCCCAAGAGAGGATTTAAAATCCATTCATTTAACATTTGGGCCAAACAACTCAAAGAAATTTGGATTGTGGATTTGAAATCCTTTGGGCCCAAATCCCTCATTCCAAGCGGGCCCTAATTGAAGTATTTCATTTAGTGCTTCAATAAATAAATGCACTAATGTTGTACACCTCACCCTAAATAAAGAAATAAAAAAAGTACAAAAGGCTGACATATTTTTGCATTCATAAATAACTGTTTTTTATTTAATGATACAATTCATGAATAATATTTTTTCATAAAATATTCATACAGAATTAGGGTGTTTGTCGTTTCTTATATAGTAGAGTCATACATTATTTTATTTTCAAGAAAATGCTCATTTTTATCTTACTTATAATGCTTTTTTAATTATTTTAATTTTCCACATGATTTTTCGAAAATTATGAAATATTGAACTCATTATTTAATATTTATTACTGTTAAGTACATTAAAAACTATTAAAAATTATTAATTGTTGAATCATGGATTAATTTAAAATTATCGGTTAGAAACGAGAATAATTTAACATTTAATATTTCTAACACAAAGCATATCGACTCCTCTTCCAACTATGTTTGGCTTAATAATGGTTGATACAACTAGGCCATGTTTACATGGTAAATATTGGATTGGCTTCTATAATATTAATATTATATAAGATTCCCTATTACCTTAGATACTACTACTCTCCTATTGATTTACTTCCCATAATTAAACTGACATAATATGGGTGGAATAAACTTTGCGTATTTACTCCAACATACTCGGTGCAATATAAAATGATCTTTTACCTCTTTGCCCTCAAATAAGACAAAGTGATGATAGGAGTGCATTTTTTGATAATTGCATGTGATAATTAAACCTTCTTTTATAGCCTAAATACTCCTAATTAAGTGTCATTTGTAGCATTAATTCATTATGGAGTGAAAGAAGAAGAAAATGGAGAAAGAAGTCAAAAATGGAGAAATTGACAGATTTGAAGAAACAGTTAGGGGCGCCCACTCCTAACCTGCAAAATGTAGCTTCACAAAAAAGGTTCAAACTCGATTTTTGGAAGGATTTGATGCGAAGTGGGACATCTTTGGCTGATTGGAAGCTACCTTTGGCGGAGGAATTTAATTAGGATAATAGTTTTATTTTCTTAGGACTTTTAGTTTAATTAGGAATCTTTCTTTTCTAGTCCTAATAGAATTAGGTAACTAGTTAGTATAAATAAGTGAAGTAATTCACATTGTAGACATTTTAGATCTTTTGATCTTGGAACTTTTAATCTCTGCATTTTATATAATATTTTCTCTTCTTCTTATGTGTTCTTCTATTAGCATGCTAGGCTAATTCTTTTATTCCGGTTAAAGATTCGGTGAATGCTTAATTCCAATGAGTTGTGAGATCTAATTTATATTTTCTACTTTCATTCATATTGGTTTTGTGTTGTTCTCTATGCTTTTATTACAAATAATCTCATTTATGAATGATAGGATCCATTATCCATTGTCAAGAATATTTGTCTAGCCAATTGAACTTGCAAATCTGTAATTGTTTGTTTAGTTCAATAGCTAGTGGTAACATAACATAATTCATTATGTCGTAGTTTTTTATTATATTATGGGGAATGCACAATCTAACTTAAATTAATCCTCTTAGGAATTTATTGTTAGAATTGGGTCTTTCTAGTTCTTAATGATGTCGGTAGATTAAATCTTGAGGACGTTCCCAAGGTTGTCTACTGATTAGGGATTTTAGTTAACAGACGTTCCTTGACTATCGACAACGTAAGGAAAGGTGAGGTTGTTAGGTGATACCAATGATCATAACCAATTTATCTATTATGAATGATTGTTATCTTTGCATCTATGATCGACCGTGGAATTAAGCATGATCTTATCTTTGGAATATCTTTCTCATATCTACTCTCTTTTCAATTGTTTTCTTTTCTTTAATTTTAGATCTTAGATATTTAATCAACCCCCTCCCCCATCTTTTGTTTTTATTTGAAGGAATTAATTTAAAATCAATCTCTGTGGGTTTGACCCTACTCATCACTCCCGCAAGTGTTTAGTAGGAATATTTTTTGTGGATTCGACACACATCAAATTTTGGCGCCGTTGCCGGGGATCGGTGTCTTTAATAATTAATTTGGTTACTTATTCTTGTTACTTGATTTTTTATGCCATGTTCTTCTCGTACAGGTAACCTTGAGTTTGATCCCAAGATTGAGAAAACTACACATAGACTCCAAAAAGAAACCAAGCAACTCAAGGGAGAGGGATCTACCTCTTTCCTCATCAGAAGCAAATTTCGAGTTAGATGTGCCCACGCCTAGCGAATCTGAAGAAGAAGTCATGGTCCAAAATTTGGAACGGACGATTAATAAGATGACTTCTTTTGACTTAAATCAATAGCCTATTTGCATTGAATATCCAACTTTGGATGTTGATTTTGAATTTAAATCTAGCCTGATTCACTTATTCCCTACTTTTCGTGGCCTTGTCGGAGAAGACCCACATAAACGCCTTAAAGAATTCCATGTGGTGTGTTTCGACATGAGACCTCCAGGAGTTATCGAAAAAACAAGTCAAGTTACGAGCTTTTCCATTCTCCTTGGGTGACAAAGCAAAAGATTGGCTCTATTCCTTACCTTCGAGATCATTGTTAGTTGGAACGAGCTCAAGAAAATATTTCTTAAAAATTACTTTCCCACTTCACGAACAACAAACATTCGAAAGGAAATTAGTGGAATACGATAATTTTCCGGTGGAAGTTTCTATGAGTATTGGGGGAGATTCAAACAATTGGTGGAAACTTTCACTCATCATCAAATTCCGAATCATCTCTTGATTCAATATTTCTATGAGGGATTGTTTGAGGTAAATAGAAGCTTGGTGGAAACGGCTAGTGGAGGTGCTTTGTATAAAAAAACCCGTACTGAAGCACGCAAACTAATCTCAACCATGGCGACTAACAATCAACAATTCGGTAGTAGGAATGACAATCCACCACGAAGGATAAATGAGGTAAGAACTTCCATTGATGAACGTTTATATAAACTTACCTCTCTTGTGGAGCGAATTATTGTAGGGAAACACTCAACAAGTCAAAGGTTGTGGCATATGTACCTCTTCTGGTCATGCCACCAACGCTTGTCCTATGCTCCAAGAAAATCTACCATGCATGCCAATGCCGTAGGACGATTCTCTGGACCATCATAGAGCGGACATGATCGTTTTTCTAATACATACAACCCCAGATGGAGAGACCACCCAAACTTGAAATATGGCAATCAACCTCAAAATTCCCAAAGACCTCCATACCAACAACCACTACCTCCTCCAATCAACTCTAACTCAGGTGCGTCTCTTGAGGATATGATGAAAACACTTGTTGCTAACACCCAACAATTTCAACAGAACACTCGAGCAAACATTCAAAATTTGGAGTCTCAAGTGAGCCAATTAGCCTCCTTGTCAGTCGTTTGGAGTCCCAATATAAGTTGTCTTCCCAAACTATCATTAATCCTAAGCAAAATATTAGTGCTATTACCGTGTGCAGTGAAAAATAGCTACAACTCGAAATAGCACTAGGCATGGGCGCACACAACAGGGCAAAATAGGGGAGAAACTTGAAATTCCTTCAAAACAAGCTGAAAAATCCAACATAACCCACGAGGAGCATCCCAAGGTATTTATGCCTAAACCCCCTACCCAGAGAGATTTGCCAAGTCCAAAAAGGAGGAAGAGGAGAAGGACATCCTTGAAACTTTACGTAAAGTTGAGGTAAATATTTTCTTGCTCGATGCAATTAAACAAGTACCTCGCTATACAAAGTTTCTCAAGGAATTGTGCACTAACAAATACAAGTTGAGAGATAATAAAAATATAAGTATGGGAGAAAATGTTTCTGCCATTCTTCAAAGAAAACTACCTCCTAACTGCAAAGATCCGGGTACGTTTTCTATCCCTTGCAAAATTGAAAACATTGCAATAGAAAAAGTTATTTGTGATTTGGGTGCTTCAATAAATGTTATGCCTCTTGCTATCTATGAATTTGAATATTGGCTCATTGAAAGAAACGAGGATTGTGCTTCAACTTGCCGATCGTTCCATAGTTTATCCTTAGGGAGTTCTTGAGGATGTACTTGTGCGAGTTAATGAATTAGTTTTTCCTACTGATTTTTATGTGCTTAATATGACGAGGGATAATTATCCTAATTCCACATCTATCTTCTTAGGAAGAACATTCCTTAAAACCTCTAAAACCAAAATTGATATTGATGTCGGAATTCTTTCTATGGAATTGAGGTTGTGAGTTTTAGCATTGGTGGTGTCACACAAAATTCTAATGATATGCATTATATTTTTCTCATTGATTTTATGAGCCTTTGGTGCAAAGAAGTGCTATGATCGATGGTGGAGGAGCATTCAAGATGACAATAAATAAAAGTCCCACCTTGAGTCCAAGAACTTATAAAAATAAAGTTTTTCATGAAAAAATAAGTTCAAGGAAGAAGTCATCCATAGACTGCCAAGTTCAGTCTATATCCACACCATCACCGGGTGCATTACATAGAAGAAGTAGATTTAGATTGTCCAACTTATTTAAGTTGAGGCACAACAATGTCTAGCCAAATACGTTAAAAAAAGGCGCTTATTGGGAGGAAACCTATGCATTTTTTCCTTTTCTCTCATTTTTTACCTCATCTAGCTTTTGTGAGTGTTGTGGTGTCATTAACATTGATTTTTTTTAGATAAAGGTGAACACAAAATAATTCTCCAGTTAGGCGTGCCCACGCCTAACCGTGCCATCTAATCTGTCAAGAGGCAATTTTCTAAGATGAGTTAAGCTTACCCACGCCTAACTCTACCACCTAATCTG
Organism: Sesamum angolense; assembly: GCA_034509725.1. Taxonomy (NCBI): domain Eukaryota; kingdom Viridiplantae; phylum Streptophyta; class Magnoliopsida; order Lamiales; family Pedaliaceae; genus Sesamum; species Sesamum angolense. Next base: position 9,041,327 of record JACGWL010000014.1, on the reverse strand, counting down.
TCAAAGGGAGTCTCTTTCACCAATGAATTGGCTTATTTGAAAAAGGCCTTGTCCTTTGGAAGATCTATCTCGTGTCTGGTACTGCATGGTTCCACTCTGCAAGAACTCTGAATTATTCTCTTGAAGCTCATCCTCTTCATCATAAATGATCTGCTTGCCCCGATATGACCTGGACAAATAGGGAAATTCCAATTCATTGGGCCTTTCAATACAATCAAATAGAAAGCCCCAAGGGCGCAATATTCTAGGAGCCCAAACTATGTGATTGAATAAATCCTCCTCTATCTATTGCGGGTCTAAGTTAGGCATGGGCACGCCTAATTCCAACACCTAATCTATTAAACACACACACACACACACACATACACTCATTGTTTTTCTTTACTATTTACATTATTTTACATATATATATATATATATATATATATAAATCAAAAACAAAAATCAAAAATCAAAAAATCCCAAATCCCCAAATCTCATCTCTTTGTTCCCAACTGCAGCTACACCCACTTCTCCACCACAGCTCATCTACCACCAATCGTTGTCTTCCGCCACCCAGTCACCACCCTCCGGCCAACGATCAGCGCCGCCGCACCTCGACGCCACCGCGTTGTTGTTCCACAGGCCGCTGGCATCGCTGCTTTTCCACTGTTGCCACTGTGTCTCCACTGCTGCTCCGCCTCACGATGTCGCGTCACCACTGCCATAGTCACCGCTCCACCACCCACCCCTCTCCTTTTCCCATTTCTTCCTCCTTTCTTCTCTTCTTCTCTCATCTTTTTCCTATTTCATTCTTCTTTCTCTTTTGTTTTCTTTTTCTGTTATTTTCTTTCTCCTCTCTCTTATTTTCTTCCTCTTTCTTTTTTTTATTATTTTCTCTTTCTACCCTAATTTTTTTAATTTTGTTTTTTTCTTTCTTTCTTTCTTTCTTCTATATATCTCTCATATTTTGTTTTTCTTCTCTTTGACAGTCATGAGCAGCCACAAACGAGCCAAATCCATTGGGTCCTCTTCTCACTCTCGGTGTCGCAGTTCTAGAGCTGCCGCAGTTCAATCACCTGACCCGGCTTTCCCAGGGACATTCTCTTTCTCTTTTTTTTTTATTTTATCATCCTAGAAATGCATGTTAGCCACATTGCGGACAATGTGGATTTAAGTGGGGGGAGAGAGTCTTGATGCTTTGCTTAAAGAAAATTGATTCTTGATGCCTAATTGCTTGAATATTGTTATCTTGGAGAATGATATTCTTTTTTCTTCTTAATTGACGCCCACTATTCCTTCTATGACTGTTTAATTTTTATGTGAGAACCCAATTTTTAAAAACCGTCCTCGTGTTAGCTTCATGATCGAAGACTTAGGATGTTCAAGTGATAATTTGTCTATGTGTGACAAGAATGTATCTCTAATGATTTTAGACGATTTACGACTAAGAACTGGTTTTTGCAAATGGTAATTTGATGTAAAAATTGAATATGAGAAATTGGTGGACATGACCCACCTTGAGAGGAATTTTGAGCCCATACACTCATGATATATTACAAATTTTCTTCCCTTGAGAGATAATGCTTCGTGATTATGTCTTCCTAAAGCTTGCTTTGAACCATGTAGAGGCCACATCTCTATGCATGCACTTGAAAATGATAAAGGCACTAGGACAAAAATCCTTTTGACTTAAAAAGACAACCTATATACATTTTCCCCTAGTGAACCCCTTTGAGCCTTATAAGCCTTAATTCCTTGACATATAACCTCAATCATGAACAAACTCTATTGTCCTTTTATTACCCCTTGCTTGGCCCTTCCAAGGACTAGTAGAGCAATAAAGAAATAGGGATATACTCTAAGTATGAATTGTGATATAAAGTGTGGTGATGTCTCATATATGGTGATCTTATTCTATACCTCATTGAAAAATAGACAAAGAGAGCGAGAAACATATGCCAAAAAGAAAAAAAAAAAAAAAAAAGAAATGCCTTCGAGAAAAAAAAATAAAAAAATGGCATGAAAACAAAAAAAAATTTGAGGAAGGCAAGAAAAAAAGAAGAAAAAGAGCATGTTCTCTTCAAAATCAAGGCATAGTTCAAGTTTTGAAAAGCGGGACATGAAATCAGAGCATGAGATAAATCGACTTTGAGGAACTTAAATTCTTACATCTATTACTTGGTGCTCGATCTTAGTTCTTTGGATGTTTACCTCAATATTCCATCAATTCCTACCCCTAAACCAAAGCTCCATAACAACCAAAATTTAAAACCTCTTGATTCAAGTGTGTGCATATCTATAAGTGGTGGAGATTTTGGTGTATAATCAAGCCTATGGTGAAGCATTTTTATAGAAAGCATTTGAGAGAAACACTTAGCCCAAAACACTTGAGAGACTTGAGAGGAATAAGAGAGTAGTCCACTGATTTTTCATGCTTAATTATTGATGAAAATCATCTTGTGGAAACTCGTTTGAAGCTTGTTGAGTTGCCCTGTATCATGTGATATATCATTCTTTGAACATCTAACTAAATCTTTGCTTGGGCACCTTTTTCTGTGATTTCATGAAGTTTGGAACACAATTCTTGAACTTCTTGATCTTTACTTCTTTGCATCGAGGACGAGCAAAGGATTGAGTGTGGGGATATTTGATAGGAATGCATTTTGTGATAATTTCATGTGATAATTAACATTCTTTATGGCCTAAATACTCCTAATTAAGTGACATTTGCAACATTAATTCATTATGGAGTGAAAGAAAGAAGAAAATGGAGAAAGAAGCCAAAATGAAAAAATTGACAGATTTGAAAAAATAATTAGGTGTGTCCACGCCTAACCTGCGAAAATGTGGCTGCACAAGGGTTCAAACTCGATTTTTGGAAGGATTTGATGCAAAGTGGGACATCTTTGGCTCATTGGAAAATACCTTTGGTGGAGGAATTTAATAAGGATAAGAGTTTTATTTCCTTAGGACTTTTAGTTTAATTAGAAATCTTTCTTTTCTATTCCTAATAGAATTAGGAAACTGGTTAGTATAAATAAGTGATGTAATTCACATTGTAGACATCTTGGATCTTTTGATCTTGTAACTTTTAATCTCTGTGTTTTATATAATATTTTCTCTTCTTCTTCTTATGTGTTCTTTTCTATTAGCATACTAGGCTAGTTCTTTTATTTCGGCTAAAGATTCGGTGAATGCTTAATTCCAACAAGTTGTGAAATCTAATTTATGCTTTCTACATTCATTCATATTGGTATTTGTGTTGTTCTATGTGCTTTTATTACAAACAATCTGATTTATGAATGATAGAATCCATTTTTATTGTCAAGAATATTTGCCTAGCCAATTAAACTTGCTAATCCGTAATTGTTTGTTTAGTTCAATTACTAGTGGTAACATAGCATAATTGATTATGTCGTAGTTTTTGATTATGTTGTGAGGAATGCACAATCTAACTAAATAAATCCTCATAGGAATTTATTGATTAGAATTAGGCCGTTCTAGTTCTTAATGTTGTCAGTAGATTAAATCTTGAGGACGTTCTAAGGTTGTCTACTGCTTAGGGATTTTAATCAATGGATGTTCCTTGACTATCGACAAGGTAAGGAAATGTGAGGTTGTTAGGTCGTACCAATGACCATAATCAATTTATCTATTATGAATGATTGTTATCTTTGCATCTATGATCGATTGTGGAATTGAGCATGATCTTATCTTTAACTGGAATATCTTTATCATATCTACTCTCTTTTTAATTATTTTATTTTTTTAATTTTAGATCTTACATTTTTAATCAAACCCCCCCATCTTTTGTTCTTATTTGAAGGAATTAATTTAAAATCAATCTCTGTGGATTCGACCCTACTCATCACTTTTTCAAGATTTTAGTTGGAATATTTTTTATGAACTCGACACAATCAAGTGAGCTATGAGATGTCATTTTAGTGTGGTTGTACTAATCCCTCCTTTCTTCCCTGCAATGCCATTTCGCCATAATTTGAAGCCCTTCACTGTGAGACTTGTTGCTTAACCTGTACTTGAGAAAATAATCTTCTACATTGTGCCGCCGCGATGCTCACCCACTCCGATTTCGAGTCTGTGGAAGGTGACTGGAAGAGTTTCCTAGATTTCGTTCTACTTTGGTTTCTAGATATGTATATCTTTTTTTTTCTGATTGGCACCACAATTTTTCATTATTAAATCCTTTCATATGCGATTAATGTCTCATTTGATTCGAGATGCGCTTCTTTGTACCACAACGGGTCTTCCAGGTATAATTAATTTGAGATTCTCTCGCGGGCTCTAACACACTTGCCTGCAAAACAAATTTATTGGTTCTATCTCCCACAGTTGATTTACTATTAAGTCGAAAATGAATTTCTGTGTGCGAAGCCAATGTGCTTGGTTGTACGCCCTGGGTTACGCTCGGGAGGACTTGTGGGTTATTCTTTGTAAAATTGCACGATCTTTGTATAGCAGTTTGTGTTGGTGTGAATTTCTACTTCACTTGACATTTAAACAATGAAAGGCTATGGAATTTGTTGGCTTACTGTCCCTGATTAACAACGACAATAACACATTTTGGTTATACATGTTTTACCTAGTACACGATGCTTCTAAATTTCAGTTACCTATTTGTAATCTTTTATTCGTAGCCATTCGTGAATTTTAATGTTCAAATTTATTGCCCTATCTTCTGGCCAAAGTTGCAATTACTTGGATTTTCACTTGCAAAAGCACACATTTCAGTCTCAGCAAATTTGTATGTCTTGTTTGTCTGCTCAATTTAATGCTTCGCATGGTTTGTGTCCATAAGTGTGAGTTTTTGCTCATAATTGGTACTTTTTGGTCCATTACTTTGTTTAAATTACATGGGCCATTTTGAATTATAAGCACTTCCCTTGTTGGTTACACTCTCAATCAGATGCAACAGAAAATGTGTGTTGGGGTGATGACCCTCACTGAGACTGCAATCTGACGTCCAGAACCTATTCCAGACACAGCTCAGCCTCTTTTGAAGAGGCAATTTTGCGTACATTTAATTGTAGTCATGAAGCATTAGTGAGAACATCATGGACTACTAACAATCCTTGTAGCACCCCCTACAACATCATACTTAATTACCACTAACTAATATGTCATTTCCTTAATTACAACACATTCTATAACGTAATATCAATTCTATTTTATCAATATAACACATATATACACAAAGAGATAGTAGATAATGCCAAAAGTTTGTATTTACTTTCCTACGAATGTACACAATCCAAAGATGAGATAACAAGCGTCCAACTGTACACAAATTTAAGCGCAACTCCGGTGAACACTAGGATGTATACAATTCAATCCAAAACTCCTAACTTCTAATGTCACGACTGACCCACCTATTCAGAGTAATGACGTGGCTCAAAATCTGATGGTATTAGTCCGTGTAATCTATCTCCTGAAAAATATGTGGCAATGAGTGAGCTGCTTACTCAATAAGTATAGCCTTTCAGTCTATATATATACACACACAAGCAACATGTCAAATATAAAACAATGATACCAACATAACCAATAGTTATCATATGTTATCAATAAATAAAGATATCACATAGCTACAAGCAACCATCAAACCAAGAAATAATAGTGATGTTTTAGTTTATTTACTTCGGGCCCTGCTTAATCTAACTGGAGCGCATCACTCAATGAGCTTTGCCGGCTCTCACCACTGATACCACACAGCACACAGCTCGTGTGTATCTCATCATCACCATTGATACCACACAGCACACAGCTCGTGTGTATCCCATCATCACTACTGATACCACACAGCACACAGCTCGTGTGTATCCCATCACCTCCACTGATACCACACAGCACACAGCTCGTGTGTATCCATCATCTTCATTGATACCACACAAACACACAACTCGTGTGTATCCCATCATCTCCATTGATCAATAACAGCACACAGCTCGTCATTGATCATATCATCTAAGCCATAGAGTATGTCCCCAGTTAGGTAAGCCATCGTTTCCTTTTTATTTCTAACATCAACATCATTAACCTCCTTACTCAATTTCATGAAATAATTATTCTTTCGACAATAGCCTCTCCTACGATCTCAATTCACCAACAACCATTCAATTTCATAATCAATCATCCAACATTCGTGCAAAACAATCACAATTGAACACATAATAACCATTTCACATATATAAAGATCGTCCTGACAACTGTCCACACACATGATCAAGTATACAAGCAATCCACATCAATATATATCTATAAATCAAATAGCCAACGTATTACACTCATATAAATATATAAATATATTTATATAAATCCCACTTTCAATATCCATATTCATATCAATATATATATATATATATATATATATATAAACCAATTAGCTATACTTACCTCACTTTTTTCAATTATGTAAATAGTAGAATGATGTGTACAATCTCGAACGTTGTTCCCGTGTCCTAAAATGAAGTATAAGACGTATCGTTAATGAATCGACAATATTGAAGTTCTTTCAAAAAACACTAGATTACATTCGTACACTTCTCACTAATTTTTGAATATCTCCTTCTAAAAATTCAGATCTTTATTCCGTTTTCTTCTACATAAAGTACTCAAGTATCTTCCTATCAGTATGAATCTTGATGTATTACAACCAGTCCTTATATTTTTAAAAATCATCCTTACTGCCCCTGAATCTGTAATCTTCACAGTTTGAGCATTGGTCACTAATTAAATCATAACTTTATTTATAATCATTAACTTTAAAAACTGTTTTAGTATAATAAACTAGACATAATAAGCTCTCAATGATGTATGATTTACATTTTTAAACATAGAGGTTATTTATAAAAATCTGTCCTTTGCATGTAATTGTTTTCCTTAACAGCATCTCTGTGTCAACTTTTGAATTCTTTTCAGACAGAAAAATCATTGATAAAAGTCTCATTTGTACATAAAATATTCTTATGCTTTCCCTAGTTTTATTATATAGAAATCATGCCAATTGGATATATATATATATATATCTATATAATTAGCTATTCAAGTTTTTGTACAACTCAGTTAATTTAGACAGAAACAGATTCTGATTCAACTCTACTCTTTCAAAATTCTCTGAAAAATCATATCCTTTTCCAAAAATTACCAAAATTTCAGAATATAACCTTCTATCTATCTAGTTTCAATTTACAAAATAATCATTCGAATTTAACCAGTAAAACTGAACTTACAAGGTTTTAAATACATCCTGTCAGATTACCCGCAGAAACAGAGCAACAGAATGTTTCCTCCGTTTAACCCATTCAAATGACCGATTTGGTTTCTTCTCAAAACTAGAAAGTTTTAGTAAACATATCAAAGTTTCTCCAGATTCAAAAATCACCAGACTTGACCAGTATAACACTCTAAAACCCCGATTTACAGAGACTATTCAAAACAGAGTCTATTCTGGTACTTCTCTTTCACTTTATTTGGGTATTTTCTTCCATTTTGACTAACATGCAGCTCCTATACGAATTTAACCATGAAAGAACAGGAAAATATTACCACATATTCTATGAAAAATTCCAAGCTTGAAGATGATGAAGATGGTGAAGAACAACACCACCCCTTCTCTCTTTTCTTCTCTTTCTCTTCCCCTTCTCTTCTCTTCTTTCTCTTCCTTCTCTTCTTTCTCTTCTCTTTCTTCTCTTTTCCTTTGTTTTTTTCTTTTCCTCTTTCTCTCGCACCACCGCTTTTTCTCTCTTTTGTGTTTTCTACACTCTTCTAGAGTGTAGTCTATATGTTTTTTTATATGTATAGTTAATTATGTAATAATATATATGTATAAGTTTGTAAGTGGGTGTATGTATATATATATATATATATATATATATATATATTATAGTATTTGATATATATATAGGTAAAGATGCATAGAGTTCACACCTTGTCCTTATTCCATCACCTCGTCTCATTTTTCATCTTATTTGTATTTTGTTTTACTAACTTTAGTATATAGCATGTAGATATGTATACATCAAAAGAAGATTGTATTTGTTCCACCCCATCTTTACAATTCTATACTTTTAAATTTCCAAAATTTCTATGGTTCAAATTTTCGCTCATCTTCAAGAATTATATATCAAATAAATTTTCACTTAAACACCAAATATTATATAAATCATCACACCACTTATCTATATATTAAACTAATAAATGGTAATTATGTATTAACGTATGAGGATGTCACAATCCTGGTTGTCGTTTTAGAGGATGCTGGGGAAATGGGGTGAGCATACTAACACATCTAATTGCAAGAGGCAATTATGAAAGCCTTCTATCCTATCTGATTTGTGGTAAGCTTTTGCCATTAATCGCCATTGGTATGTAACAAATTTTGTTATGTTATGTTTAATTGGTTGGGTGCATGATGTTTTTTTTGTAGGCCACCTATTGTGGGTCATTCCAATGGGTTAATCCGCCAATGTAGGTCTAAGGAGGTAACTCCTGGACTACTCAATCAGATTTCCCAATATGAAAACAAGCTGAAAGGTCTACACACAACAAATTGACAAACTTTCTTCCAGTCGTCGAAGTTTGATCTCCATAATCTCCTTCACTTTACTTGGTTGGGCATTCTCAATGACTCTTATTTTGATCCTCTCTCATGACGCTTAACGGTTTGCCAAGTAAATGTACTACTACTTACGACTAATGTACTAATAGCCACTCTGAAATCGTATGTTGAGGGAATGAAGCACACTACTAGAATTCCTGATTTGGGGTGACATGCAGCAATTTTTTTTGTGTATGCCTCACCGCATTAGTGAGTGTCTTTGTTATCCTTACTATGTATACCACTCATTTTGAAATGTTTATATTTCACTAGCCCACACACACACATATATATATATATATATATTTGTTACACTACCATGGCCCCTGTGTTTATGTTTTCTCTTTTTGCAAAATAAACAACTTACACTTGGGATTGCATTGAAATCTGACTTGGATAGTTGAAAGCTGCGTACATTAATGTATTTAACCATACCAGCTAACTATCCCCAAATATTAATTGCAAGCCTAATTGTCTATAATATTCATTTGAATTCTTCGGGGGATGGTGTATTAGTAGGCATCTTATCACACCCATCTACGAATTGTACTCTTCTTTCCCTTGCCCCTACTTTAACCAGTGTAACAATGTTTCCCCACCAACATCATTTCTTTCATCATAAATACTTCCGTGAGGAGGTGGACGATGTGTTCATCGATGCCCTTGCTGTCAATATGCCTTGCACACCATCTAATCGCTTGCTAAGTCCGACCGCAAGAGCAATATGTGTAGCACAACAAGCCATTAGTGCTCGGTTTGGGACGCGCATATCGTACCGATACCACACGGAACGTGTGACTCAACTTTGGGAACAGTACAAAACTTTTGCGTGGCTCATAAAACAGGATGGGGTTAGGTGGATTCCCTAATGGAAACACCTTTAGGCTGATGTGGATACCTGGGAAGATTTAGCGAGGGTACGTTGGCAATGCAAAGTTGGTTCAATTTTTCTACTGCATATTACCCTATTTGAGCACATTTATGTTAATTTGTTAATATTTTTCATAGGTGAAGCCAGACGCACTGGCATTTCGTTGGATGCCTGAACTAAAGTGGCATGTCTTGAGGATAATACTCGGTTGGGAAGTGACAAAAACGAGGTTTTGGGGGGTGAGTTACAATTGGATTTAAGTGTCCTAATCGTTGAACAGACGATTTTGGATGTTTCAGCTGACCTTGATGACCTCTCATTGTGTCTTCTGTCGACAATGTCTAGTAGCTCCGCTTAGATATAAGATTATTATGTATGCCTTGTATGTAGTGGGTATCAGCAACATATTATTTTAGCCTTTATGCAAGTGACTGGATATAGTAATTGTAAGTCTTTCCACACTTCAAATTAATCAACGAGACACCACAAATGTAGCCCAAAATGCTAATTAAGTTTAATCCAGCAGCATATTATTTGCCTTTACGCAGGTGACTCCTTATTTTCATGATTGATACATAGTGTCCCAACATTTTGGGTCTCTACTAATTTTAACTTAACCTACACACTTCAGAAGTAAACTTTGCTCCGTATATCAAAGTATCATCGAAGTCAAAAGTTTCACTAAATTTATATGCTTGTTGGGGTTGTTATATATCCCATCACTATATTTAAATAAAGTTTCTGGGCATATATTTGGGAAATGGTTATTGAAAAATACATAAGACAATTTATTGACTACAAAGTTTGAATAAAAATAAGTTTTACCACCAGTCACCCATATTTTACCATTCTCTGATCTCATCCACATACGTATGCATAATCTATCATACTTGCTAATTATAAGATTTTTCAAAGAAAACCTTATCCAAATATTCCGTTTCAGAACCTCATTTTACAAAAAGATGAAATACCTTTGCACCTCTGAAGTCTGCATTTTGTTTCATTTACACCCCTAAAAAATAACACTAACAAAAACACCCCTGACAAAATAATTTAATTGATAAAATTAACTCACATGCCGTACTAACTTACCTCCAGTCCTTATTTATTCTACTCTAAAACATATTGTATTAATTATATTAGAAATTTGCATATGTTATAGTATATATATTCGATGTAATATTTTAAATTTATATTGTTATTTTATTTTTAAAATAGTTCAAAATATATCTCAACACAATGCAAAAAATATGTAAATTTTATTACCATTTAAGACAGATATAAAAAAAATACAAGAATTGTAATTTACGACAAGAGATCAATAAATCAGATTATAAATAAAAACAATTATATAATCTCAATATTATATTTATGAAGAGAAACATCATGGAGTAATAAGACGATATTCATTAAGGGCAGAAAATATAACTATACTTTCAATACAAAAAATTAATTGTGCAATAATCAAATAGAGGGGAGTCATTCTTTTTACGGTATAAACGCTTAGGAGAAGTATATGAACACCTACTAAAACACACAAACATACTGGGAGATTACAAAGTGAATTCGCGAAAAAACCCTTCACATACACACATAAAACGATCATTAAATACAATATGTGGTGGATTAGCGCAAAGATAGAAACTGGTGCAAAAGTGTGGTAAGAGCTAATTGATACAAATAAGTAGTAAAAATAGCCTAATGAAAAACAACTCAATCCACAATAGAATCAACACACATACAACAGAGAAAGCATATATAAACCAACATTCACACATCTGATACGGGAGATTTCCATCAAATGTGCTTCAAGATAAATTCTGGAAACATTAGCAAAATATCTTTTTAGACATGCCTATACCAATTAACACACAACACAAATTGTTACAAAACCTACATTCGTACACAAAAACACATATTAAATTTAAAGTAAGAGATCAAGTGTAATATTAGTAATCTTTCACACTTTAATTCACAACTGATATTCTTCCTGGTACACCCACCACCACGCGCAATATCAAGTGTTTTCTGCCCCCTAAACTACACACCCCAATGTTGTCCATATTATTAAAATCTGAATAAATCTTATAAATACAGCAATACACATCGTCACAAAACACACCAACACAAAAAGAAAAAACACTAGTCATGTTACAACATAGCAATGGAACAAGGACAACGAGTACCAAACACGAGACATATAAAAATTAAACGGATCTCAGGCAGGATCACAACCAGCTATCCACAACCACACAAAACACTCTTACGTAATACAATTTTGCTCAACACACTCAATCGCAACTTTGTCCACTCAGTTAGATTATTTCAAATTAAGATGTAGGACCGATGAGTCAATTACTCTATACCAAACATAGAGAAATTCTATCGCGCCCACGTATGGAACCGAAGGAATATAGGAAAAAACTTCTGCGTTGATCACTTACATGAACCCATATGCTGAATCCGCGCGGGCTAAATCAATATGGGACACAGTTCACACATACCATTCTATGACGATCGCTTCTCGTCATCTTAACCAAAGTTAATAAGCGAACCCCATGACCCACACTACCCCAGTCTGACCTATCAGTATCGGATTAACTTCAAGCATTGCACATCCATGCAAGACATCATGAGTTTTCCTCTCTGGTTTAATTACTAAGGATGGTGCGGCCCTGTCACAACACCAGAACCTCCCTCCACAGCCTATGCTCCACTTCGCTTGCTAAAGACCATGTCTGGAAGGAACCCGCTCTCTGCACAACGACGCTCAAATCACTTAACTCAGCTACAACTGCACATATCACATGTCACCCAATACTGAGGTATCTTTTTTTTTTTCCCTTTGAACTACACCGTGCTCTTAATCTTTATACTCCCCAGGCAGGTAACCTATTCCTTAAGTGACTCACAACGCTTTTAAATAGCCGACTTCCTTCCACAAAGGCAGAAGATCATCTCGAGCACAAGTGACTCCATCACCCCCCCCCCTAAACGCGTACGAAGACTTTTATCCCGAATGAATCTACACACACATACACACCCTTCTCCGACGAGAAACAGGGCGATGATGAGTGACGAGGCGACCACTCTACATAACTCACACCCGCGTAACTTAGCAACCCATAATTCTCTACCACTAAAAGCGATGCACGCGTCTAAGATTGCTAAGACACAGTAGAGCCACGACACGATCAACGAGAATCAATAAGTACCAACAACACACAAAACTTCGGTTAATATTTTCGACAGTTCTGGATCCTCCGTAAACTCCTCACCAACCCTCTCCCTGGAAAAGGGCCCACTCAGGACTCTAAATCGGCATCAGAGCGAGTGATCTAGAACCTCTGTCACTCCCAACTATCGGAGAGTATTCCCTAAAACAAATAACTAAAAACTACCTGGTAATGGTAGATCCAAATAATAGAGAAAAAAGCTCTTCGACAATAAATGTACCACTAAACAAAAGTTGTGAATGAGTTCTAATAGTGAGGAAGACCTAGGATTGTGGATATGTGAGTCACTTTGGGTGACATAGTATACATAAATTAGAGAAAGACATTCAATCTATTCTATAACTTACAAAGAGAATTTCCATATTTATTACATCTAAAATCATAAATAAAACCTATATGGCTATAACAAAAAATCCTGATACATAACATTAAAAACTATGAAACAAAATAAATTAGGAGTTACATTATAAATATTCGAAAAGGGCAAATTACATAATTAAGACAAAAATATAAGGAAACGAACAATAAAAGGAGGTCTTTATAGAAAAGTTTACTAATAAAACAACGTACGTACTCAGTACATAATAAAAAATAATACATAAAATATAATAATTAAATAATCAAACATAATCAAAATAAAAATAATAAATGCAAATAAAAAAAAGCTATGTGGGAGGCGTGAGAGAGGGCATCACTCCCACACCACAACATTATAAAAATAATATGTAATATAACCAATCTTTGAGAGATATTGCAAAAACATATCTCAAACAAATCTAATACAAACACATAATAAGTAACATAAACTGAACCTTTAATTAATATTTCCGGACGAACAGTTGGAACAGGTACACAATTTATAAATCTTAAAAAATTATATTATTAAATATTAATCAATTAATTATTCATAATTGATCAACATTTTAACTAAAATATTAATTTACTATGAGACTGATACGTGAGTTTTAATCGAGCAAACAGATATAATATTATATTAATTTTGGATATTTATATTAGTAATGAAATTATAACATAATAACACAGTTGACATTAAACATATACAAAAAAGTTTGTTAAAAATGAATTATATAAGATTTGGTAGACCATCAATTATTACCTATAACAAATATTTTTCACACTTTTAATACGGGAAAACTACTGCAACTAATTAACAAGCCAAAATGGATAATATCAATAACAACTCGTAATTTCTGGTAATATTAAGTTTTATATAACTGTAACAACAAGAAGAAATTAGATAAGATAAATTATAGAAATGTTTGCGAGAGAAATTATCTCTTTAAGAAATATAATTAGTTATTAAAAAAAAACTGAGGGTTTTAAATGATAACATTAAATTATAGGGAAATAGTTATTAAGAATGACAATAAAAAAGATATAAGGGATTAACATATATACGATGAATTGTTATGATTCAGTTGATAAATTAAATATATACTTAGGAACTTTAGTTATTCAAAAGAAAGTAGAACAAAGATTTTGAACTTTGATATAAACGAAATATTAAAAGACTGGTGGAAGCGGACAAATATTATTTAATATCTTATTTAGCATTTATGATATTCTCAATATATTGATTATACATATAATACTTTATTATAGGAACGTGACGATAATAGAGGGTTGAGCAGCTCCTTGTGTTAACACATTTTGGAATTGAGGTAAGTATAGCAGCTAATTAGAGTTTATATATATTATATATATATATATATATGTGTATATTACATATATATATGTATATATTGGTTGCTTAAATATTAGATCGTGAATTTGGATTTATATTTATATATGTGGATATTGTATATTAGTTGTTTATATATTTGATCATGGACTACTTGCCTGTATTACCTGGATATCTACGAAATTGTTATTATATGGTTATATGTGGTGTTGTTGTGCGGAAGTAAGACGAATAATTATGAGATGTTATAATTGATTGTCGAACGAAATTAAATGAGAAAGTTATTAACAAGAAAATAATTATTAAATGGAATTGAATGATGAGGTTAATGATGATGATGTGTGAATTGGAATAAAAGAGGGCTTACCTAACTGGGAGGGGGCAGACTGCAATGGCTGATGATGATATGATTAATGACAAGCTGTGCGTTGTCATTGTTCAATAGAGATGATGTGACATATCATACGAGTTGTGTGCTGTGTGATATGATTGATAATGGGATGGCATACGAGCTGTGTGTTGTGTGGTATCAGTGATGGGGATATCATACGAGCTGTGCTGTGTGGTATCAAAAAAAAAAAAAAAAAGAAATTGTGATTGAGATGATGATGTGGTAGCCGGCGATCCATTGAGTTATGCACTCCAGTTTGGTTGAGTAGGGCCTTAAGGAAACAACCTAAAATGTCACTATTATGACATAGGTTGATATATGATTATGAGTATATGTCATTTTTTATATCTGTTGATATTATTAAAATGATTATGATTGGTTGATATGATGTATTATGTTTGACTTGTAGCGCATGTATATATATAAATTGTAGGCTATATCGTACTGAGTAGCGCGCTCACGCCTTGCCACGTACTTTTCAGGAGATAAATCATATTGACTAGTCATTGGAGTTTGAGCCGTGCCATTATTTGAATAGGATAGGGTACACAACTGTGAAACATCTGAAGTCAAGAAGCCTAAAGCTATGCAATTAATTTAGAATATAACCAAGTGAGTTAGTCAGGTATTGTCATTAATAATGCAGCACTTGTACAATCGGGTGTTAACGTTGTTCATATCTTATTTGAAAATTAATAACACAAGACGAGCGTCTCGAGAAGAGTAAAAATAAAAAGTAATCATTATGGAACCATTGAGCACTATCTCTAGTCGTGAGATATGTATACAAAACTAACCCTACATAACTGAGCGATAAAACCTGGAAATTATCTTATAAGGAACGAGTTGATACATTAAAGAGAACACCGACATTAAATAATACAAAGTGAGCTAGTAACTTAAGCCTCAAGAGTATGCTACATTGCCACGTGCAACAACTCCTCTTTATTGTCTGTGTGACGATTCTCAGTCATTATGTATGCTGAACTATAGGCCCATATCATATGAACATCTGATGAGGGGGTGTGATTCAATGCCCTCAACATAGGATGAAATAACAAAAAACTATCCACCCATGCAACAACGGACTCTTAGTTTATCTGGCATGCAAAATCAGTGTTGACTACACCTCGCGCGCACGGCCATTGCTGAGCCACCTCAGACCCAACTATGTGCAGTCGCTATGAAAACATGTGTCGATCAAATAGTAGACAGGTTATAGACCAATCAGAATACTGCTTGGCGTTTGTTTTTCCCATATGGAAAGTATGATAGTAGTCGTGGTCGATTGTCCGTCCAGATACATAAAGGTTGCCTGGTATTAGGCAATGAAAAAACGTATTTATCTTATGACATGTCACCTACCATATCCTGGCCCCAAAGAAAGTACATAAAAAAAATATTCACGAATTGATTATAAAAATATAAATATAATTAATATTGATCCATATCACTGATTATTACCTCCCCAAAATCAATTAAATAATTAATATCCTCTGCCACAGATTCTCTCAAATCTCCTCTTGATACATAATGCAATCGAATCAAATTTGAGCCCTCAAGTTCTGGCAGTATACCATATTATATTTTAACACCATATTAACCATCACATACTAAAAGACTGGATACTAATTCAAACCAAACCAAATACTACAACTTTGAGCAATAAATATAAAATCCGAGTCAGATTGAATAAATGATAACAATATAATTTGATCTATACCCAAAGAGAAGAGTACTCAATTGGCTTCTGGTATGCTACGGCAGTTGATACAATGATCAAACACAAAAGCCAGTAAGTATCAGTTGAGAGGTCGACTTAGCTTCCTCTTCATGGACTTTCAACCTAAACCTCTTTAAATACTTATATATCATCTCTTGGTTTAACAGAAAAAACAAATACTATCCTCTTCACCTAACCCCGAGTCGTTCGCACCCTTTCGTGTTGTATTAAGCATGGTGAAGCGACGAAGGATAAAGACTTATGGAAATTCTTCACTAACAACAACTTTGTGGCCAAAAAAAACAGGAACCTCACCTTTACAAACGCCCTGTCATGGCAGGCGTTGAGGGGTCACAAACAAGCTGATCCTGAACTTCCCGACTTAGAGAGGACAATGTTTGTCCAGGAAATCATCAACAAGGCGTCGCAAATGGACTTCGGCGTAGAGCTTTACCTGACCAAGCTACATCTAATTGCGCCAGTGATTCACAACGTCAAACGTATATTAGGGGACCACATTTTCACGTTGGAACGCTAAAGAATACAACGACGTGATTATGGAATAAAGAAGAAGACTGAGGCGACCAACCCTTATTCCGGTGAATGATACATAATCTACAAAAACCACATGTAGTGTTAAGATTATGCAATCGATGGATAATGAAAGTATGCAGATCTTATGGTCTAAAAAATTATTTAAGCATCGGATATTTTATGCTTATTAATTAAGTATAAGCCAGAAAAAACATACCGAAAATAAAAAAATCTTTAGTAGGAACAATCCTTAATCGGCCAAAGGCATACCAATAAATTACACAACATGGAGAAGGTAGAGTGGAAGAATCCGACTAAAATCGACAGAGAAACACATTTTTAGGCAAAATGAAGAGATGAGAACTGGATTTATGAACAGGATCATGGTATTATAACCACAAACAGAAATACTCAAAATAAAGAGAAAGACCGTGTCAACAATAGCACAGGAAATGACGAGGTTTTCAAGTTCATCACGCGAAGCGACGATTGCAAGAAGAAGACACAGCGAGGTTGGTGGAACTGGTGTAAACAGCAACGAGGAACAACGATGAAGCAGTAACAATAGTATATTAAAGAATAAGAAAAGAGGTAAACATTTTCCCTATATCTTGACTGAGCGGTAATTTAATAATATTATTGATCGGTTGGTAACTATAGCAACTATATTATGGAGTCACTCTATTTCTGGGAACTTACAAACTCTCACACTATTGGACACAAACAGTTGATGGGACTGAATTGATAATTACTTTGGATAAACGGTAGTCTAAATTGACCAACCTAATTAATGTTGAGATACTCAAAGCATAAAATAAACTGACATCACACAAAACTGATAATAATAAAACCAAAAAAAAAAAATGAATGTCAAAAGATACAACACACAAAGAAACACCTTATCAAATACTACAGCGGTCATCACAAAGAAGAGTAACTTCAAATAAAGAGGGATATATGCAATTTATAATACATAAGATTAATCGAAATCAGGTATCGTTAGTGGATCAAGAAGATTGGTAAAACACTACATCCACAAATAAAAACTATCCATACAGAAATCCATAAACCCAACATGTATACCTGCAAGCGGACAAATATAAGAGCGTTTCCCGCGAATATTCACCATCATCATATCCGACAATAATATCCGCATTAACTTACATAATGGCCAAGCCTAAAACAACCAACTCACACACATATCTGCATAGCAAACAATGAGCTCATAAGTCCACAATTACAACTGCAAACAAAACTAACACAACAGTTCCACCCAAGCCAACAAAAATCACGATGGCAATCCCAAGACGTACAACCACGTATCATCTCAGTAGCAAATAGATGACACCCACTTCAATTGATCTTAAATAAGCAATACAATAGATAATCAAGAAGTTCAGTTAAACATTCCTAGTATACCACAACAAAACCATAGCTGAAATGAGGTATAAGCAGAGGTTTAGCTTATAGTCCAGAAAGAAACTCTAATAAAGTCTCTGTAAATTATAAGTGTCCATCAATTGATAAAAAAATCAAAACAATTACAAATGATGATGAATATAGTGAGGCAACATTAGAATCGTCCTGCCAGCATAAGCCTTACCAATCTCATTATGGACCCTTTAGGCAGGGAAAAATACATCTCCATGTCCTTAGGACGGTTGAAATCCAAGTCTCGATTGGTTCTTCATACGCCTTCATTTCATCTAGATTCCAACTGCTTCATGTCAGCCAAAATCAAAGCACGTTGGATCCTCTGCCTTGTGCTTTCTTGAGCTGGAAGAAACTCATTTAGTTGCACAAGATGGGCTAATCGTTGGATCAATGTTTAAGCTGGAATTAACAGGTAAATCCTCCTAAATACCCACAAAACCTGTCTCTGGATTCCACTATGCAGTAGGTATGTAACAGTCAGCTTCCTCGTTGCACTCTTGCTCGTGCACTTTGTTACCAAACTCGATTGGATCCCAGGCATTCTTGCTGGTAACACGATCCTTCCAAAAATCTCATGCCAAGCCGCAAAGTAAGGCCATGACTTAAATCTCATATTCTTGGCATTTTGATCAATCTTCACAAGAGAGGAAAATCAATTAGGTTTACTGTAGCGCATCCAGTAAAAAATAAATAAATCATGACGAACAGGTCAAGGCAGATTTTATATGTACCTTTAAGTAATTTTTCTAATTCGATTGATCATCAATAGTAATCATATTTCTTGTATCGTCCCAGCCAAGACCACTTTTCGTCATCATGCCCACAAGCTATGAATATTGCATTCCATACCTGTATCTTCGAAGTAATGTGGGAATCCTCTTTGATTTCACAGTTCGGGAGTGCACGTGCCATGAAATTTTCCAATTACGTGAGGTATCCATTGTGGAATCCATTGTCACACTTCCAGCCACTGGAAATAATTGATTTTAACCCATTGATTAGGACCTTCTTTTCAGTGCTCCACGCGCGTCTCGTACCGACTTTATCCTTCATCCCTCTACGACTCCTCTGTTTGCTAGAGCCTTCGTCGTCTGGCTGACTCATTTAGTATGTGGCAATATCAAGTGGCTAGTTGACCTGATACGTGTATATTGATGAAGAAAAATTCGAACATCAGTTATTATTTCATCAGGTAAACCCACACTGCCCAGAGGGAACAATGCTGATGATGTAATAAAGGAAGGGCATCTTATTAAAAAGGTAATAATTCAATGCAACCATACAACAAAGGCTGGTACCAATAACACAAAGCATGCGGTTAATCCATCCAATAGGTGTTATGATACGGTAGTAGTTTGTGCAATTGAAGTTCTCCTTAATGATACATCGTACAGTGAAGAACATATCACATAAATAAAAGTATTAACGCAACAGGTAATCGACCATCATACACCACATCATAACAATTAAAACAATAACTTGCAGCCATACAGGCAAATAAAGTCCCCAAAGAAATTTTTTGGTCATTCCTGAATAACTAATAAGAAGAACATAACTAAGTGGTTGCAACATAATGAAGCCATTCAATGTACATAGAGGAAACCAATTCATCTCTCCAATTTGTCCACGATGGATTTGTATCAATGCTGGAAACGAAATCCATGTTGTGCTCCAAAGTTTGTTCATTTGTTGTTGGGATCTCAAGTTCTAAAGGTTCAGTTGGCATTTTAGCTCGTATGAAGTTATGTAGAAAGCAATAGGCCATTATTATCTTATTTTGTACTTCTATAGAGTAGTAAGTTGGACTTCTTAAGATTCCCCATCGAACTTTCAGCAAACCGAACATTCTTTCGATTATATTTCTTGTCGAAGTGCCTAAGATTGAAAAGTTCTTCACAATTTTGTGGACCGCCAGAACCACGATCCCACTCCCGTAAATGATAGCGCACGCCACGGTATGGGGTAAAAAAACCTTCGCCATTCGTGTAACCATTATCACATAAGTTATAGTTTCCTCCGAAGGAGAGAATTTAAATTACATCCGCATTTATTCCAAAGGACGCATGGGATATACTATTTCTATGTGAAAAAGAACCCATAAATGGACATCATAAAATATCATCCAGTAAAATAAATGAAAAACAAATAGCCTTAGCAATGGGGATGCGGAGACCGATTGGGCGGTTGATCGCATCTCACAATACCCACTGTCTACAGTACTACCTTCCCAACCAGCAAAGATGTATATGAATTGTATGTTCGGATTATACACTCCGAGGACGTTAATTGCAACATGACCCTCTCGGGTGCGGTAATGACCCTTATCTTGTTTCGGCACTCTCACGTCAATGAACGTTCCATCTAGCGCACCAAGACAGCCCTTCACGGACATATATACATTTACACAGACCTTATTGAAATGTACTTCGTGATGAAAATAGCACAGCAAAATACTTGACGTACCTTAAACCATCACCACCTTGTATCTGAGCAATCCTCGTCGATAGGTTGTGGTCTTACAAGGAATACATGATTCATTTTAAGGATTGTGTTAAGAACCTGGTGGAAATATTTACTAACGGTCCTTCCGATCATCATAAAATCGTGTTTGACGATCCAATTCTTTTTAGGGTAAATTAAAACCACCTCCCCTAAGGTTTGGCGTAATTATAAATACCCCTCGTTGTTTGAAAAATTATAAATACCCCCCTGATGTTTGATCAAATTATATAATCCCTGGATGGAGGTATAAAAATGTCAACTTTGCCCTTACTGTATTTTTTCATTTTGTTTTTTAAAATTAAAATTTTATAAAAATATTGAACCGGATAGATGAAAATTTTTTAAAAATTATAAAAAAAATTATCTACTTAATCCATAAAAAATTTTTTTTAAAAATATAAATTATAATTTTTAATTTGCAATGGTATTTTGGTCAGTTCACCATAAAAAATGGATTGGTGGGCTAATTGTTAGGCTGCTGTTAAATTAGGGGGTTTTTTACTTTCAAACAACGAGAGAGTATTCGTAATTATGCCAAATCTCAGGGGAGGTCGTTGTAATTTAGCCTTTTTTTATGGTGAGATACCACACTAAGGAACATAGCAACTTGTTCTGCGACTGTTACAAACTTTGTGTCCGTAAAGCCACCAGAATGCTCAAATAAATAGCACAAGCTTCTGAATGCATTTTGATCCATAGGAAGGTTCCTAACACAAGCTTCATTACTATGCTCAATCAACCTATGGAGGTGCCTAACTTGCTTTGGCAGCCTAGAATTAAGGGTGTATCGACGAGGTCGGTCATGTGTCGCTTTATGTGACACAGATTTCAAGAGTGTGAAGATATAAGTGAATAATGTAAGGCAGTGGCAATTTCAATGATAGTATGCTCAATAGCAGTCAAGTCACATAATTTGTGGTGAATCCATCCTAATAAACACACACAAATACACAAGCGAGGAACAGAGATTAACAGTAAGAACATGAAGTCATGAACACAGAGAATAATTCTAGGTGAAAATTCATTACTAGGAATCTTATGTATGAGTTTCAATTTCAAATCAACAATAAAAGTATGAAAACACTACAATTAACTGCAACAAGGGATATTTTATACTAAAAACGTAGGTACATCAACTAATACACCAACATAGTGTATGGCACAATTAATATATATTGATTGCAAATAAATTATAGAAGCACATACAAGATGAATGCATCTGTGCAAAATGCCATAGAAGAAGTGTGTAAAAGTTGCATCTTTAACATAGAGGACCCACATGAAGCACATAGGATAAATAACAAAAGCACATGAGAAAATGATGAAAAATAATGAAATCGGTCTGATAATTTAGATAAATGTGAAAAAACCAAGCCACTGAAGACAATTTGAGTGGAGACTGCAGATAAAGAGCATAGCGTACTAGATCTGTTGTTTTTCAAACATGTACTGTATCATTCCAAGCCATGTTCTTACATGAACGCTAACGCCTCTTTACTTTCGCACCTAGTCAAGATAACCCACCTTAGTCCCATGACAGAATTAGAAAAAATAAAGACCCAAAGATCAGAGTGTTTTTTTTTTTTTTTTTAGCAAAGCTCGGTGGAAAGCTGGCAAAAGAGTATCATATGGGGGCAGAGCTCACCTGTTAAATAGTAGTTGATCGCAGGTTTCCCTACTTGAAGGTCATTACAACTTATGAGGCAAAAAAACAAACCCAAAACTGGAAATTAACTTACAAGGAAGACAGATAAAGATTCACATGTGTACTAAGCAACTAGTAAGGAGAGAAATCACACTTGCGATGGAGATGAAAATGGCTTCTACAAGGGAGAAACTTGCTATGACATCCGTGCATACGTTGTCAAAACATTTATTACTTGTCACCTACCAAAGTTGGGCTTCATGACAAAGATGGGGCTAAATTGGCCAATTGCATATCATTTCTAAGGAATAAACATGCAAGAGAAAATTAGTATGGTAACCAAGGTCCCACATAGTATAATATCCCAAAATTGGCAATATTGTAATTGACTTCTAATATAGATTTGTAGCGGGCCTCTTTACAAAATAGCGGGCCGATGACTTTGATGGTAAACAGACGGCTAACCTAAATTAACACCTATATCCAACCTTATACGAAGATGTAAACATGGCCCTAAAGTATTTAATAATATTTATAGGAAAAAATGCAATTGGTCGAGCTTCTTAATTTTATCGGAATCGTGCATATGACCACATAAATTTGGAGATTTCTCAAAAATCCAGCAAATTAGCTTACGCAAAAGTATTTCTTCAGCAGCTGCTCATGTGGTTTTTTTAAAACACATGTCACGTTAACACCCACTGAAAAAAATACTTCCATGTAAGCTAATTCACCGAATTTTGGAACAACCCATATTTACGTGGTCACATGCATATCATGTGTGTGCTCCATAAAAACTGAACCAAAATTACGTCTTCCCCATATTTATATGGACAAAGTTTTGGTAAGTACTCATCAAAATGTTTTAGGAAATAAGTTCAGAGCATGTAGATTTTACTATCATAAAAACAAAATTATTTTGTGACCTATGTTTAAACTCTTTAAGCAACAACTCTCACAATTTTGTTAATATTTCACTTTTATTTTTTTTATATAATTGACTTTTTTGCTCCAAAGTAAAAATATATATTTTATTTTAAAGTTTAATAGTTTGATTGTTTTTTTTCTATTATAAATGACTACAATATGAAGAGTTTATTATGCCAAATTAACTAATATCTAATTTACCAAACACTATTACAACAGTTAGTATGCAATACATCGATATTTCTAAATCAATCAATATACATTATTACAACATTTATTATATATGCAGTATATAAATAATTCTTAATCAATTAACAAATTCAAAGTAAACAAAGAAAAAATATACTATTATTAAATATAGACTAAATGCCTATATTGGTAGGAATCAAACTCACAACCTCTTATAGTAAAATCTCAATCTCACCACTTAAGCAAGAGATCATTTGTACTTTGGGAGTTTATTTTAAAACGAGATTTAACATTTTGAAGCTCTTTACAAGATGTAGAGGTTTATAAACTATTTTAAATAAATTTAGCCAAACACCCCCTTAAATCAACTAAGATTTTCCATTTCCAAAAAGAATTAATTATTTATGTTAGAGTATATTTCCACTATGCATTTGAAAAATGTGGGTGGGATTAGGTAATTGATATGTAACGCAATGTTAATTATAAACATAAGAGTGAGGGTTTTTACTTTGCTTGCGTGCACATATATATTTGACAGCTTATTTGCATTTTTGCCTCTTTGTTATTGTAAAAATGCTAAAAACTCAGTTGTATTAAGAAAATAGACAAAAAAAAAACTCTAGTTTTCATTAACCCTGCGTATCCGGTTGGGGAAGATGATTTTTTTTTTAAAATTTTAATATGAGGATTTAATTTAATCATTTTTGGTATCTTTTATATAGTTACACATCCACCCATCCAAATGTCATTATTACTTACACAAACTACCCTTCACTTTTTTGAAAAAGAACACACACACCCCCCATAAAAATATTAGCATCATTACACAAACTAAGCCTATTTTTTGGCTGTCAGGGGTAGTTTTTATAATTTTGTAAAAAATAAGGGTAGTTTGTATAAATAGACCATAGGTCAGAGGGTGTAAATATAATTATCCCTTTATAAAAACATAAAATATTTTTTGCTTATATTTTTACATAGGGGGCTAAATTTAGTTGAATTTTTAAAAGCATAAATCGCAACGACCTCTCTCCTGAGATTTGATGAAATTATATAATTATTGGATGGAGGTAGGAAATTATCAACTTTGCCCTTATTGTATTTTTTCTTTCTTTTAAAAAAATTAAAAAGTTATAAAAAAAAAAGTCGGACGAGGTAGATGGTAAATTTTGAAAAATTATAAAAAAATTATCCATTTAGTTTGCAATTTAAGAAAAAAAAAAAGTCAAATTATAGTTCTTATATTCTATAGGGACATTTTGGTTAGTTCACCACAGAAAAATTAATGAAAACATGTCGGAGACTAATGGATTGAGCTCATTGTTAGACGACGACGAGAGAGTATTTGTGATTATGATAAACCTCAGGGAGTCGTCGTAATTTACCCTTCTCACAACCCAGAGGGTTCTTATGCAATTTAGATAAGTAGAGAAATGATCGGCCCAAAACTAATTAATATTGCTATTTCCATTAAAAGAAATATGACCTTTTTTTATGACTAATTATTATAGTTTTAAGTAAAAAATTATAGTGAAAATGAAATAATCACGACTTTGCAGACAAGGTGAAAAACATTAGTCACACCTAAAAATTATGACAAATATTTGGACCTCAGCAAAAATCATAGTCACATATTAATTAATTGTTATCAAAAATTAAGTTTACGCATTGATTTTGTATGACTATGATAGATAAATTATTATTATTTATAATATAGAAAAATAATTTTTTTAATGGTGATTGTACTGTATATAACAATCTGAATAATCATTCGTTCAAAATTTAATTTATTACTTTGATGAAGCCCAACTAATAAAATAGATTTGAGTATAGATAAATATATTTTTATTTGATTAACGTGAATGTCCACGCGACTTGTTTCGTTGGTATGAGATTAGTGAAAAACGTTTATATTTCACATCTACACAATTTGACTGAAATAAAATAATTAAGGGTAAATTTGATTGAAATTCCTAATACAAATACGCTCTGTCATTAATAAAAAATACACCCTTTTAAGTTGTAGTTTAATTATAAATATACAAAAATTAGAAAATATTTGTATAATTTAACCTAACCTAATATGATTAATGCAATTACATTTGCTCTATATGAGTTAATTATCCAGTACTCTAAAGTGTTTAATTAGACTTTAATCATTCAAATTTGGCCTATGATGTCTTAACCTAGCAGTTAAAGTTAAGATTGGGATCACATAAATAAGTTCGAGATCATAAGTTCGAATAGGAATGACAACGGGCCCGGTTTGGATGAACATAAGACCCGCCCTGGACGTTTATGTGTTTGGCCCCACCCTGTTAGAAAACCCGTCAGGACGACAAACCTAATGAACCCAATTCCTACATATTATTTTTTTAGAAAAAAGATAAAGTAAAGAAAGAGCGAAGAGAGAAGTCGAGCAGCTTGACGACAAGGCGAGCAGTGGAGAGGAGAGCGGCAACATGAATGCGAGCGAGGGAGGAGATCGGTGACTGCGAGGCAAGCGAGGGAGGAGAGTAGCAACGGCTAGGGCGTAGGGACCATGGCATGAAGGTGAGGTGAGCGACAACAACAAGAACTAAATAAACATGGAAGAAGGCAACAAAGTAGAAGAGAAGAAGGATAGAGAGAGCAACAAAAATGAGAAGAGAGTGAGAGAAGTTGTGAGGCGGTGGTGAGGGTGAGAGAACAAAGACTAGGGCAACATAAAAATTGAAGAAATAAAAAATTATATATACATTAATTTGATAAACGGGGTGGATCCTCATGGACTCGAGACCCACTCCAAACTCGGGCGGCTCCTATTTATTAAGACCCGCTACCCGTCTCGGTATTTTTTTTTTTTTTTTGGACCCAAACCCTTCTTATTAGGGGTAGGTTTTTTCGGATTTGGGTTGAATTGCCATCTCTAAGTTCGAATCTCATCAAACATATGGGTATTTATCTCACTTTATTTCAACTATTATTTCTCTACATTCAATTTGCTAAATAAAATCCTATCATCGCATAATCAAAGCATTAAAAATGAGTGATATGACCTCTGCAATCAGAATGAAAAGAATCAAATCGTTCACCAAAATAAATATGATTTTTTGTTATGATAGTTATGATGGTTAAAAGTAAAAATTGTGTCGAATACTATTTGATCACGGGCCACTAACTATGCAACATCTAGATGTTGTTTCCACATACGCTCCCCATCCTTCCTTTTTTTCATAATTTTGCATAATATTACTTAAAAATTTGTCATAATTAATTTGTATAATTTTATTTGTTAATTGTTATATATAAAGGAGGGTAAATAGGTAAATAACTAAATTACTAGTAATTCTTTATATCGTACATATAAATAAAGATGAGTTTGATAATTTCTACAAAAATAACCCATCCAAATGAACTGTTTACAATTAACACACAATTTTTTATGGGTAAATCTCATTTGGCTATTTGAATTATGCCCATTTTTATATTTTGGTATTTAATTTTTTTTATCAACTTGCCGTCTTAACTTTGCAAAATTTGCACTTTACAATATTTGATCGTTTTTTTGCTGATTTTTTTTGTTGAAAAAATATCACATCACATAACCCTTAAATATCATATGTGCACTGCATGTGATGATTTTTTGACAAAAAACTTGGTGGAGAAATGGTTATAAATGGCAAAATTTTGTAAGTTGAGAAATAGTTCAGATGGTAAGTTGAGATGGTAAGTTGATATAAAATAAAAATAGATATCAAAGTGTAAAAATGATCACATTTCGAATGACAAAATTTAATTTACCTTTTTTCCCAATTGTTTGTCAAATTGTCTGGTTTGTGTGCTAATCCTGATAAGAGCCAGATTATCATCTCAAAATCCGCTCATAATTCGCGTGAATCTCTCCTTCACATGCTAGGATTTCATGAAGGAACACTGCCAGTACGTTATCTTAGATTGCCCCTCCTCTCATCACGCTTAACTATCTCAGACTGTCAATCTTTGTTCCAGAAAATTGAGAAGCGTATCAAAGCTTGGGAAGGTATTCCGTTGACTTTGCAGCCCGGGTCCAATTACTTAAATCAGTATTATGGCGTTTAATATTTACTGGCGATTGGCATTTATTTTGCCAAAATGGTTATTAGCCATATAGAGAAGATGATGCACACCTTTCTATGGAAGGGCACCATGGACGTTGGTTATCACAAAGTGGCTTAGAGACAAGTATGTTTACCTTTGGAGGAGGGTGGCCAAGGGATCCATGACCTTCAGGCGCTCAACTATGCTCTTTTGAGCAAACACCTTTGGGCAGTTATAAGTGGGAGATCGTCCTCTATTTGGGTGGCTTGGATCCACAAATACCGCCTACGGAACAAATCCGTTTGGGTAGTGACCATACAGGGTGGGTCGTGGGCATTGAGGAAATTGGTTCGCCTGCGTACTGTGATAGAGTCTCTGGTGGAGTACCGTATTGGTGATGGCAGGTCTATCTCTCTTTAGCGTGATCCTTGGCATACTCTGGGACCCCTCATCCATCGATTTCCCTGGGGTTCTTAGCTCACTAATACTTCCATAGATGATCCCCTTGGCACAATTATATTAGATGGAGTGTGGAATTAGCCTCTCATCACCGACTTCCAGTGCCTTGAGATTGTCCAATCTCTTCCTCATATTCATGGTGGCTCTGATGCGATTAGATGGCGGACTAACGGTGGAAACATGGATGCTAAAGCAGCTTATGCGATGTTCCACCCCCCGGGGCCCACGGTAGGTTGGTATTCACTACTCTTAGGGCTTTTCAAGATTCCACGAAACAATTTTATACTTTGGCTGGCTATTTTGTGTCGAGTATCTACTCTTGACAAACCTTGGCTCAATCATTTGGATGGTTCCTGTGTGCTTTGCGTTGGCGGACAATCTAAAACCCATTCCCACTTATTTTTCAGTTGTCGGTTTTCACGCTAATGTCTTGATGCTATTAGACGCAAAATCCGGTTCATATGGCCTACCCGTAGATGGGAAATGGATGTCGACTGGGTGGCTCGAAGGTGGAAAGGAAGGCATGTGGTGAATACAGCTGATCAATCACTTTTATCATCACTGGTTTACCACATTTGGCAGGAATGCAACCGTAGGAGATTCCAGCTATTGAACATTCGCCTCCAACCCTTGCTACTTTAGTCCTAGAGGAGGTTAGAGTGTGGATTATTAGTGCAGATCTCCCTTGTAATCTTAACACAATAGCACATTTTAAACTCTAGAGGATTCCTTGGCATGACTCTAATGCTTCATGACTGTATGCATTGTACTTTCATTTATTATTAATGAAATTTACCTACACCCAAAAAAAAAAAAAAAAAAATAACCTCAAGTTGAATAAGAAGCTTGGCATATTAAAAAAATTTATGTCGCGTTGTCAGTTAACAGTGAAGGCAGCTCAACTTGATGCCTTCAGGAAGTCTTGCAACAAAAGTCAAAAGAGCCGAACGGGCCAGGAAAGGAGTACAACCCCATTTCATGGCTCTTCAGAAAGGTAGGAGTATGAAAGCATAAATGAGGAGTACTACTCCCTTACATCTTTCAGCAATAGTGAATCCTAAATAGAAGCTAAGCAGTACTACTCCTATACAAGTATGCACATTGGGGTGGGGGTGAATAGAAAGAATTATGCACAAAAGGTAATAACCAAAAGGAGTATCTTCTAGTTTCAAATATAGAATACATCTAAAACTCGAAATACAACCTCTACACAGTTCTGATATTGGGGAAGCCATAAGAATCAAGTCTGGTAATCCCTATGATCTTACCTTGTAGTTAATCTCTAGTAACGAGAGTGTAACAGTCAAAATGCTATGGTTAATTAAAATATTTAATTAATCAATTTGAATATTTATGTGCATCACTACTATTTGGAATAATATGAAATTAATACTAAGATTCAATACTTATTTGTTTAATTCCCTTGAAATAGGTAAATATATTAGTTTATCATTCAATATTAGTGATTAGTTAATTACTCAACTTTAGTCAATATATGGTTCTCCACTGAGGTCTTAACTTGTAACTTTGTGGACTAATTTTATATTTAGTAGTAACTATAAATTATAAAGCTATTTAACAATTAAATTAATTATTTTGTTTAATTTGAAATTTTTTTAATTAGTCGGTTGGTCCCTATTGACTAATTAATTGATTAGTTTTATTGAAAATCAATGTTTGTTTGATTATCCAGTAAATTTGACATTATAATGACTAATTGCAATTTATTAATTATACTTAATTTTATTTTTTGAAACTTAATAATTAATCAGAAATTAATTATTTTTTCTAATACTATTTTAATGGGTAAAATCCATATTTCCCCCCTGTGATACCTCAAATGTTCAAATAAGCCCCTGTGATAAATAAAATACCATATATCCCCCTGTAAAATTTAAAAAGGTGCATATTACCCCCCTGTAAAATTCATATTCCCGAAATTGCGACTAAATATGTATATTTTGCCCTTAAATTATCAAACCACCCCTGTATTTAAATTATACATATTTTAAAAATATAATATAAGAAAATATAATTTAGTTATATGTATATATATAGAGAGAAACATAAAAAAATAAAACGGAAAAATGGAGATTACTCACCGACGGACGAGAGATTGGCGGTGGGTAGGGTGTCAAAATGATCGTTGTCGGAAGTCTTTCCAATGGTGGAAAGCACACGTCGAGAGAGGTCGTTGGATGTCGGAGAAAAAGCGATAGAAAATTTGGGGGGTGGGTTAGGGGCCAATATGCACCTTTTTAAATTTTACAGGGGGGTATATGGTATTTTTTTTATCACAGGAACTTATTTGAACATTTGAGGTATCACAGGGGGTAAATAAGTATTTTACCCCTATTTTAATTGCTTCTTATTAATTGTGCTCCTTTCACTAGTAAATAGTATTTACGAATTGCTCAATTAATCTAATTTGTAAGCATCTATTAAGCAGGTGTAAAAATAGTTACTATTGATGCCGATTTAAGATAAGAAGTCAATAATCTCCCAACTTGTCGAAGGTGTCAATTATATACATACTAATTATCAACGAATGAGGTTTAGTTAATTTTTCAGTTGGATTAATACTATAATTTACAAAAGTACCAGAGAATACTAAAGTTAATTATTGATTTTTTTCTTAGAACCAACATCAAAAGCCATATTATTGAAAAATAAAACATTCAAAGATCACAAAGCACCACATAAGAACCAATCAACTGAAGCAACATAACTAAACTGCTCTAAAAACCCATCAACCTTAGCAATCTAGTAACTTGTTCTGCTATAGAACCTTAGCATCTAAAGGCTTTCCCTCAAAAAACACCTGTTGTTGCGATTCCCCCAAAGGAGCCAGGCAATAATCAAGAAGCGTTAGAATCCACCCAAACAAAGCGCGTCCATTCTTTTATAAATGAGATCATCCCGCAAAATAACTATCCAAAGCAATAGACAGCGCGCAGACCAACCTGGCGAACGAGCAGCAGCGTAGAATATGAGCTAAACCGTCCTCCTCCTGATCGTAGCAAACACAGACACTCTAAAGATGCATCCCGGGGGAACACATGTTAGATTGTGTAGGCAAGGCGTTCTTGCAGCTCCGCCAAGTGAAAAGGCAGACCTTTGGTAGCACCTTTGCACCCCATATGAAATGCTAGTACCCTTTCCAGTTCGAACCAGTCCCTGTTGTTGACGAACTAGCCCCCACAACTTTGTTCTGAAATAGACCATAAGCACTCTGTATAGAGAAATTCCCTTTAGTGCCAAAGTTCCATATCTGTTCATCCGGGTTTTGTGCAATTCCTGGTACGATCTGCAGAATGCACACGACGTCAATAGGTGCGAATTCCTCTCTGATCAGTTCTTGGTTCTAGTTACAGTCTGCCCCGAGTAACAGAGACATAGATGCATTCGCGAACAAGGACTTCAGGCTGAAGATCAGCCTGAACGTTGGGGGGGGGGGGGGCGGTAACCATGGATCGCCCTCCACTTTGATCGATTTACCATCACCAACCTCCCACCGAATACCTTCCGTTAACGGGGGGGCCTCGCAGCGAGAACTGAGCGCCAAATGGACTATGGATTTGGACCTAACTGTGAAGTAAAAGAATCACCGTTGGGGAAATATTTAGTGCAGAGCACCATGTTCGCGAGGCCTTGTGGCTGAGTTACCAAACGCCATGCTTGTTTCGGTAACATGGCTAGGTTTCGGTAGCGAAGCCTCTTAAAACCAAGACCACCTTCCTCTTCACTCTTGCGAAGTTCGGACCAAGAAAGCCAATGGATTTTAAGGTGGCAATCCTGATCCCAGAAAAACTTCCCAGCCATAGATTCCATTTCCGCCAAAATGGATTCTGGAATTAAGTAACAACTCATGGCATAGGCTGGAACCGCCGGGATGACTGACTGAATCAGTACTGCTCTTCTCGCTTAGGATAGCCGCTTCGACGTCCAGGTTTGAAGTCGTTGCCATACCTTCTCTTTTAAGAACCACAAACACCTCATGTTTGGACCTACCTACAAGTGACAATTGATGGCAAACCAAGGTACTTCTCATGTTTAGCAATTCTCAGCACCCCTAGCAAAGCCGCTAATGCCTCCTACTCATGTACCGGAACATTCCTGCTAAACACTACGGCTGATTTTTTATAGTTCGTTTGTAGCCCGAAGCCTCTCTTAAATCTTTTGAGCAGCTCACGGATGACAGTAATGGCCTCTAGTTTTGCATCGTAGAAAATTACTGTATCATCAGCGAAGAGCAAGTGAGTCACCTCCGGGCCATGACGATACAAATGAAATCCGCGAATAGATCCATCCTCCTCAGCTCGGCGCACCAACCCACTGAAAGCCTCTGCGTAGAAAAGAAACAAAAGCGGGGATAGAGGATCCCCTTGATGGAGACCCCTTCTCGGTCGCAGATAAGCAACTGGCGAACCATTCAGTAAAAATGAGAATGAAACAGAGGAAACACACAACATAATTAAAGCCACAAAGTGAGAATCAAAGCCTAGTCTAAGAAGCACTCTCTCAAGGAAAAGCCATTCCTCGCGGTCGTAAGATTTGCTGAGATCAAGCTTCAAGGACACATGACCGACATTACCTTTATACTTGTGAGCCAGGTGATGATTGAACTCATAAGCTACGAGGACATCATCAAGAATTAAACAGCCCGGAACAAGCGATTGTGATTGTGAAATAAAGATATCCATGATTGGTTTAATATGATTCGCAATTGCCTTAGAGGCTAGTTTATAGACTACATTACACAAGGAGATAGGACGAAAATTAGTTATAGCTTCAGGGTGAATGCATTTCGGAAGGGGTACAACGTGTGTATAATTTAAATCAGGATGGATCACATGTTGGTTAAGGATATGGAGGACACAAGAACAGACATAAGAGCCTGTTGAATACTCATGTGAAGAAATAGCCATAGAACCACCTGCAGATGGCGATAGCCATGGCATTATGTTGCTGGACAAGGGGTAGCTCCACTTGCAACAACAGGGGAACTCGCATTTGCCATTTACACGTTTTTTGTCTAATGTTTTTTGTTAGCAGAGCAGTTAGCTGAGTTGTTTATTACATTTTTTATTGGTCCACGTCAGATCATTGTCAGTTAGAGTTAACTCAGATTTTTTCTAGTTAAGGCGCTGCTTAGACTCTGTATTTAAAGGGATTTTTCCTTCATTTTCAGATTTATCAAAAACATAAAATTTTCCAGAAACAGATGGATTCTCTCTTGTTTTTCCGCTCAATTGTTGGCTACTTCAATCTACTCTGTTTCAACATGGTATCAGAGCTTTCCTTGTGAAGGTCTCTGCATACGCATAGTTGTGAAAAGGTGCGATATACAGATTTAAATTTCTGCATCTTCCTGCTGCAGTAACAATGGCAGAAAATCAAAATGCAACTATCAGTACTGTTATCAATGAATGTCAAATGGAGAAGGATGCTTTATACTTGCATCCTTCGGAGCACTCTGGTTTTTCATTGGCGAGCTCGCCGTTAGATGGATCTAATTTTCTCACTTGGAGCAGAGCGGTATATGCATCGCTTGGCTCGAAACTGAAACTTGGCTTCATTGACGGAAGGTTTCCGCAGCCAGCAGTTGGATCTAAGACATTTGAGCAATGGCGACGAATTGATCTGACTGTTACCTCCTAGCTATGGAACTCAATTTCAAAGGACATTGTAGAATCATTTATGTTTGTGACTTCATCTCGCGAGTTATGGTTGGAGCTACAAGGTAGATTTGGATGGAGTAACGGTCCTATGGTATATCAGCTACAGCGAGAGATTTCCACAATATCTCAAGATGATCTCTTTGTTACAGCTTATTTTTCCAAAGTTAAGAAGCTATGGAATGAGATAACATGTCTATCACCAACACCAAAGTGCATGTTGTGTCTGTGATGTTGGTAAAAAGTCATTGCTGCATAACACTTCAACACAACTCATGCAATTTCCCATGGGGTTACATGATGTATATGATTATGAGCGTAGTCAAATACTCATGATGGATCCTTTACTGGACGTTGAAAAGGCCTACTCGATGGTGCTAAGTGTAGAGAAACAGAGGTCTGTAAATGCTGGAATGATTGATTCTTCTAATAATACTGCATACCACTTGGCAGTGAACGAGAATAGGCGAGGTCTTGCGGATAAGAATCAACGCAGAAAGCAGTTCATAGATAAGAGATCAAGAATCTGTGAAAATTGTTTAAAGCCTGGTCATTCTAAAGAGAGTTGTTTCAAACTTCACGCGTACCAGATTGGTACAAGACTTTGACATATCAAAAGAAAAAGGAGGTGCTGGAAAAGCTCTTGCTGTTGTAGTGGAAGGCAAAATTGAATAAAGTAGTCAACCAACAGACTGTGAATGCGGATATTCAAGAGAAAAACATCACCAATATGGTATCTGAATTGTTGAGGTTGGTCAAGAATAGGTCCTTGCCGTCTGATCCTATCACTTGGAATTATGCAAACTACGTACAATATGAAGATGAGTTTGCAGGTAATGTTTTGAGCATTTCTAGAATTGATTTGAGTTGTTGGATCATCGATACGGGGGCAACAAATCATATATGTGCAGATATTACTCTCTTTAAACAATATTCCAAACCATCTTCACCACAATTCATTCACCTACCTGATGGAACCAAGAAACCTATAAAATTCGTCGGTATAGTACATGTGTCACCTACTCTAACTCTCAACCATGTATTGTATATACCAGATTTCTCTGTTAACCTTCTTTCTGTTAGTCAGCTTTGTTCCACAACTTCATATACCTTTTCTTTTTCTCAAAACACTTATGTTTTGCAAGACCACACTACTAAAAGAATTGTGGCCATGGGTACTTTATTCTCATGATTATACATACTGCAACATGATTCCTCTCATAGCAATTCTTATCTTCTTAACTCTCATCCTCCTGATGTTTCATACTCTACTTCCAAACATTGTAATAACTCTATCTGGCATAAGACATTAGGTCATCTCTCTATGCAAGTAATAATGTACATTCCTATTTGTAAGGCTAATTCGTATATAGATGATTTTGTTTGTGACATATGCCCTTTTGCTAATCGCGTGCCATTTCATTTGAGTACATCATATTCTTCGAGTCATTTGGAGCTTGTACACATAGACCTTTGGGGGCCATAGAAAGAACACACCATTTCAAGTTGCAGCTATGTTGTTACTAGAGTTGATGATCACTCTCGGTCACTGTGGACATATGTTATTAAACACAAGTCACAAGTCCCTACTCTATTATCCACTTTCTGTAATTTGGTTCATCACAGTTTGGGGCCAAACTCAAAACCATTCGTTCAGATAACGAATTCGAATTTTTGAATAAAGACTGTCAATTTATCTTTCACAACTTGGGAATAGTTCACCAAACTTCCTTCACATATACTCCCCAACAAAATGGCCGAGTTGAAAGAAAACATAGATAACTACTAAATGTAGCTCGAGCCCTCATGTTCCAAGTTTCTCTTTCGATTAAATTTTGGGGGGAATCTATCCTTACAGCCACTTACTTGACCAATAGATCCCCCACACAGAAATTGCATTGTAAAACTCTATTTGAAATGTTATATGGATCCTCTCCATCATATGATCACCTAAGAGTGTTTGGGTGTCTATGCTTTGCAACGAATCTTCCTCCCCACAAAAACAAATTCCACAAACGAGCACATAAGTGTGTTTTTCTTGGCTATGCTATGCATCAAAAAGGTTATAAAGTCTATGATTTAGACAGTCATCAAACTTATGTCTCTAGTGATGTTGTCTTTTATTAGCACTGTTTTCCTTATGCTGATAAGGTTGATGCACCTGCCTCTTGTCCACTTCCAAATATCCCTGCTGTTCCCATATATGCAAACAATGGTTTATCTCCAGATTCTCCTCCTTCACCATCCTCTAGTCCACCTCATTCAGCCCCACCTTCAGCTACTGCAGCTCTATCCTCAGTTGTAGTTAATCCAGATTTAGATTCTGTTTTCTCTCCCACATCTCTTCCTATTCCTGTCCGTCGTTTTACTAGAGAAAATCATAGACCCGCATAGTTAAACGATTTTGTTTGCCATCAACACTCTCCTTCTCTTCTCTATTCAAGTAATGCTGCACATATATCTTTTGTGGCTTCCTTATCTATAATGCAAGAACCCAAATCCTTTAGAGATGTTGTCCAGCATTCGTAGTGGCGTGAGGCTATGGCACTTGAGATACAGGCCTTAGAAAAGAACAACACCTAGACTGTCACCTCACTCTCTGCAGATAAAAAGGCAATCGGATGCAAATGGGTGTATAAAGTTAAATTGAGGGCTGATGGGAGCACTGAACGCTACAAGGCGCGTTTAGTGGCTAAAGGTTTTAATTAGATCAAGGGTGTGGACTATACTAAAAGTGTTTCTCCGGTGGCAAATGCAGTGACTGTACGGATATTTATTGCTATAGCTACTGCTCACAGCTGGCCCATTCAATAGTTAGATATAAATAACGCTTTTTTACACGGGCATCTCAATGAAGATGTTTACATGACTCTGTCGGAGGGCTATGCAGTGGCTTCAGGAATGGTTTGTAAATTGGAGAGGTCCTTGCACGGGTTAAAACAGGCATCACGTCATTGGAATATAGAGTTTACACAGAAGCTTCAGGACTATGGTTTTACATAGTCTGCGAATGATTACTGTTTGTTTACTAAGCACACCAATCTTGGTCTTTTGGTTCTCCTCGTCTATGTGGATAACATGTTGTTGTCAAATCCTTGTTTGACTGATATTCAGGCTGTGAAAAAGTATCTTCATAACTTTTTCACTATTAAAGATTTGGGGGATGCACAATACTTTCTTGGCTTGGAGATTGCCCATAGTTTGTCTGGAACTTTTGTGGCTCAAACCAAATACATCCATGACATTATCACAGATACTGGTTTACTTCATTCCAATGCTATTTCTACACCTTTTCCTCAGGGGCTCAAACATGCAGCAGATTGTGGTGTTGTGCTGCAACAGCCTAATGCATATCGTAGGCTAATTGGTAAGTTGTTGTATTTAAGCTTCACGAGGCTAGATATTTCCTACTCAGTGCAGCAATTAAGCCAATTTCTTAGCCATCCATGTGAGGTCCATTGGACTGCCGCCCTTCACGTGGTTAAGTACCCCCTTCACAGGGTTTGTTTTTTCCTTCCTTTATGTCTTTTGAGGTCCGTGGTTATTGTGATTCTGACTGGGCAGCATGCACTGACTCCAGACGCTCTCTCATCGGTTTTTGTGTTTTGCTCGGTTCCGCACTTATTTCCTGAAAAACAAAGAAATAGTTCATTGTTTCCCCATCTACGGTGGAGGCGGAGTATCGTAGTATGGCTGCTCTTGTATGTGAACTTCGCTGGATTTCATATCTTCTATCGGATTTTGGGATTACTTTATCTCTTCCTATTTCC
Source organism: Sesamum angolense (assembly GCA_034509725.1). Classification (NCBI taxonomy): domain Eukaryota; kingdom Viridiplantae; phylum Streptophyta; class Magnoliopsida; order Lamiales; family Pedaliaceae; genus Sesamum; species Sesamum angolense. The sequence continues at coordinate 9,003,611 of JACGWL010000014.1, read as the reverse complement.
TTATTCTGCGACAACAAGGCCGCATTACATATCACGGCGAACCCAGTGTTCCATGAGCACACGAAACATATTGAGCTCGACTGTCACCTAGTTCTTGATGCTTATAAGGAATGATTTATTGCGCCATCCTATGCTCAGAGTGTTGAACAGGTGGCTGATATTTTAACCAAAATCCTCCCTCTTAAACTCTTTTGTTCTCTGGTACCAAGTTGGAATAGGCTTCTCTTGCTCCCAGTCCTACTTGTATGGGGCTCTTGAATATTCATGTGTAGAAACAACCATAGAACCACCTGTAGTTGATGATAGCCATGGCATTATGTTGCAAGACAAGGGGTAGCTCAACTTGCAGCAACAGGGGAACTCACATTTGCCGTTTACACGTTTTTTATCTTATATTTTTTGTTAGCTGAGTTGTTTATTATATTTCTGATTGGTCCACGTCGGATCATGGTCAGTTAGAGTTAGCTCAGATTTTTTCTGGTTAAAGCGGTGCTTAGACTCTGTATTTAAAGGGATTTTCCCTTCATTTTCAAATTTATCAAAAACATAAAATTTTCCAGAAACAGATGCATTCTCTCTCATTTTCCTCTCAATTGTTGGCTACTTCAATTCCTTGTTTCAACAGAGCCTACAATAAACCAAAAAGTTTGAAAGAAAACAGGGGACATACCAACAAGACCTGGTGATTTGAGAGGGTGCATCTCATCAAATGCTCGTTTAACCTACTCCGAGGTGAACGGTCACAACAGCTCCAAGTTCATCGCTTCTGTCACTTTGGGTTCCAAGCAAGTAATTATCTCCTTTATCACATCCTCTTGAGGCCGAGATGAAGTAAAGATGCTAGAAAAATATTCAAGAACCACTCTTTTAATCTCCATCGGTTCGACCGTGACCTCCTTTGTAACCGTTTTCAACCTTTTTATCTCCTTATGTTGTCGTCTTTCGGTAGCTCTAGCATGAAAAAATGGCGTATTACGGTCCCCTTCCTTAAGCCATACAGCTTTCCCCCTCTGTTTCCATAGTGTTTCCTCCTTCTTTAACAGTTCCTCTAGCTTTTCCCATAAATCAACCATGCACTTTTTGGATGCACTAGTAATATCCATGTTCATCGCCGCCTTAAGCTTCATCTCTAGTTCCTTTATACGCCTTGTGATATTGCCAAAACTCATAGAGTCCCAGCTCATTAGATTACGACTACAACCGCGTATTTTACGGGATAGACCTTCAATTGAGTCATTTTCAACCTTTTCTTTCCACACATTCTCAATTACCCCTTTGCAATATTCTAAACATAACCAAAATGCCTCAAATGGAAAGTGGGGACGTTTCAGCATAGTCCCCTCCTAGCAACCCCTTCCAAGTTCAATAGAATAGCGGCATGATCCAAACAAGGTTCATGAATGTGACAAACCTCCGCCGCTGGAAACAGGGACGATCACTCGGTGTTACTGCATACACGATCCAAGCATTCTACTACATGTCTGGGGGACTCTCGACGTTTACACCAAGTGTACAAAGAGTGGCGACTCCCTCGATCATGGAGATTAAAATTTGATAAACGCTCAAGAAAAGCCTGGATCTGCCATGGGCCTCTTGTAGTGGCACCTCATTTCTCATGTTGGTTGAGAATTTCATTAAAATCCCCTATGTAGAGCCATGGTCTATGCGACTGAGTACTAAGCTGACGTAAAAGAGACCAAGACAACTTACGCTTTGCTACTTCAGGATGCCTATAAAACCCTGTGAATCGCCACCTGACCGAATCTACCCCTAATTGCACTGTAGCGTCGATATGGTGGTCCAAGTAAGATTGGATCCATACATCCATGTCCTTACGCCACAGCAACAGCAACCCCCCACTCTTACCTTTAGAAGGAACCTACCATAATAGTTAACTTTCTCTTTAACTGTTCCCCTCTCCTAGCGTTACACTTGATCTCGGAGAGGAAGACCAAGCTCATGGACTCAAATGAGCTCGTGGAGTTTTTGAACTATCCAAGGGCCACCCAACTCCTGACAGTTCCAAGCTAAGACTTTCATAACTGCCCCTAGATGAAGTGATAGAAAGAAAAATACTGGCTTGGCACCCGAACGTGAAGGAAATAGAGAATAGGGCCGGTTCTGAACAGTACAGAAGAAATCAAGGAGACACAACGGAGACAAAAAAAACAAAATTCCAACAGGAAACTAATGTGCAACAGGGAGAAAGAAAACTTATCCTAATGCAGTTAATAGGCAGAAGAAAGAGACCAATGGAAAAACAAAAAATATGCACCCAAACAAAGAATTCAATGAATCAACACAGCAAAAGAAATGAAACTAAGTCTAGAAATCATAACTTGTCCTCACCAAAATAAAGTGTAATCCTGTATCTAGCCACAAGAACCTCGATGCCAAGAATGCCCCGAACCATTGAAGAACGGCGGCCAAATGCTCACAGACAAAAGGGAAGGGAGATGCCGCAAACAAATTACCAAAAATAAACAAACGATTGAAGGAAATTAAGTTGTTGAACTAGGACACTCATGAAGAAAGAACGAGACTCCCATGAATAGAGAACTTACGCTAAAGTTAATTATAGGTTGGCCTTATTGGGTAATTATCTTCACTTTTCATCTAGTTTTGCTATTCAGTACATGAATATAGATATAATTACTATGTTGCTACATTGAGGAACAAGTGCCAATCATGTTCATGGTTTTAAATATATTGAAATAATATGATGAGATTTTAGATGAACTATCAATTCATTTCTTCAGGATAAATCCAGTGGAAATCACACTAATCACATGGACTTACGGTAAGTGTCATTTAAAAATATATTCGTATTTTTAAAATTAAAAGAACACTATATGTACATCGTGAATGCTTATATATACGTACCAAAAGTGGTCTTTTCTTATGATGAACTGGAGTAAAATATTTCTTGAAAATGTTCATTGATAAATAAAAATGAATACGATATTTGGTTATCTATTGAATTTGAGTAAGGCTTTGGAACTCTATGGAGCAAAGTGCTACAATATGATTATTATATCAATCATATAGAATTTTGTTGTTTGTTACAAATTTCCATTGGAGCTACCTCTAGAGTCCATATGAGTATCCAAGTGGTCCCATTTATGTTGATATTATTTAGTTCATCGTAATATTCAATTTGCTTGTGGTCTTTAAATGTGCAATTTTCTCTATGGTGGTTTGATTTGCTTTTTTTGAATTTGATTATGTGGTTCTTGCTAAGAGGTCAATAGGTCCAATGTTGGACCATTCGTGGGGCACGCTGGGGTAGCATTGGACTGCCAATTGAGGCTTTATCGTCCAGTTCCCACATAGGCGTCGTTTCACGGACAGGCTAAAAATTGCCTTTATCTGATTGGTGCCGCCATGTACCTAGGCATGGAAAGCTCTATGCGATTATGAGGTCGCTCCTTGTATGAAGGATAAGGTAGTAAACAATCTTTCAGGAGACACAAGGTGGTGATAACGAAATTTGGTCTTTGCCTGACACGGTCTTCAAATGTTTGATCATTATTGTTGCTAGAAAATATAATGTGTGTTTAACCTATCTTGATTGACTTTTATATATTCACTATTTCTTCCATGTGCGAGCACATAGCCTCACTAAGCTTTTGTTTACATACTTTGAATTTTCAGCAAAGGCCATTGAGTGATGCACTCCAGTTTGGTTAAGTAGGGCCATAAGAAAATAAATGATAACGTCAAATATTATGTCATCATTGAGGTTCGATTCTCGTATTAGTTTTGCATGATTATGCGAATTGAGTACTTTGTGATTACATAATAAATATTGGATGATTGGTGTCATTGCATGAAATTGGTCATTTGTTGTACGTGTCATATGTGTGTGTATATATATAGGCTAATTAGCTATGCTTATTAAGTTGAAAACTCATTATTTGCCACATACTTTTTAGGAGATAGATCGCAATGACTCATCTTGCTAGATCGTAAGCCAGCTGTCAGACTTGTGGGTGGGTCAGCAATGTCATTTTGAGTCGGGAGTTCTAGCTACATAATTAGAAGAATATTAAATTGTGACTGAATTAGTATCTTAAGTATTGTAATAACTAGAAACACTACTTTTTTATTTTTCATATGTTTTAGTGAAGAATATTAGACCAAGTTTTGATGAAGTATTTATTTGCTTAAGGTATATATAAATATTGCTTATATCATATGTCATATTGGGTTAAATATGAGTTTATAACGGAATTGAATGTAATTTCGAGGGGGTGTCAACTTGTAACTTTAAAATGTGGGTAAATGCTATATTTGGTTCCTTAAATTTTTATTTAGAATCACTTTAATTCTACAAGTTTATTTCTTGACTTCACTACAAAAAAATACGGGATTTGTTACGGATTTTTTTGTAATGGCCAAAAGCCGTTCCAATAGTAACGGTCATTGTAACTATTTTGTAACGGTTCGTGCACGCTAACGTCATATGGGGGGAATAATTTTTTTTTTAACATTCGCGTGCATATAGCCGTTACAAATTGTGGTTATGCGTAAAACCGTTACAACTTTTTGGCCGTTACAATATTGCACCGATTTTTGTTACAGCTTGGTTATTGTAACGAATTTTTTGGTGGAAATACAAGCCGTTATAACAGCTGCTACAACGATTATTCCAAACTTCATTACAATAACGGCTATTACAATAGTCATTATAAAATAACAGCTATTTTTTAAACGACTACTTTTCAACGGCTATATTAGGAGTTTCAAATGCCATTACAAAAGCCGGCACAAATTATCTTATATATATGTGTGTGCAAGTTGTTTATATTTCATTACAATTCATGTTTTAGAAAATCTTACTAATCACAAACACTCTCGATACTCGAATTTTCTTGCATATTTATTTGATTAGCTTTGGATTAATTATATTTAATAATATCACTTGAATTCTTGGACCGTCGCAGCTAGCTAGTGGTGATCGTCTTTTGAGTTGGTCAACCAGGTAACAACGTACAACTAATTTAGTACTCTATTGTAATTAATTAGATTAATATATTTTGTTACGTATGTAGTGATTTAATTAGTTTTTATGATCAATTTTAATTTTTAATTATATATATATATGTTAGTTAATATATTGTTAATATGCATGTATTCACCTAATTAAGTAGTGTAATGCATTTAATATTTTTAAAATTTATAAGTCGTGATCAAATTAGCTAGAAAGTAGCTTAATTATATGTTACCTACGTGTGAATTTGCAGTGTTATATAATTAATATCATCATGTTACAAAGAATTAAGGAGATGGATGTATAATAAGAACCTTCCGGGGAGGGCAGATCTTACACCAGAGTTTGAGGATGGGGTTAAGACTTTCATAAAATGGGCTAAGAGTCAGCCAAGACATATGGATGGAGACAGAATTAGGTACACTTCCCGAAAGTATAAAAATACAAAGTTTGAAACACCGAACGAAGTCAGTTATCATTTATGTATAGGAGGGTTTATGCCAGAATATTATAATGGACTTTGCATGGCGAGGATATTGTGCAAGATTATTTTGAGGCTCTTGGTGTCCCTCAAGTGTCAGAGGAGCCAACCCCAGCTGACTATGTTGAGGGTAATTTTCCACGATGGGGGTGATGAACAACATATAGTTTGGGCGCAGAGGATGGTTTTTGATACAGCCAGGCTGAGTTATTTGTCTTTTTTCACGAAGGTGTCCTTGATGATGGTACGAGGTCTTGCCCTGTGGATGCTGGTCCTACTTCATATTGTTACGGCGATAGCTTATACGATTATGATGAGTCAGGGTTGCCAGACCCTTTTTCCAATATAGTGCATGCTGCAGACCAACCTTTGTGGGATGGTTGCACCCAATCTCAATTGGGTGTTGTTGCTGAGTTGGTGGATACCAAAGCGGATGGTCATATTTCTGAACGAATATATGATAGAATATCCTGATAGGCTAATAGATATTGCCCTCCGATCACACTCTGATGGGAGATTATACAACAGGAAGAAATTGGTAAAGGATTTAGGTTTTACCCGTTGAGAAGATTCATGCGTGTAAGAATGATTGCATTTTGTACTAGAAGGACAACATCGATTTGGAGTACTGTAAATTTTATAGGGGTGCTAGGTACAAGCCTTCTCGAGAGCAAGACCCACACCAGAAGAAGTCCCCGAATGCTATCCTTACGTACCTACCGATAACTCCCCATCTGCAGAGATTGTATTCTTCGAGGCCGACTGCTAGAGCACATGATGGCATGCCACACATCAGACAGAGGAGGGGTCGATGTGTCATCCATCCGATGCCGAGGTGTGAAAGTATTTTGACCATATGTATCCTGATTTTGCAGAAGAGTTGCGTAATGTTCGGCTAGACCTTAGCACAGATGGTTTTGCACCACACGGTCAGTACAATCGTACTTATTCATGTTGGTCAGTTATCATTACACGTACAATCTTTTCCTGGTATGTACATGAGTTTTGAGTACTTATTTCTGACTATGGTAATCCCTGGCCCTTCTAATCCGAAGTGTCTGATCGATGTGTACTTGGAACCATTGATCGAAGAGCTACTGTAGTTGTGGCATGTGGATGTTAGAACGTACGACCATGCCACAAATTGGGCTTTCATCATGCAGGCGGCGTTGATGTGGACTGTGAACGACCTACCCGCTTATGGAATGACATCTAAGTGGAGTACCGCGGGGGTTATGGGATGTCCGGTTTGTATAGATGATACAAGGGCATTCCATCTATAGCACGGTAGGAAGGCGTGCTACTTTGACTGCCACAGACAGTTTCTCCCTACCCACCATTCATACCGAAAGAATAAGAAAGCCTTCACGAAGAATCGTGTCAAGAATAAGGTTGCACGTCCGAGGCTAACAAAAAGACTAGATCCTCGATCAGGTTGCAAAAATTAGTCCTGCAGTTGAAATGTCGTTGTTATTACCCATGGCTATGGTAGCGATCAAAAGTGGACGACGAAAAGCATCTTTTGAGATCTCCCGTACTGGTCAACATTTCTTATCCGACACAACCTTGATGTCATGTACATTGAGAAAAACATATTTGACAATATATTCAACATGGTCATGGATGTCAAGGAAAAGACAAAGGATAATATGAACGCACGCAAGGATTTGAAGATCATATGTAATCGTCTTGAGCTGGAGTTGGATACGCGTAGATCGAACGTTATGCCTAAAGTGGTATATACATTAGGGAAGGAGCAGTATGTGAATGGATTCGTGACCTAAAGTTTCCTGATGGATACGCGTCTAACCTTGCACGCTGCGTTGACATGATAGAATTACGGATGCATGGCATGAAGAGCCATGATTGTCACGTATTCATGCATAAATTGATCTCGATTGCCTTTCGTGAAATGCTTTTTGAGCATGTATGGAGAGCATTAACTGAGGTCAGTCTATTATTCCAAAGCATATGCTCGACCACGCTGAATGTTCACAAGCTTCATGAGTTAGATATAGTGTTTCCATCATCCTGTGCAACCTTGAGAAGATATTTCTGCCAGCTTTTTTTGACTCAATGGAGCACCTCATTGTTCACCTTATGAATGATGCACGCATAAGGGGACCAGTGCAATACAGGTGGATGTACCCATTTGAAAGGTTTCTACGTGAGTTGAAGAAGAAGGTGAAAAACAAAGCACATGTTGAAGCATCCATTGTCGAGTCATACATGTCGAAGAAATCGGCCTGTTTACTTCACAGTACTTTGAGGCAGACGTGCAATCCAAACGAAGCACGCCTTGAAGAAATAATGAGTGCACGAGCAGCAATGATAGATTCCAGGTGTCTATTTTCAATTATACTGGCAGAGCTAGTGGTGCTACAAAGAAAACATGGCTCAGTGGACCAGAACGGCACATCATCGAGACGTACATCTTGACCAACTATGAAGTAGTCACACCATATTACAAGTAAGTTGTTAATTCTAATGTAAGTTCGCCTTATTTAATATACATGTTAAGTGTATGCATTTATATATATTATGGATACATGTACAAAACTTACTTGAACGAGTTGTACTAACACCACTATCCGGCCGGCCTAATTATTGATCGACTTGTATCGACCAAGTTCAAGGATTAGTTCAAACGATATGTAAGTTAAACATAACCTTTGATTTTAAATTTTGAAAAGTACGTCGTTGCAACGTATAATTTAAAGAAAATAACTTAACATATATGAACGTGTAGGTACATCCCGAGTTAAATTATACGGACAAAGAGCTACTGAAGTGTCATTATTAGGGTCCTAGTGCAAAAGTGATAGCGATCCATGCCTACTTTGTCAATGGGTACAACTTCCAGACTGAACATCACAACACGGCAATTCAACCATGAATTGCGGGATATGTGTCAAAGTTCATCGTATACAGATAAGGAAAATGATTTCTATGGAATCATCGAAGAGATCATTCAACTGACATATCCACTTATACCGAACTTGCACATCATGATGTTCAAGTATCATTGGGTCGATCCAATTCGAGGCATGAAGGTGCACCCAAGCTATTACCTCGTTGATGTAAACTTCGGTAACCAGAAAGATGATCCATTTATACTTGCACAACAAATAGTACAAGTATATTTCACGGAGTACCCAAGTATGAAGAGAGACAAAGTAGACTGGATGGTTATTTGCAAAATAAAGGCTTGGAGAGTTGTCAATGATTCCAAGTGGATTGAGACAGTCACATACCAGTCGGAGGAAGTTGTATTAGTTCATATAGTGGCCATCGACAATCAATCGTACGATTTACGTGACCCCAATGGTGTACAAGTTGTGTTGGAGGTTGCAGGTACTTCAGGGAGACAATTGCATGAAAATGATGAAGAAAATGAAGACGAAGATGAAGATAGCGGCGGGGACGACGACACTGATGAGGAGGAATACAAAGCTACATGATGTACATTTTTCGAATGAAGTGTTTTTTATCTTTCGTAGTTGTAAGAAAAAGTGATTTTTTTTACTTTTTTCTTTTCTGGAACGGCCAAATTTTTGTACGGCCGTTACAAAGGCCGTCACAATAGCCAGTGGGAAAAACAGGCGGAAAAATCTTGGAACGGCTAAATTAATCAAGATCGTTACAAGAATCGTTACAAAATTAAATATTTAAATTCTAAACTAAAAAATTGGTGGGAACTTTATATTTGAAAGGCCATTACAAACCTTTCAAATACCATAAACAAAGGTCGTTACAAACTTCAATTATAGGAGCAGTTTCAAAAGATGAGTTATTTTGCAAATTCTGATTGCAAAGTATAATATCTTTATATCCGGTCGTTCGATCCATACCAAATTTAAATACATACACATATATGTCCATTAAATCATATCAGACGGTTTGATTTCATGGTCTGATTTAAAAATACACGAAGTTGAATGATTGCTATTATGTTGCGGGAATGATATTTCGATATCCGTATACCCGATAAGAATACAAATTTTCCAAATTAATTATTTTGTAAGTGTGGTAGTATCTAATAGTTGGATCTTAATTTTGACGACCCGATTAACCATGCAGTGAAACACTGTGATTCTCAGTTAATCAACGTAATACTAACATTTATGAATATATATTTTTATTGCAAACTTTGGATATGTATCAAGGTGTTGATAAATTTTTATGTAATAATAATGTATTTTGATTATATTATTCCACTACAATAAAACATTTCCGCAACATTAAATCGTCGAGAATTGCATATTTTTTTTCAAAACTAATTTCAAAAAACTTAACTAATTATTTGGAATTCTCTTTGTAACGGCTTTTGTGACAGCTATGACCAAAACGATGTCCTATGTTTATTTTGTAATAACTTCGTAACGGTTTTTTACACAGCTTCCTTAAATAACATATGTAGTAACGGCTGTTGTAACGGCCGTGCAGTTTTGTAATTCACCTTAAAACAGTTTGGTCGTTCCAAAATTTTCTATATAAGCAACATTTGGCCGATCTTTTTCTTCCCTTCTTCTTCTTCTCCTCTCTCTCTCTCTCTCCACCACACCCCACCGCCAGCGACCCCCCCGCCCCATTGCCCACACCGCCAGCGACCCCCCCCCGCGCAGCTCCCCTTCTGCCCCACCGCGACCCACTGCGCCAGCAACCCCCACTGCCGCAGCCAACCCCCCCCCCCCGCCTCGTGACACCCACCCACCCCGGGACAGTACTGCCCCACATGTACAAATTCTTTTTTTCTTTGGGTCCGTTTTTTCATTTCTGAATAATACTGCCCTGAAAATTTTACTTAAATTATTACTGTGTTCATTGTTGTTGTTCTCTCATTTTTATTTTTATTTTTTGCATTTTCTGAAATTATTACTTTGTGCATTGTTGATGTTTAATTTCAGAAATTTTAGGTTAATTTCTGTCATTTTAGATTTAAAATCAATTTCTGAAATTAAAAAAATCCCCAATTAAAGTGTAATTTTCTGAATTTTAAAAAAAATCTGAAATAAAAAACTGATTTTCTGAAATTAAAAATAATCTCTGAAAATTTCTCAAAATAATTTCTAAAAATTTTACAAATTTATTTCTGAAAAAAATTCTGAAAATTTTAAAACTTCATTTACTAAAATAATATCTATGATTTTTTTTTTTTAAATCTGAAACTTATTTCGTTTTTTTATAAAAAAAAAAAATCTGTAATTTTTTTCTAATTTTTTGTAATTTTTTGAGATTTTTATGTAACTTTTTGTAATTAAATATATTTTTTTATAAATTTGTGAAATTGAACTTTAATCAATTTTCAAAAAAAATATGAATTTTATAGCAAACTTTTTAGAACATTTTGGGCTTTAATGCACATTTTAGGGACATTTGGACTTTAATAGAAATTTTAGGAACATTATGGACTTTAATGCAAAATTTAGAAAATTATGGACTACAATGCAATTTTTGGAGAAATTATGCGCATAATTGCAATTTTTAGAAAATTAAAGGACCTTTAGGTAATTTTAGAGAAATCAGTTAATATTAAAAAATTATGGACTACAATGCAATTTTTAGAGAAATTAGGCACTAATTGCAATTTTTATAAAATTAGAGGACCTTTAGGTAATTTTAGAGAAACAGGGTAATATTACAAAAATTATGCACCTAGTTCTGATTTTAAAAAAATTTAGAGAACCTTAATATATAATTTTAGGGAAATACAAGATTTACAAAAATATTAGAAAAAATAGGAAAATGTGTTCTTAATGTTATATTTTTTTTAAAATTGTAAATAATGAGTACTGGTGTTCCGCCTCCCCCTGGACGAGGACGTCGGGGATAGGGGTCGTGGTCATGGCCTCGGTCATGGCCCTCCCAACCCTCCCCAGCTGAGCCAGCGGATCCTACACCTGTCACCCCTTCATCGGAGGTTGTGTCCCAGCCCCCGCAGATTCCTGTTGACTTTGGCACAATGGGGTCATATGTAGTGGGAGCTAGCAGTTCACAGGCCCCACACCGATCGTGGGATGCACGACCACCACCAGCATCACCAGCGCCACAACTTCCCCCACATGCCTAGAGGCATTACATCAGCCTCCAGGATGCGAGGTACGACAGCGATTTTTATTTATTTTTTATATAACTTATATTTTTCCATATCTTTTTCGATTTCAATATTTTCAATGTTATTTTCAGATCAGATCGCGATTTTCACGCTGTCATCATAATGGTCAAAGGGCAATATCCGCATCTCTGGGCCAACATCTCGCAGATCCCACAGGAGCACCAGCTATTCTGGTTCCAGAAGCTGAAGGTAAGTAATTACAATGTTATTTATTTTTAATTGAAATTTATGTTTTTTTTTATTAAAATACTACTGTTTTTTTGTTCAATTTTGCAGGTTAGCTACTGGTGGGACTGCGACGACGAGAGCATGTTCAAGGTCATCAAGTCACAGGTGGGAAAGTTCCTGCAGAAGTAGTTTGCCGACGCCCCCAACTAGTTGGCCAGACCGCTCATTGCCGATGCCCCCAAGGAGATTTGGCGCCAGCTTCTGGAGTTTCGGGCGAGCCCAGAATTCCAGGTATAGTCGGGCAAGAATAAGGTCAAAGGGGCGGCCAACGTGAAAGCAGCGGCGACCGTCTATCGCTGCGGGTCATTATCCATTGGGCATACAAGCACAAGCTTGTAAGTGCGTTAATTTTTATTAATAATTAATTTTTTTATTTATAATCAATTTTAACAATAATTATTTGAATATGAGACACAACTCGAACGCCCAGTCAATCAGATGGAGTGTTTGAAAAGTGTACAAGAAGATGATGGTTGAGCGGTGCGAGGGTAGATGAGGTCACGGTACGTATTCATTTTTTTAAACTTTTAAACTTAGAATTATTTTTTCTAATCTAATTGTTTAACATGTTTGCAGGGGGCGTTACAAAAGTCGGTACCCTCAAGCCTCGTGACCCCGAACACAAGCAGCTATGGATCAGCGCTGCGGCGGTCGCGGGGCCGAGTATTCTCGACTCCGAGGCCCACCACACGATTGCTGCTCAGCCCCCGCAACTCCACTGCTCCTACTCCCTCGCCACCACAGCTGCAGAGTGACGACCTGCGTGATCGGGTGCAGATAATCGAGCGTTACATCAGAAGCCATGATTCGGACTAGCCTGATCGTGTAGTGCCCTTGCCTCCAGCTGATGCCCCCGCACCAGACGACGATGACGAGCATGCGCCCATAGATGGCCATGATTTAGATTAGGATTTTTTTTCCTAATTTTGGAAAAAAAATACAATTTTAAAATAATATTTTTATTTTTATAATGATCTTATTTTTATTTTTTAATATTATGTCTTTTTTAAAATTTTGTTGCAAAAAAACAAATATTAAATTAAATAAATTAAATATTAAAAATAATTATAATAAATAATAAGATTAAATAAAATTAATACTAAATTATATTACAAAATAAAAAAAATTAATTTTTTGTAATGGCTTTTGTAACACGAAATGAGTTTTAAAAGCCGTTACAAAAATTGTTCCAAAAATAGTTATATGCTTTATATATATATTACAACAACAGTTACAAGAGCCGTTACAACACAAGTAATTAAAGCAATTACAAAGTCCATTACATAGTCTGTTACAAATAATGTGCCAAAACAAGTTATCAAAATATTCCAAACCGTTACAAAAACTATTACAAAAGTCGTGCGAACTTATGTGAAAAATCATACCAGAAAAGTGTTACAAAGACAGTTATAAATTTAATTTAATGCAGACCTTACAAAGCAATTACAAACTATTTTTTTATAAATCGACTTAATTTGTAACGGCCGAGGAAAGAAACTACAACGGTTGTTATAATTTGTAACGTTTTTTCATCTGACAGTTACAAATTAATTGTAACGACTGCAAAAGCCGCGGTAGGTCAAACCCTTACAAACACCATTACAAATAGAAAAGTCGTTCCAATAAACTAAATAAGCCGTTACAATAAATTATTTTTTGCATTCAAAATTTAATTTGTGTGTCGGGTTTGGTTCCTCTGACTATTTTTCGGTCAAAATATGGTCAGACTCTGACTTTTGGTGGCTAAAATGGTCAATTTGATTTTCTTACTTTAATACCTTAAGTTTGTAAAAGTATCAAATTAGCCTTTTTTTTAGGCAGAAAAGTTATTTTTTTTTTTTGTGTATATATTTTTATATGATGAATATGATGTATTATCTTGAGTGAATAATTGAAATTTTTGAACTCTTGCGAACATGATAATAACATATTGTTTAACATAAAATAAAATAGTCTCTTTTTTCCATCTTCAGAAGTTACAAAAAAAAAGATTATGAATAAATTTTATAAAACTTGTTAAATTTGAAAATATGTAAAAAAATTCTAAGTCAATAATTTTTAATCTTAGGAGTTAAAGATAAGTCTAAAAAAATAATTCTTAACAATATTTATTAAATGTTAACAACTACGATTTTGAATAAAAAGTTGGTGTAATGTATTTTTAACTAGAGTATTTGGTGAATTTCATATATACATGTATATATATATATATATATATTATATAAGATATAAAATTGATTTTAAAATATTCTTCTAAATATGAAGTTTCATAAAATTCTATAAAAACCTCTTAAAATGAATATATATATATATAATATAATATATAATCCACCAAAGAATTTCGTTAAAAAGTATATTTTACTAACTTTTTGTCCAAAATTCCTAACATTTAATATAAATATTGTCAATGTTTAACTTTTTAGGCTTATCTTCAACTCTTAACATAAAAAGTTACTGACTCATATTTTTCTTATTATATTTTCAGATTATATAAGTTTTTTCAAATTTATTCATAATTTTAATTTTTTTAAATACTAAAAATAGAAAAAGAAAACAAAAAAAAAGGAGTGACTGCTTATTTTAAGTTAAGCAATACTATTATTATATTCACAAAAGTTCACAGTTATCATCATTCACATAAGATAATTACTTCATATTTAGCATACAAAATATAAATAACTTATTTTTCCTCTTAAGAAAGGACTAACTTGATAAATTATAAGTTTAAGGGACTAAAACGAGAAAATCAAATTTAAATTGACCATTTTACCCCTAAAAAGTCAAATCCGGCCATATTTTCGTCGGAAAATAATTAGAGGGATCCAACCAAGATAAAAATTAAAGTTTAGGAAAGCAAAAATCAAGAGATGAACTTAAGTGACTAAAATAATTCTAAACGAAATCTTAAGGAATCAAACGTAGCATTTACCCTTAAAATTTTAGCAATTTATCAACTGAACTTGGCCTCATTGGCACAACATAAATGTGACGACCCGTAAATTTATGTTAAAATATTGTGTACAATCTTTAATAAATTAATTTATTATCACTCGTGATATTTATTCTTTTTCACCTATTTCTTATACAAAATAATTTCATGTTTCCTCTCTCTAACACTTAAACAAGAAAAAGAACAGCAACTTGGCCTTCAAACAGTAAGCATTTTACCTGACAATTTTAATTACCCATACTCATTAAAGTTGTTAAGCTATTAATTAGCTTAGTTATATATATATTGATTTGTTGTTATTTTTAATTTACTTAGTTATTTATTAATTAAAGTTGATTATATTACTTATTTTACCCTTTATAAATGTTGAATCATGTGTTAGTTTTAATCTACTTAGTTAACCAATTATAATTAGTTTTAGCTATGGCTAAGCTATTGAATAGGCCAAAAAGTCAAAATGCTGCTGTTAATTAAAATATTCAATTAATCAATTCGAATATTTATCATTCAATAATAGTGATTAGTTAATTAATTAATTTTACTCAAATATATGATTCTCCGTTAGGACATAACTTTTGTGATTTTGTGGGCTAATTTTATATTCAGTAGTAACTATAAATAATAAAGCTATTTACTAATTAAATTAATTATTTGTTTAGTTAGAAAATTTTTAATTAATCGGTTAGTCCCTACTGACTAGCTTTAATTAATTGATTAATTTTATTGAAAATTAATTAATGATTGTTGATTATTCAGTAAGCTTGACATTATAATGACTAATTATAATTTATTAATTATACTTAATTTTATTTCTTGAAACTTAATAGTTAATCAAA
This sequence comes from Sesamum angolense, assembly GCA_034509725.1. Taxonomy (NCBI): domain Eukaryota; kingdom Viridiplantae; phylum Streptophyta; class Magnoliopsida; order Lamiales; family Pedaliaceae; genus Sesamum; species Sesamum angolense. The sequence goes on along the minus strand of JACGWL010000014.1, from coordinate 8,988,008 downwards.
ATTTAATTAATTGTTCTAATACTATTTTAGTTGCTTTTTATTAATTGTGCCCACTTCACTAGTAAATAGTATTTATCAATTCCTCAATTAATCTAATTTGTAAGCATCTATAATTAATTTAAGATAAGAATTCAATAATTTTTCCGACTTGTTGAAGGTGTCAATTATATACGTACTAATTATCAACGAATGTGGTTTAGTTTTTTTTTTTTCAGTTGGATTAATATTATAATTTAAAAGTATTGGAGAATACTAAAGTTTATTATAGATTGGACTTATTGGGTAATTATCTTTACTTTTCATCTAGTTTTGCTATTCAGTACATGAATTCAGATATAATTACTATGTCACTATTGAGGAACAAGTGCCAAGGCTGAGATATTAGATGAACTATTAATTCATTTCTTCAGGATAAATCCAACGGAAACCACACTAATCACGTGGACTTACAGTGAGTGTCATTTAAAAGTAGATTCGTATTTTTAAAATTGGTGCACAGTCTAATTAAGCAGATCCAGACAGCCCAAAGGCCGCATTCCGAGAATAGGAATAAAAAAAAAAGACCTACTTTAGAGCGTAACAATAACTAATTCACTTTGTATGTTCCTTTGCACATACCAACTACAAATATGCGACAATAATATTCTTTATTAGTTGAATAGGATTATAAATTGAGTAGAGCAAATCTAATTTCAGCAAGACCTGACTACAAATAATAGTTCAATTTGGAATATATATATTTTTAATTTTGAATAAGTTTACATGTGAAAAATGAGATTATATTTGGATTAATTAATGAGTTTGTGTTTTATATTGAACATTGGTGTTAAATTAATATATTTTTAATGAGAATACGTATAACAAACATATTTTTATTTTAATTATTGTTCTAAAAATTGAAAATGCTAATATAAACAAACACGGATGATTATTCTTTTATATAATACTCGTGGTAAATACTAATGAACCACAATGCAATAGCTATATATATTAGCCCTTATAAATGCATTGAGGTAAGTGGTTATAATTAAAATCGTGACTTTGAATCATGATAAATAATCGTGATACTTAAAATTTATGTATTCTAATTGATTTTATTTAACTATATAGATAGTATTGATTTTTTAATTATATAAAAAATCTCATTGGTGAAATACTTTGAAATTAATTAAGAATTTATTTTGTATTTATATAAACAAAATCACTTTTCAAAATCTTATCTTGGAGATACAGATCAATACTATTTTGATTTATATTTATCTTAAATAAGTTCATATTTTAGGATTTTACTCTATCTTTTAATTATAACAAATATTTTTTTGGTTAAAAAACCCCATCTACTTTAAATTAATTAACATTTTCCTATTTATTTAAAATATATTAACTTACCCAAATCTTATCTTCAAGATTGGGGGATAAACTTGAGTTGTATTTATCTCATGTATATCATATTTTAGGATTTTATTTTTATTTTTAATTATTAAGAAACTTTTTCATTGTTTAAAATCCCATCTACTTTAAATTAATTAAAACTCTCTATATTTATCTAAATAAATTCACTTAAAATTTATTTTAAGATTAGGGTACTAATTTGATTTGAATTTATCTTAAAAAGATTTATATTTCATTTTATAAATTGTTAAAGACGGTAAAAGGAAAAAGAGTTACCATGACAGAAAAAACAGAGTTTTGAATGTGGTATTGTTATAGAATGGATGCCCGTCGCCAATTTACCCCTATAATATATGAAACGAGCAAATAAACTCTTATAAAAAATAATTAGTAAATTATTCCTCTGTGTTTCAAAAAATATAATACTCTGCAGGCCAACTTGAGTCAATCTTTGCATGTGCACAAGAGAAAATGATTTAACTCCCACATCGAACACTTATTAGAATTTTGTGCGTTTAATATACCATACCACATCAGTGATAGGCAGCTGGAAAAGTGAAAAAACAAAATCAGAAACAACCACCAGCCTGGGCCTTTTTGAGTATTTTTTTGTGTGTCTGTTACTATTGCCTAATTTTGCTATTTTTTTAACCACAAATTTAGGGTAAATATTACATTTGATCTCTTAAGTTTTTGTTTAAAATTATTTTGTCCCTCAAATTTATTTCTTAATTTTTATTTATAAATTTTAATTTTTGTCTCGGTTTTGGTCCATCTGACAATTGTTCGGTGAAAATGTGGCCGGAGTATGACTTTTTGGAAAGTAAAATGGTTAATTTAAGTTTGATTTTATCACTTTAGTCCCTTTAATTTGTAAAATTATCAAATTTGTCTTTGTTTAGAAATGAAACTATTATTGTTTTTATTCTTATATGGTGAATATGTTGTAATTATCTTGTATGAAAATGAATATTTTGAACTCTTATGAACATGATAATAACATATTGCTTAACTTTAAATGAATTAGTCTCTTTTTTTTTTTTTTTTCAAAAAGTTACAAAAATATCAAAATTATAAATAAATTTTAAAAAACTTAGCGAATCTAAAAATATAAAAAAAAATCTAAGGCAATTTTTTAATTTTAGGAGTTAAAGATATGTCTAATAAAATTAAACCTTAATAATGTCAATTCAATATTAACAATATTTATTAAATTTATGTTTGGGAATTTGAAATTAAAAAAAAATGGCGGATTATGTTTTTAACTAGATTCTTTGGTATAATCTTAAAAATATTTATTAAATATTTGTGTTTTCGAACAAAAAGTTGGTAGATTATATTTTTTAACAAGATTCTTTATGGTTTTTATATATTTGAAATCCACAAAATAATCTAACTAAAAGTACTATGCACCAACTTTTTTCTTCAAAACGATTGCTATTATAATATTTAGTATACATTATTAAGATTAAATTTTATTAAACATATCTTTAAATCTTAAGATTAAAAAATCGACTTAGATTGTTTATTATATTGTAGATCAAATAAGTTTTATACAATTTATTTATTGTTTTTTTTAACTTTTCAAAAGAAAAAAAAAGACTATTTCATTTTAAGTTAAGCAATATGTTATCATTATGTTCACAAGAGTTCATAATTTGTATTTTTCATACAAGATAATTAAACACATATTCACCATATAAAAATAGACAAAAAGGGTGAATAGCAAATTACTCCCCTGTGATATTAAAAATAAGAAAATTATCCCTTACGGAAAAAATATTACACAAATCATCCTTGTCTTTTAAAAAAAAAAAAAAACCACTCTTCGTAGCTTTTAAAACTAAAAAATGCCAATATTGACACAGTTAAACTTTATTCTAATTTTTCAATAACATAAATACCCTGAGGGGTGTTTCTGTAATTGCTCAAAGGTATAAGGGATGTAAAAATAATATTTATGGGTATTAATAACATGATCCCCTAATTTTTTTATTATTTATAATAATTTTTAGTTTAAATTTAAATTATTTTATTAACTTTTTTTATTAAATCTCTATATGCATCTCTTAATAATTGAAATGTTAAATTATTCAATTAATATATTAGTAAAACTTAATTGCTAGATTATAAATTTAAATTAAAAAAATTATCACACTTGTATACACTATTTTAAATTCTTAAATTAAAAGATTATTCTCTATGTTTATAACTAATTTATTAAAATTAATAAATTATACATATATATATATTTATATTATAATGTATAAAGATTTAAATTGGACATATTTAATTATACATATCTATACATGTTATATATATATTTTGATGGCGGACGATAGTAGGCGAAGATCGCGCAAGTGATCGGATCGGCGCAAGTGAGGTGAGGTCGTAGGCCACAATAGGGCAGTGGGGTGAGGGCACTGGCGGGAGTTGAGGGTGGGCATGAAGGTAGGGTTAGAAAAATGGATATATTTTTAAGAAAATTAATTTAATAGCTTAAAATAATTTTTATAAATAAATTATTTATTTTACTAATTTAATAAACTTATATATTTAGTAAAATTCAATTATAAATAAAGTAGAGGACATAAATAACTTTTAAATTTTATAATTTAAAAGTTTGATAATTTTTTAGTTCAAACTCATAATCTAGTAATTAATTTTATTAATATATTAATTTAAATATTTTAATTAGTAAAAGGATAAATTTTATATAGAGATTTAATTAAAAATTTAATAAAATAATTTAATTTTCAATTAAACATTAATACAAATAATAAAAGAAAAAATATGGGATCATATTACTCATCCTTATTTGTATTACTTTGGCACCTCATCTACTTTTTAGTAATTATATAAACACCCCTGAGGACATTTTTGTTCTTGAAAAATCATATTAAAGTCTAACCTGATTTCTGTAATTTTTTACAAGACAGAAATAATTTGTATAAAAAGACAATAAATAAGCCATGTAAATGTAATTATTCCTAAAACATAATTATATTATTGTGAAGGATTTAAATGCAATTACCCTTTATTCTATTTCTTCTCTAACAAATGTAGGTTGTTACTTCTTGCGGTAATCTTCACAAGTGCTCTTAGTGGGCTTCTTTTCCGTCTCATAGTTTCTCACGCTCAACATAATGGACTTGTTGTATGGATTTTAAGAGGAGTTGAATGTTATTGTAGGTATTTGTTTTATTTTATATATATTTATTTTAATTTATTTGATCCCATAATTTAGATTATTTGGTGTTTTCGTTCTTCAACTTTTTAGAGTAGTATTTGATACTATATCTTTTCAATTTCGTGATTTTAGTCATTTTTTTGCTGGAGTTTGCCCTTCCTGCCGGAAAAAATATATGTGCCTCTCAAGTAGCATTTTAAAATCCCGCTTTTGTTTGCCCATTTCGCATGCGTTTTTGTTCTTTAATTTTCTACGGTACCATTTTGGTCCTCCATCTTTATAATTTCCACGATTTCAGCCCTTTTTTCGCCAGAATTCTCCCTTCTCGCCAATGGAGTTGAATTCGGCCGATTAAAGAAATTAAATCATGGAAATTAAGATAATGTAAGATCAAAATACTATCGTAAAGAGTTAAATGACGAAAATGTCAAATAATCTAAGTTACGGAACAAAAAATAAATTTAATCCTAAAAAGATAATAGAAAAACAACTAACAAATGGAAAAAAAAACCAACCACTCTCGTATAAAAATAGTATAAAAATAAAAATATATATAATATATATATATATATATATATTATATATGATGTGTATGAAAATAAATTGGCCCAAAAGGTTTAATTGACCCAAAGAGAAGTTGAAATCGAAGGCCAATGATACCCACCGAGAGGCCCAGGACATCCCACGCTCATAACAATCCCAGGAGACCAAGGATGACTCGGTGCACAGTCTAATTAAGCAGACCCAGCCCAAGAAGCTTAGGAAAAGGAATGGAGACCTGGGACATCCCTGGACTCTAGACCTAGGACTGCCTCGAACTCGAAGCCTAGGACACCCTTCGACTCGCATCATGATTAAGGCCCATCAAAACAAGCGGCCCAAAGGACCCACACACTGCAGCCCATTCTCCCACGTGGCACCTCATCAACCCAGGTGTCAGCAGCCACCTCGGACCACGTCAGTCATAAAATGACAAACCAGGTAAGGAATTACTCCTTGGCAACTAGGACTCCTTGGCGCTAAGACTCCTGGTAGCTAGGGCTCCCTGGATTGAAAAGAGACTTCTACTCCTAGCTATGGATAAGGACGACTTATCCTTTATCCTAACTATCCCAACTAACATCCACACAGAGCCTCACTAAGCTATTATTTATGTACTTTGAATTTCCTCCTCTAGATACATATGACACTATGAACAAATCACGGCCTAACTGACCAAAGAAAGAAATCAAGATGGTGAGGAAAGAGGTTAATTTTTAGGACATGTGATTGATCTCGTCATTATACTAGTATTTTGGTAAATTTATGGCTCTTATGATATTTGTTAGGCCGCATTCCGAGAATAGGAATAAAAAAAAAAGACCTACTTTTAGAGCGTAACAATAACTAATTCACTTTGTATGTTCCTTTGCACATACCAACTACAAATATGCGACAATAATATTCTTTATTAGTTGAATAGGATTATAAATTGAGTAGAGCAAATCTAATTTCAGCAAGACCTGACTACAAATAATAGTTCAATTTGGAATATGTATATTTTTAATTTTGAATAAGTTTACATGTGAAAAATGATATTATATTTGGATTAATTAATGAGATTGTGTTTTATATTGGACATTGGTGTTAAATTAATATATTTTTAATGAGAATACGTATAAACAAATATATTTTTATTTTAACTATTGTTCTAAAAATTGAAAATGCAATATAAACAAACACGGATGATTATTCTTTTATATAATACTCGTGGTAAATACTCATGAACCACAATGCAATAGCTATATATATTAGCCCTTATAAATGCATTGAGGTAAGTGGTTATAATTAAAATCGTGACTTTGAAATCATGATAAATAATCGTGATATTTAAAATTTATGTATTCTAATTGATTTTGTTTAACTGTTATAGATAGTATTGATTTTTAATTATATAAAAAATCTCATTGGTGAAATACTTTGAAATTAATTAAGAATTTATTTTGTATTTATATAAACAAAATCACTTTTCAAAATCTTATCTTGGAGATACAGATCAATACTATTTTGATTTATATTTATCTTAAATAAGTTCATATTTTAGGATTTTACTCTATCTTTTAATTATAACAAATATTTTTTTGGTTAAAAAACCCCATCTACTTTAAATTAATTAACATTTTCCTATTTATTTAAATATATTAACTTACCCAAAATCTTATCTTCAAGATTGGGATACTAACTTGAGTTGTATTTATCTCATGTATATCATATTTTAGGATTTTATTTTATTTTTTAATTATTAAGAAACTTTTTCATTGTTTAAAAATCCCATCTACTTTAAATTAATTAAAACTCTCTATATTTATCTAAATAAATTCACTTAAAATTTATTTTAAGATTAGGGTACTAATTTGATTTGAATTTATCTTAAAATAGATTTATATTTCATTTTATAAATTGAGTTAAAGACGGTAAAAGGAAAAAGAGTTACCATGACAGAAAAAACAGAGTTTTGAATGTGGTATTGTTATAGAATGGGATGCCCGTCGCCAATTTACCCCTATAATATATGAAACGAGCAAATAAACTCTTATAAAAAATAATTAGTAAATTATTTCTCTGTGTTTCAAAAATAAAATAAATTATCCCTTTATCAATTATTTAGATAGAGGATAATTTGCTATTTATTTTTTTCACAGTGAATTTTTTGCTCATTTTTCATATCACGTTACAATTAAATTGCATTTCCCCCTTCTTGTTTTTTAATAATTGAAAGCCATATGATACGTGAAATGAGCAAATAAATCCCTATAAAAAAATTAGTAAATTACCCTTTCGTATTTCAAAAAAAAAAGTAAATTACCCCTTTATCAATAGTTTAGATAGAGAGTAATTTGTTTTTTTATTTTTTACAGAAATTTTTTATTCTTTTTTCATATCACATTACAGTAAATTATACTTTGTCCTTTTCTTTTTTAATAATTGAAAGCCATAAAACGTCTTCTATTGGTTTGTTTTGTCCCTATATCTATACTATTATAAAAGAAACCCATTTGTCGTACCAATTTTAGAATGTCCAAATTTACCCTTCATTGCATTTCTTCCTTAAAAAAAAATTGGTCAGTTTAGTAATTTTAATATTTTTTAATAATTTTATAATTATTTATTTTTCTTAACTACCCATTACCCACTACCCCACACATTCATTTTTCACCTTAATTTCATATTTATTATAATTTATAGTTACAATTTATTATTTTTATAATTTTTTTTATTTATCATCTCTTATAATAATTTTTTTGTATGCTCGTGAGAACCGCGTCCAACGAAACTAGTATCCTTATATAGTAAGTGTGGTTTGTTAATTTTGATTTTTTGGTCGACTAAATGTTGCTCATTTTCTTGTATATATTGCCGCACAATTATTTTTTTGATTTGGCTAAAAACTTTGATTTCATCATGAAGTATTTAAAAAAAAAGTTATATGGGAAAAAGTTTTCAAACTTTCTTTTCTTCATCTTTTCCGATTTTTTTTAATTAGTAAATATTTTTATGATTGTATCTAATTAATCTATACTATTATATCTAGAGTGTAGTAATTAAAAGATATTTGATAAGCACGGAGCTTGCCTCGACGGAGGTAAAGAGGGAGGCATTGGAGATATTGCGCGCGACTCTGTCGGGCAATGCCTAGCGTGGTGTTCTGTTCGGGTTTGGAGACCAGTGAAGCCGCTACTCATCGAGGCCCTCGCAGTTAGGGAGGCGGTTCGTTTGGTGGCTCAACAAGGATGGCCGCAGGTGATTATTGAAGGGGATTGTGAGCCCTTGATAAGGAAGCTTCAGACTGCAAAGCCTGACTCATCGGATGTTGGTCCTCTGATTTCGGACTGTTTTTCCTAGCTTGGTTCTGTTTTTGTTTCTTTCACATTTGTTCGTCGGACTGGTAATTTTTTCTGCTCATTGCCTTGCTAGGCATGTCTCTAGTTTTGCAGACGGATTGTCTTCCCTCCTAATTATATTCAAGACATGCTTTTGGCCGATTTTGGGCATGATTTATGATTAATTCCTCTTCCACTAAAAAAAAAAAAAGATATTTGATAATAGAATGTCCAATTTTGATTAATTGTGTTTTTCATTTTTTTAGTTTTTTTTTCTGGAAATATTTTGCCCTGCCTCTCAAGTAGCATTTTAAAATCCCGCTTTTTTTTAGCCCATTTCGCATGCATTTTTGTTCTTTAATTTTCTACGGTACCATTTTGGTCCTCCATCTTTATAATTTCCACGATTTCAGCCCTTTTTTCGCCAGAATTCCCTCTTCTCGCCATTGGAGTTGAATTCGGCCGATTAAAGAACTTAAATCATGGAAATGAAGATAATGTAAGATCAAAATACTATCGTAAAGAGTTAAATGACGAAAATGTCAAATAATCTAAGTTACGGAACAAAAAATAAATTTAATCCTAAAAAGATAATTAGAAAAACAACTAACTAACAAATGGAAATAAAAACCAACCACTCTCGATATAAAAATAGTATAAAAAATAATACAAAATTTATATATATATCTATATATATATATATATATATGATGTGCATGAAAATAAATTGGCCCAAAGAGGTTTAATTGACCCCAAGAGAAGGTTGAAATCGAAGGCCAATGATACCCACCGAGAGGCCCAGGACATCCCATGCTCATAACAATCCCAGGAGACCAAGGATGACTCGGTGCACAGTCTAATTAAGCAGACCCAGTCAGCCCAAGAAGCTTAGGAAAAGGAATGGAGACCTGGGACATCCCTGGACTCTAGACCTAGGACTGCCTCGAACTCGAAGCCTAGGACACCCTTCGACTCGCATCATGATTAAGGCCCATCAAAACAAGCGGCCCAAAGGACCCACACACTGCAGCCCATTCTCCCACGTGGCACCTCATCAACCTAGGTGTCAGCAGCCACCTCGGACCACGTCAGTCATAAAATGACAAACCAGGTAAGGAATTACTCATTGGCAACTAGAACTCCTTGGCGGCTAAGACTCCCTGGTAGCTAGGGCTCCCTGGATTGAAAAGAGACTTCTACTCCTAGCTATGGATAAGAACGACTTATCCTTTATCCTAACTATCCCAACTAACATCCACACAGAGCCTCACTAAGCTATTATTTATGTACTTTGAATTTCCTCCTCTAGATACATATGACACTATGAACAAATCACGGCCTAACTGACCAAAGAAAAGAAATCAAGATGGTGAGGAAATAGGTTAATTTTTAGGACATGTGATTGATCTCGTCATTATACTAGTATTTTGGTAAATTTATGGCTCTTATGATATTTGTTAGGCCGCATTCCGAGAATAGGAATAAAAAAAAAAAGACCTACTTTTAGAGCGTAACAATAACTAATTCACTTTGTATGTTCCTTTGCACATACCAACTACAAATATGCGACAATAATATTCTTTATTAGTTGAATAGGATTATAAATTGAGTAGAGCAAATCTAATTTCAGCAAGACCTGACTACAAATAATAGTTCAATTTGGAATATGTATATTTTTAATTTTGAATAAGTTTACATGTGAAAAATGATATTATATTTGGATTAATTAATGAGATTGTGTTTTATATTGAACATTGGTGTTAAATTAATATATTTTTAATGAGAATACGTATAAACAAACATATTCTTATTTTAACTATTGTTCTAAAAATTGAAAATGCAAATATAAACAAACACAGATGATTATTCTTTTATATAATACTCGTGGTAAATACTAATGAACCACAATGCAATAGCTATATATATTAGCCCTTATAAATGCATTGAGGTAAGTGGTTATAATTAAAATCGTGACTTTGAAATCATGATAAATAATCGTGATATTTAAAATTTATGTATTCTAATTGATTTTGTTTAACTGTTATAGATAGTATTGATTTTTAATTATATAAAAAAATCTCATTGGTGAAATACTTTGAAATTAATTAAGAATTTATTTTGTATTTATATAAACAAAATCACTTTTCAAAATCTTATCTTGGAGATACAGATCAATACTATTTTGATTTATATTTATCTTAAATAAGTTCATATTTTAGGATTTTACTCTATCTTTTAATTATAACAAATATTTTTTTGGTTAAAAAACCCCATCTACTTTAAATTAATTAACATTTTCCTATTTATTTAAATATATTAACTTACCCAAAATCTTATCTTCAAGATTGGGATACTAACTTGAGTTGTATTTATCTCATGTATATCATATTTTAGGATTTTTTTTTATTTTTTAATTATTAAGAAACTTTTTCATTGTTTAAAAATCCCATCTACTTTAAATTAATTAAAACTCTCTATATTTATCTAAATAAATTCACTTAAAATTTATTTTAAGATTAGGGTACTAATTTGATTTGAATTTATCTTAAAATAGATTTATATTTCATTTTATAAATTGAGTTAAAGACGGTAAAAGGAAAAAGAGTTACCATGACAGAAAAAACAGAGTTTTGAATGTGGTATTGTTATAGAATGGGATGCCCGTCGCCAATTTACCCCTATAATATATGAAACGAGCAAATAAACTCTTATAAAAAATAATTAGTAAATTATTTCTCTGTGTTTCAAAAAATAAAATAAATTATCCCTTTATCAATTATTTAGATAGAGGATAATTTGCTATTTATTTTTTTCACAGTGAATTTTTTGCTCATTTTTCATATCACGTTACAATTAAATTGCATTTCCCCCTTCTTGTTTTTTAATAATTGAAAGCCATATGATACGTGAAATGAGCAAATAAATCCCTATAAAAAAATTAGTAAATTACCCTTTCGTATTTCAAAAAAAAAAGTAAATTACCCCTTTATCAATAGTTTAGATAGAGAGTAATTTGTTATTTTATTTTTTACAGAAATTTTTTATTCTTTTTTCATATCACATTACAGTAAATTATACTTTGTCCTTTTCTTTTTTAATAATTGAAAGCCATAAAACGTCTTCTATTGGTTTGTTTTGTCCCTATATCTATACTATTATAAAAGAAACCCCATTTGTCGTACCAATTTTAGAATGTCCAAATTTACCCTTCATTGCATTTCTTCCTTAAAAAAAAATTGGTCAGTTTAGTAATTTTAATATTTTTTAATAATTTTATAATTATTTATTTTTCTTAACTACCCATTACCCACTACCCCACATTCATTTTTCACCTTAATTTCATATTTATTATAATTTATAGTTACAATTTATTATTTTTATAATTTTTTATTTATCATCTCTTATAATAATTTTTTGTATGCTCGTGAGAACCGCGTCCAACGAAACTAGTATCCTTATATAGTAAGTGTGGTTTGTTAATTTTGATTTTTTGGTCGACTAAATGTTGCTCATTTTCTTGTATATATTGCCGCACAATTATTTTTTTGATTTGGCTAAAAACTTTGATTTCATCATGAAGTATTTAAAAAAAAAGTTATATGGGAAAAAGTTTTCAAACTTTCTTTCTTCATCTTTTCCGATTTTTTTAATTAGTAAATATTTTTATGATTGTATCTAATTAATCTATACTATTATATCTAGAGTGTAGTAATTAAAAGATATTTGATAAGCACGGAGCTTGCCTCGACGGAGGTAAAGAGGGAGGCATTGGAGATATTGCGCGCGACTTTGTCGGGCAATGCCTAGCGTGGTGTTCTGTTCGGGTTTGGAGACCAGTGAAGCCGCTACTCATCGAGGCCCTCGCAGTTAGGGAGGCGGTTCGTTTGGTGGCTCAACAAGGATGGCCGCAGGTGATTATTGAAGGGGATTGTGAGCCCTTGATAAGGAAGCTTCAGACTGCAAAGCCTGACTCATCGGATGTTGGTCCTCTGATTTCGGACTGTTTTTCCTAGCTTGGTTCTGTTTTTGTTTCTTTCACATTTGTTCGTCGGACTGGTAATTTTTCTGCTCATTGCCTTGCTAGGCATGTCTCTAGTTTTGCAGACGGATTGTCTTCCCCTCCTAATTATATTCAAGACATGCTTTTGGCCGATTTTGGGCATGATTTATGATTAATTCCTCTTCCACTAAAAAAAAAAAAAAAAAGGATATTTGATAATAGAATGTCCAATTTTGATTAATTGTGTTTTTCCATTGTTTTATTGGTTTTTTTATTACTAAAAGAATCATCGGTTGCCTATTCATTTACAGGGTAAATTGCAATCCATCTACCTCTATTATGGAAAATAGGCAAACAACACCCTTATAAAAAATAAAATAGCAATTCATCTCTTTCTATATTTTTCAAAATATAGCAATTTACTTCCCTATGTTTTTAAAATTGAAGCGACTTACCTCTTTAGGCAGGGAGGTAAATTGCTATTTTTTTCATATAAAGTAATTTGCCTATTTTCAATATCTCAGGTGAGTAAATTGCTATTCACCCTTAATTTACGATTAAATTTAATAAGTTTTTAGATTTCTTATTTAGTTGAAAATTTAGAATTAGGAGGATTTGATGTCTATTTTCATGAAAAATATTAGCCATGCCTCATGTAATAATTAGCCTGCAGTTAAAAATCAAATATTAAAATAATGATAAAATAAAGAAAATTTGTTAATAATTTCAAACTGGAAGTTAAAGCAGAGAAAAGGTGAAGAAGTAGTCACGAAAGATCCCTCAATTGTGGCCACAACTCCATTTCAATATAATACTCTGCAGGCCAACTTGAGTCAATCTTTGCATGTGCACAAGAGAAAATGAGTTAACACTCCCACATCGAAAACTTATTAGAATTTTGTGCGCTTTAACATATCATACCACGCACTTGGGCAGTGAAAAAGTGAAAAAAAAATAGAAAGCAACCTGGCTGCCTTTTTGAGTATTTTATTGGTGTCTGTTACTATTGCCTAATTTTGCTATTTTTTTAACCACAAATTTAGGGTAAATATTACATTTGATCTCTTAAGTTTTTGTTTAAAATTATTTTTGTCCCTCAAATTTATTTCTTAATTTTAGTATTTATAAATTTTAATTTTTGTCTCGGTTTGGTCCATCTGACAATTGTTTGGTGAAAATGTGGCCGGAGTATGACTTTTTGGAAAGTAAAATGGTTAATTTAAGTTTGATTTTATCACTTTAGTCCCTTTAATTTGTAAAATTATCGAATTTGTCTTTGTTTAGAAATGAAACTATTATTGTTTTTATTCTTATATGGTGAATATGTTGTAATTATCTTGTATGAAAATGAATATTTTGAACTCTTATGAACATGATAATAACATATTGCTTAACTTTAAATGAATTAGTCTCTTTTTTTTTTTTTTTTTCATTTTCAAAAGTTACAAAAATATCAAAATTATAAATAAATTTTAAAAAACTTAGCGAATCTAAAAATATAAGAAAAAATCTAAGGCAATTTTTTAATTTTAGGAGTTAAAGATATGTCTAATAAAATTAAACCTTAATAATGTCAATTCAATATTAACAATATTTATTAAATGTTTGGGAATTTGAAATTAAAAAAAAATGGCGGATTATGGTTTTTAACTAGATTCTTTGGTATAATCTTAAAAATATTTATTAAATATTTGTGTTTTCGAACAAAAAGTTGGTAGATTATATTTTTTAACAAGATTCTTTATGGTTTTTATATATATTTGAAATCCACAAAATAATCTAACTAAAAGTACTATGCACCAACTTTTTTCTTCAAAACGATTGCTATTAATATTTAGTATACATTATTAAGATTAAATTTTATTAAACATATCTTTAAATCTTACGATTAAAAAATCGACTTAGATTGTTTATTATATTGTAGATCAAATAAGTTTTTATACAATTTATTTATAGTTTTTTTTTAACTTTTCAAAAGAAAAAGAAAAGACTATTTCATTTTAAGTTAAGCAATATGTTATCATTATGTTCACAGAGTTCATAATTTGTATTTTTCATACAAGATAATTAAACACATATTCACCATAAAAATAGACAAAAAGGTGAATAGCAAATTACTCCCCTGTGATATTAAAAATAAGAAAATTATCCCTTACGGAAAAAATATTACACAAACCATCCTTGTCTTTTCAAAAAAAA